>ONZH01024601.1:0-43541 GCA_900303285.1 Rhinella marina
TACTCAGAGAGTTATCACTGTGTTATCTGTGGTGTTACATAGGACTGCAGGTGACATCTACTACATTATCTGTACTCAGAGAGTTATCACTGTGTTATCTGTGGTGTTACATAGGACTGCAGGTGACATCTACTACATTATCTGTACTCAGAGAGTTATCACTGTGTTATCTGTGGTGTTACATAGGACTGCAGGTGACATCTACTACATTATCTGTACTCAGAGAGTTATCACTGTGTTATCTGTGGTGTTACATAGGACTGCAGGTGACATCTACTACATTATCTGTACTCAGAGAGTTATCACTGTGTTATCTGTGGTGTTACATAGGACTGCAGGTGACATCTACTACATTATCTGTACTCAGAGAGTTATCACTGTGTTATCTGTGGTGTTACATAGGACTGCAGGTGACATCTACTACATTATCTGTACTCAGAGAGTTATCACTGTGTTATCTGTGGTGTTACATAGGACTGCAGGTGACATTCTACTACATTATCTGTACTCAGAGAGTTATCACTGTGTTTATCTGTGGTGTTACATAGGACTGCAGGTGACATCTACTACATTATCTGTACTCAGAGAGTTATCACTGTGTTATCTGTGGTGTTACATAGGACTGCAGGTGACATCTACTACATTATCTGTACTCAGAGAGTTATCACTGTGTTATCTGTGGTGTTACATAGGACTGCAGGTGACATCTACTACATTATCTGTACTCAGAGAGTTATCACTGTGTTATCTGTGGTGTTACATAGGACTGCAGGTGACATCTACTACATTATCTGTACTCAGAGAGTTATCACTGTGTTATCTGTGGTGTTACATAGGACTGCAGGTGACATCTACTACATTATCTGTACTCAGAGAGTTATCACTGTGTTATCTGTGGTGTTACATAGGACTGCAGGTGACATCTACTACATTATCTGTACTCAGAGAGTTATCACTGTGTTATCTGTGGTGTTACATAGGACTGCAGGTGACATCTACTACATTATCTGTACTCAGAGAGTTATCACTGTGTTATCTGTGGTGTTACATAGGACTGCAGGTGACATCTACTACATTATCTGTACTCAGAGAGTTATCACTGTGTTATCTGTGGTGTTACATAGGACTGCAGGTGACATCTACTACATTATCTGTACTCAGAGAGTTATCACTGTGTTATCTGTGGTGTTACATAGGACTGCAGGTGACATCTACTACATTATCTGTACTCAGAGAGTTATCACTGTGTTATCTGTGGTGTTACATAGGACTGCAGGTGACATCTACTACATTATCTGTACTCAGAGAGTTATCACTGTGTTATCTGTGGTGTTTACATAGGACTGCAGGTGACATCTACTACATTATCTGTACTCAGAGAGTTATCACTGTGTTATCTGTGGTGTTACATAGGACTGCAGGTGACATCTACTACATTATCTGTACTCAGAGAGTTATCACTGTGTTATCTGTGGTGTTACATAGGACTGCAGGTGACATCTACTACATTATCTGTACTCAGAGAGTTATCACTGTGTTATCTGTGTGTTTACATAGGACTGCAGGTGACATCTACTACATTATCTGTACTCAGAGAGTTATCACTGTGTTATCTGTGGTGTTACATAGGACTGCAGGTGACATCTACTACATTATCTGTACTCAGAGAGTTATCACTGTGTTATCTGTGGTGTTACATAGGACTGCAGGTGACATCTACTACATTATCTGTACTCAGAGAGTTATCACTGTGTTATCTGTGGTGTTACATAGGACTGCAGGTGACATCTACTACATTATCTGTACTCAGAGAGTTATCACTGTGTTATCTGTGGTGTTACATAGGACTGCAGGTGACATCTACTACATTATCTGTACTCAGAGAGTTATCACTGTGTATCTGTGGTGTTACATAGGACTGCAGGTGACATCTACTACATTATCTGTACTCAGAGAGTTATCACTGTGTATCTGTGTTACATAGTGGTCTCATCCGGATTGAATTAGACCCCTAACTAATCAAAGCAATGTTGCTCCGCCAGTATGTCCGCTCTTCGCCCCCCCATTTTTACTTAATAGTGATAGCACCCTCCCCTGTATACAGCACAGAGTTGCGTTAGTTTGCACACCCCCTCTCAGCTGACGTCACTCCTGTTGCAACATGCTGCACTTTCCCTGTTTGATATTTTGTGGCAGTTTCCTGGTAGCAGATAATAGATGCGGTGACATGGGGCTGCGTACACAGAACGGTGGCCTGCCTCTGCCCTTTATACTCTCACATGTGTTGGATTGTCAGCTCTGGATCCTCACTCCCATCATTTTCCCATCTCTGGATCAGCACTCCCATCATTAGCAGATATTTTAGTCACTATTGTTTGCACATTGCTATGTAATATGTTGGCGCCATATAAACTAAGTTGGTTGTTATTGGCGCGTCCCCCTGGTTAGACCCCCTTCACCCCCGCAGTGCTTACCTGTGGACTCTTCCATGCTCATCTCCGCCAGAAGCAGAAGCAGCAGGGGCTGCAGCAGGTTGCACACTCTCATCATCTCTGTGGGGTCTTGTCTGTGGCTCCTCACTTTGTCGCCCCCCTTGTGTCGCCGGTGGCCCTCGCTCTGCTGCTCTCCTGCCACGTGTTGAGATGGGTGACCACTTACCGGTGCCAGCGGTCTCTCCCTCTCCTCATTCCCTCACTTTCTTCTAAGGAATGAATGAGTCACTTTCCTAAGTCCTGGCACAAAGCTTGAAACTGTCTGCCTGTCTCTAGCTGTCTGGAGGAATGAGTGAGTCACTGCGAGACCTCCCTCTCGTACTTTACTCCCCTGTCTCTTTACTCCTCGTCTCTTTATCCTACTCTCTGTCTCCCCTATCCCTCTACCCTCTCTGTCTATCCTTCTTCTCGATAGTCTCTCTCCTTTGCCTCCCGTCTCAGCCCTCCTGCTGACTCTCTCCCTGTCCTCCCTCTGACTGTCTCCTGTACAGGAATGAATGACTCAGTCTCGGTATCCTGAATCCATCAGCTTTAGGTCTGTCCCATTTCCTTCATCCACCCCCAGAATTGTGACGAGAAGAGAAAGGCGGAGGAGAGGAGGAGGAAAGAGAGGAGAGGGGAGAGCGAGAGGACGAAGGAATGAGGGAGGAGAGAGAGCGAAAAGTGAGAGGTGAGGAGAGAACAGATGAATAGAAGAAGGTGAAAAATTTACAGCAAGGCAGCAGAGAATACGAGAGAAAGAGGATAGTATAGAATAATAATATATGGACGTATATTAGCACAAGATATTCACACGCTGTACAGATCATAGGTATGGCAGAGTATAAGGAAGGACAGGAGAGTGTAAGAAGGGCAGGGAAAGTATAAGGAAGGGCAGGGAGATAAGGAAGGCAGGGGAAAGTATAAGGAAGAGGGCAGGAGATGTACGAGGAAGGGCAGGAAAGTATAAGAAGGGCAGGTAGAGTCGAGAAGGCAGGGAAGTATAAAAATAGGGATAGTATAAGGAAGGCAGGAGAAAGTATAAGGACAGGAGAGTATAAGGAAGGCAGGAGAAGTATAAGAAGACAGGAGAGTGTAAGGAAGGCAGGGAAAGTATAAGGAAGCAGGGGAAGATTAGAAGAGCAGGAGGTACAAGGAGGCAGGGAAAGTATTAGAAGGCAGGGAAGTACAAGGAGGCATGGAAGTATAAGGAAGGCAGGAGAGTACAAGAAGGACAAGGGAAATATAAGGAAGGGAGAGAAGGAGGGCAAGGGAAGGGCAGGGAAAGTATAAGAAGGGCAGGAAGTACAAGAAGCAGGAAAGTATAAAGAAGGGGAGGGGAGACAAGGAAGGGCCAGGGGAAAGTATAAGTATAGGAAGGCAGGGAGAGTAAAGGAAGGGCAGGAAGTATAAGAAGAGGAGAGGGAAGCAGGAATAATAAGGAAGGCAGGGAGAGTACAAGAGGGCAGAGGAAAGTATAAGAGGGCAGGGGAGAGTATAAGGAAAGGGGAGGGGAAAGTATAAGGAAGGCAGGAAGAAAAGGACAGGAAGGTAGGAAGGGCAGGGAGAGTACAAGAAAGGGAGGGAAAGTATAAGAAGCAGGGAGAGTATAAGGAAGGGCATGGGAAATATAAGGAAGGCATGGGAAAGTATAAGGAAGGCATGGGAAGTATAAGGAAGGGCATGGGAAAGTATAAGAAGAGGAGAGTATAAGAAGGGTAGGGGAGATTAAGGAAGTGAAAGTATAAGAAGCAGAAAAGTATAAGAAGGAAGGAAAAGTATAGGAAGCAGGAAAGACTAAGAATGCAGGAGAAAGTAAAAGTAAAGCAAGGAGGTATAAAGAAGGCAGGGAGAGTATAAGAAGGGCAGAGGAGGATATTAGGAGGAAGGAGAGTATTAGGAATCAAAGTAGGTATTAGGGAGCAGAGATAGTATTAGGAAAGTAAGGAAGAATATTAAGGAGGGCAAGGATAGTATTAGACAGGCAAGCGATGTATTAGGAGTGCAGAGGAGAGTATGTGGAGAGCAGAAGAGATATTGGGAAGGCAGAGAAGTATATAAGAGTAGAGGAAGAATTAGGGAGGCACAGGGATGTGTTAGGTGGAAGGAGAGTATTAAGGAGAGCGGGAAGGTATTAGGGAGTGCAGAGAAAGGTTATTAGGGAGGGAGAGTATAAGCTTTATTCACACATCAAGGTTTGGTCCATAATTCCATCATTATTGTAAGCCCGAACCAGATTGAGTCCACATACATAAGATATAAGGTGAGATCTGCACCTGTCACTCGAACGAACCTGATGTCGTGAATGCAAGGGCCTTAGGTTCGGGCAGAGCTTCCACGACTTCATCCTTAGCTGACGCCTAGCATGTGTTGTATATCTGATTACGGAGCGCTTTTTCTGACCAAGTCCTCTACCTGCTTGGTAAAGAGCTGAAAAAGACAGAGTAAGAGGAGATAAAGAGGGCGGGGCCAGAAGTGTGGACATCTGGAATATCGGTCATGTCGGCGCCTCCTCCGTGCGCCGTCATGTCTCTGCCATCCTGATAATGTGATGGGTGCGTCCAGGTTCTAAAAGAATCCACCCCGGGGCCACAGAATTCCCCCAGATATCTTGCACCGTTTATCGGCACATCATCCAGGTGTGACCTATTCCTGTCAATGTACCTGAGCGCGTAGGGGCGTCCTCGTACTGCATTACACCTGGGTGAGGGGTGGGGGAGCAGTGGATACGGCCGGACGTCCCGCATCACAAGGTTCTAGATCCAAAGAGCAACGTACACCCAGTCCATGTGCCCCGGCTGCTGGCAGAAGGCTCAGCATGCCTCTCCTCACACCCAGCACCCTGCAGCTCGGGACTATAAGAGGACTGTATAGGAAAATAGGGACATTAGGAGGACTGTACAAGGCTACAGGGACTATAGGAGACTGTACATAGAAATAGGACTATAGGAGGACTGATATAAAGGCTATAGATATAAGAGGACTGTACAGAGGCAACAGGACTATAGAGACTTACAGAGGGATTACAGGAATATCGAGGGACTGTACAGAGGCTACAGGGAGTATAAGAGACTGTATAGAGAAAATGGACTATAGAGGACGTTAAAGCTATAGGACTACAAGAGGACTGTACAGAAGTACAGGGACTGTTAGAGGACGTAACAGAAAATAGGCGACTATAGGAGGACTGTATAAGCCTATAGACTATAAAAGACTATGTTACAGAGGTTACAGCACTATATTGACCTGACAGAGAAAAATAGCGACTATAGGAGGACTGTATAAAGGCTATAGGACTAAAAAGGACTGTACAGAGCTACAGGGACTATAGGAGGAGGCTTACAGAGAAATAGAGACGTATAGGAGACTGTACAGAGAAAATAAGAGACTATAGGAGGACTGTACAGAGAAAATAGGGACTATAGGAGATTGTTAAAGCCTATAGGAACTATAAGAGGACTGTACAGAGGTCACAGGGACTGTAGGAGACTGTACACAGAAAATAGTACTATAGGAGGACTGTATAAAGGCTTAGACTATAAGAGGACTGTACAGAGTCTACAGGACTATAGAGCACTTACAAGAGGATACAGGAATATCGAGGACGTACAGAGGGCTTACAGGAGATAAGAGACTGTACAAAGGCTATAGGGACTATAGAGGACTGTACAGAGTGGATGCAGGAACTATAGGAGAAACCATTTTTCAAGGCGCGGCTGCAGGACTATATTGAGACTTTACAGAGGTTACAGGGACAATAGGGGATGTCACGGCTGAAGGGACTATATGAGGACTGTACACGCCTGCAGACTATAAGAGGAACATGTACAGCGGTTGCAGCGACTATATGAGACTAAACAGCGGTCTGCAGGGACGTATATGGACTGTACAGTGCTGCAGACTATAAAGGACTGTACAGCGGCCTGCAAGGGACTAATATAAGGACTGTACACCGCGGATATATGAGTTAGAAATGCAGGGGACTAATAAGAGGACTGTACAGCGGCGCAACGGGACTATAAGAGCGACTGTAACCAGTGGCTGCAGACTATATGAGGACTGTACAGCGCTGCATGGACTATAAGATGTACACGGCGTGCAGGGACTATATGAGGACTGTTGACCAGCGGCTGCAGGGCTGCCAGGGACTATATGAGGACTCTACAGCGGTCATGGACTATAAGAGGACTGTACACGGCTGCAGGGACTATAAGAGGACTGTACACGGCTGCAGGACATATGAGACGTACAGCGGCTGCAGGACTTAAGAGGACTGTTCAGCGGCTCAGGACTATAAGAGGATGTACAGTGGCTGCAGGGACTAATGAGGACTGTACAGCGGCTGCATGGACTATAAGGACGTACGCATCTGCAGGGACTACAGAGGACTGTACAGCGCTGCATGGACTATAAAGGACTGTACAGGGCTGCAAGGACTATATGAGGACTGATACAGCGGCTGCAGGACTATATGGGATTACAGCCGCCAGCAGCACCACCAAGAAACTGATGATATGTTAGAAATAACATAACATATCATATATTTAACAAAACTTACCACAGAGGTGCATTACAGACTTGCAGGCTGCCATTACGCACATGTCGATACGCTGGACTTATTCACTGGAGAGAACGGGTGATCCCGCTTTATTAGAAAGTCAATGAGCATTAAATAAAATCATTATTTAATGAACCCTGGTTGCTGGGGGTGGGTTATTACATTAAGCGTACTCCGCCTCAGAGGTTCGTATCAGACACTCTATAACTGTTAAATAGATTCTGAGATCACCACTGAGCGGAGCTAAAGAGCACACCGGATCTGTGTTCTGTCAGCTCCTCTTAGTGCTCCACAGAGATCTACAGTATCCACCTACAGGCGAGAAAAGGTCAATGCCAAGACATGACGTAGTATTAACACCAGAGGCGCCAACTATGAAGTAAGTGAACCACCTGTAGCCATACTATGTAAGTAATGAACACCATGGACCCATACTATGTAAATAACTGAACACAGGTGAGCCATACTATGTAAGTGAATGAACCATAGACCAACTACAGTAACTGATCACTAGGAGCCATACTATGTAAGTATGAAACATCAGTGAGGCCCATACTATGTAAGTAACTGACCACCAGGTGGAGCCATACTGTAAATGGTGGAGCCATACTATGGTAACTGACCACCAGGTGGAGCCATACTATGTAAATAACTGAACACCAGGTGGAGCCATACTATGTAAGTGAACGTATGTAACTGAACCACCAGGTGGAGCCATACTATGTAAGTAAGTGTACACCAGGTGAGGCATACTAATAAGTTGGACGTAACTGAACACCAGGTGGAGCTAGGTTATGTAAAATAACTGAACACCAGGGGGAGCCATGCTATGTACGTAACTGATCACCAGGTGCAGCCATACTATGTAAGTAACTGATCACCAGGTGGACCATACTATGTAAATAACTGAACACCAGGGGAGCCATACTATGTAAGTAACTGATCACCAGGTGCAGCCATACTATGTAAGTAACTGCATCACAGTGCAGCCATACTATGTAACTGATCACCAGGTGCAGCCATACTATGTAAATAACTGAACACCAGGTGGAGCCATACTATGTAAGTTACTGATCACCAGGTGCAGCCATACTATGTAAGTAACTGATCACCAGGTGCAGCCATACTATGTAAGTAACTGAACACCAGGTGGCGCCATACTATGTAAGTAACTGACCACTAGGTTCAGCCATACTATGTAAGTAACTGATCACCAGGTGGAGTCATACTATGTAAGTAACTGATCACAAGGGGAGCCATACTATGTAAATAACTGACCACTAGGTGCAGCCATACTATGTAAGTAACTGAACACCAGGTGGAGCCATACTATGTAAGTGAATGACCACCAGGTAGAGCCATACTATGTCAGTAACTGATCACTAGGTGCAGCCATACTATGTAAGTAACTGAACACCAGGTGGAGCCATACTATGTAAGTGAATGACCACCAGGTGCAGCCATACTATGTAAGTTACTGAACACCAGGTGGAGCCATACTGTATAAGTAACTGAACACCAGGGGAAGCCATACTATGTAAGTAACTGAACACCAGGTGGAGCCCATACTATTGTAAGTAATGCCACCAGGTAACTGAACACCAGGGGAAGCCATACTATGTAAGTAACTGAAGATTGACTGCCCAAACACAGTAGGACATTAGTGCATGGAAAGGTGATTTCCATTACATATAGAATATAGATTATGAACTACAATTAACTACACGAGAAATCTAGAGAAAATTGTGTAGGAGGGGCCAAAATAAAGAGGAGGAGCCAAGAGAATGCCTTTGATGTGAAATACTGTGTATGGTAACATTTTAACAAAGATAATTCCACTTTTATTATCGATACACTAGGTGGCAGCACAAGTCCAATTTAATGTATTAGTGAACACTTCTCTGTGGTGATGGAGCCACCTAGTGGTAAGAAACGATCATTACACCCAGCGCTGTAGTTTCTCTATTAGATTTTATCCCTTATGATCCTGTCCGCACCTTATATGCAATAGAAAATATAAATAAGGAGAAATACAAAAATGAAAAATACTAGAGACAAACACAAATGTCTGGAGACCTTCCCATTCAAGCATCAATATTTTATATTCACTGCGAGTTCTGAACTCCTTGAAGAAGATAGAACCTAAATCTACATGTAATGTCCAATAATAACAATACCCATACAGCCAAAACTGCATTCACAATTGTGCTGCTACGTAGATTACAGGTGAGGTAGATTTGCAGCAGCCTTTCACTGTGTAAAAATACTGAATCAGCAGGGAAACGTCAGATCCTGAGACAACATACTAAATGTGGATGTAATGTGTGTGTATAATCTGTATGTAGTGAGCTCCCTCTAGTGGTGGCTGTATAGTCTGTATATAGTGAGCTCCCTCTAGTGGTGGCTGTATAATCTGTATGTAGTGAGCTCCCTCTAGTGGTGGCTGTATATTCTGTAGTAGTGGCTCCCTAGTGGTGCTGTATATCTGTATGTAGTGAGCTCCCGTATAATCTGTATGTAGTGAGCTCCCTCTAGTGTGGCTGGCTGTATAATCTGTATGCAGTGAGCTCCCTCTAGTGGTGGCTGTATAAATCTGTATGTAGTAGCTCCCTCTAGTGGTGGCTATGTATGTATGGCTCCCTGTATAATCTGTATGTAGTGTAGCTCCCTCTAGTGTGGCTGTATAATCTGTATGTAGTGAGCTCCCTCTAGTGGTGGCTGTATAATATGTATGTTAGTGAGTCCCTCTAGTGTGGTGGCTGTATAATCTGTATGTAGTGAGCTCCCTCTAGTGGTGGCTGTATAATCTGTATGTAGTGAGCTCCCTCTAGTGGTGGCTGTATGTATCTGTATGTAGTGAGGCTCCTCTAGTGGTGGCTGTATAATCTGTATGTATGAGCTCCCTCTAGTGGTGGCTGTATAATCTGTATAAGTAGTGAGCTCCTCTAGTGGTGGCTGTATAATCTGTATGTAGTGAGCTCTCTAGTGGTGGCTGTATAATCTGTATGTAGTGAGCTCCCTCTAGTGGTGGCTGTATAATCTGTATGTAGTGAGCTCCCTCTAGTGGTGGCTGTATAATCTGTATGTAAGTGAGCTCCCTCTATGGTGGCTGTATAATCTGTATGTAGTGAGCTCCCTTTAGTGGTGGCTGTATAATCTGTATAGTGAGCTCCCCTCTAGTGGTGGCTATAATCTGTATATATGACTCTCTCTAGTGGTGACTGTATAATCTGTATGTAGTGAGCTCCTCTAGTGGTGGCTGTATAATCTGTATGTAGTGAGCTCCCTCTAGTGGTGGCTGTATATCTGTATGTAATGAGCTCCCTCTAGTGGTGGCTGTATATCTGTTATGTAGTGAGCTCCCTCTAGTGGTGGCTGTATTAATCTGTATGTAGTGAGCTCCTCTAGTGGTGCTGCTGTATAATCTGTATGTAGTCGAGCTCCCTCTAGTGGTGGCTGTATATATCTGTATGTAGTGAGCTCCCTCTAGTGGTGTATGCTGTATAATCTGTATGTAGTGAGCTCCCTCTAGTGGTGGCTGTATTTATAATCCTGTATGTAGTGAGGCTTCCCTTCTAGTGGTCGGCTCGTATAATCTTGTATGTAGTGAGCTCCCTCTAGTGGTTGGCTGTATAATCTGTAGTGCTAGACGTAGCTCCCCTCTAGTGGGTGGCTGTATAATCTTGTATGTAGTGAGCTCCTCTAATGGTTGGCGTATAATCTGTATGTAGTAGAGCTCCCTCTAGCTGGTGGCTGTATAACCTGTATGTAGTGAGCGTTCACCTCTCCGTGGTGGCTGTATACCCTGTATGTAGTTGAGCTCCCTCTAGTGGGTGCGTTAGTATAATCTTGTATGTAGTGAGCTCCCTCTAGTGGTGGCTTGTATATCTGTATGTAGTGAGCTCCCTCTAGTTGGTGGTTGTATAATCTGGTATGTAGTGAGCTTCCTCTAGTGGTGGCTGTATAACCTGTATGTAGTGAGCTCCCTCTAGTGGTGGTTGTATAATCTGTAGTATTGAGCTCCCTCTAAGTGGTGCTGTATAATCTGTTTGTAGTGAGCTCCCTCTAGTGGTGGCTTGTATAATCTGTATGTAGTGAGCTCCCTCTAGTGGTGGCTGTATAATCTGTATGTAGTTGAGCTCCTCTAGTGGTGGCTGTATAATCTTATGTAGTGAGCTCCCTCTAGTGGTGGCTGTAGTGAATTCTGTATGTAGTGTGTAGCTCCCTCTAGTGGTGGCTGTATAATCTGTATGTAGTGAGTAGGGATGAGCAACTTGACTTCGGATGAGCCAAAGTTATTACTTTGCGAAGTCTTGCGAGACTTCACGTAATAATTTCAGAAATTGATTTTTACTGTAAAAAACCATTTCCCGAACTCGGGTTCTGTTCCAAGGTCTCAGTCTGTGCTCCATCATGGCTGATTACACAGAGTGCTCCTGGTGGGTCCGGCAATTGGCCAAATAATGGAAGATGCTGTAGAGTCCAAACACGATGCAGGCCAGAACCAAGATGGTGGACAATGATCCAAGGAGGTAAAGGGACATGCGCTTCTCTGCTGGGAACCGTACCAGACAGGTGAGGGGCCCGGGGCAGAACAGGGTGGAGCATTCTATGGGGTCACTGGAAACCAGAGGAAGATGCCACAAAAACAGGACGTACAAGAAGGTGAGCTCCCCGAGCAGGCGCACCAGGATGCAGAGCAGGTAGAGGAGCAGGAGCGTCCTCTGCTGGTGGAAGTCCAGCACCAGGTCCTTGTGGGCTAAGTCTGAAGTCCATGTACCCACCAGAGGCCCGTCACACTGCGCCATCTTCTTCCTCATGGCGGCCTTGGTCAGGTTATGGCGGAGCTGAGAGGTGAAGAGCTCCATGAGGAGGATGGAGGCCACGAAGAAGACGTAGGCGCTGTTCCACAGGGAGACGACCGGCACATTGAAGTGTTCGCTGAAACAAGCTTTACGGCAGAATTCGGAGGTTTCGTTACCGCGACAATCAAAGTCCAGATCCAGTTTACCCCAAGGAAGCTCAGATACATAGAGAGCGAGCAGGCGTACCACCGCAAATCCAAACCACATGGTCCTCCCCATGTAATCCGTGGTAGCTTCCAGAGCCGTGCGGAGGATGGGGATCAGACCGGTGACCATCGCCATCTACAGGACGACACAAGTCATAGCGAGTGACAAAGATGTATCTAATCCTATCATGGGTGATACTGTCTGCTGAGCCATGTATCTAATCCTATGTGTGATACTGTCTGCTGAGCTATGTATCTAATCCTATCCTGTGTGATACTGTCTGCTGAGCTGTGTATCTAATCCTTTCCTGTGTGATACTATCTGCTGAGCCGTGTATCTAATCCTCTCCTGTGTGATACTGTCTGCTGAGCTGTGTATCTAATCCTCTCCTGTGTGATACTGTCTTCTGAGCTGTGTATCTAATCCTCTCCTGTGTGATACTGTCTGCTGAGCTGTGTATCTAATCCTATCCTGTGTGATACTGTGCTGAGCTGTGTATCTAATCCTATCCTGTGTGATACTGTCTGCTGAGCTGTGTATCTAGTCCTATCCTGTGTGATACTGTCTTCTGAGCCATGTATCTAACCCTATGTGTGATACTGTCTGCTGAGCTATGTATCTAATCCTATCCTGTGTGATACTGTCTGCTGAGCTGTGTATCTAATCCTGTCCTGTGTGATACTGTCTGCTGAGCTGTGTATCTAATCCTATTCTGTGTGATACTGTCTGCTGAGCTGTGTATCTAATCCTATCCTGTGTGATACTGTCTGCTGAGCTGTGTATCTAATCCTCTCCTGTGTGATACTGTCTTCTGAGCTGTGTATCTAATCCTATCCTGTGTGATACTGTCTGCTGAGATGTGTATCTAATCCTATCCTGTGTGATACTGTCTGCTGAGCTGTGTATCTAATCCTATCCTGTGTGATACTGTCTGCTGAGCTGTCTATCTAATCCTCTCCTGTGTGATACTGTCTTCTGAGCTGTGTATCTAATCCTCTCCTGTGTGATACTGTCTGCTGAGCTGTGTATCTAATCCTATCCTGTGTGATACTGTGCTGAGCTGTGTATCTAATCCTATCCTGTGTGATACTGTCTGCTGAGCTGTGTATCTAGTCCTATCCTGTGTGATACTGTCTTCTGAGCCATGTATCTAACCCTATGTGTGATACTGTCTGCTGAGCTATGTATCTAATCCTATCCTGTGTGATACTGTCTGCTGAGCTGTGTATCTAATCCTATCCTGTGTGATACTGTCTGCTGAGCTGTGTATCTAATCCTATTCTGTGTGATACTGTCTGCTGAGCTGTGTATCTAATCCTATCCTGTGTGATACTGTCTGCTGAGCTGTGTATCTAATCCTCTCCTGTGTGATACTGTCTTCTGAGCTGTGTATCTAATCCTATCCTGTGTGATACTGTCTGCTGAGATGTGTATCTAATCCTATCCTGTGTGATACTGTCTGCTGAGGCTGTGTATCTAATCCTATCCTGTTGTGATACTGTCTGCTGAGCTGTTCTATCTAATCCTATCATGGGTGATACTGTCTGCTGAGCTGTGTATCTAATCCTATGTGTGATACTGTCTGCTGAGCCATGTATCTAATCCTATGTGTGATACTGTCTGCTGAGCTATGTATCTAATCCTATCCTGTGTGATACTGTCTGGTGAGCTGTGTATCTAATCCTATCCTGTGTGATACTGTCTGCTGAGCTGAGTATCTAATCCTATCCTGTGTGATACTGTCTGGTGAGCTGTGTATCTAATCCTATCCTGTGTGATACTGTCTGCTGAGCTGAGTATCTAATCCTATCCTATGTGATACTGTCTTCTGAGCAGTGTATCTAATCCTATACTGTGTGATGCTGTCTGCTGAGCTGAGTATCTAATCCTATATATGATACTGTCTGCTGAGGTGTGTATCTAATCCTACCCTGTGTGATACAGTCTGCTGAGCTGTGTATCTAATCCTATCCTGTGTGATACAGTCTGCTGAGCTGTGTATCTAATCCTATCCTGTGTGATACAGTCTGCTGAGCTGTGTATCTAATCCTATCCTGTGTGATACTGTCTGCTGAGCTGTGTATCTAATCCTATGTGTGATACTGTCTGCTGAGCTGAGTATCTAATCCTATATATGATACTGTCTCAGAGAAGCACAGAGGACTACAGCCCCCATCATGTCCTGCACGTACAGTGCTTTACCTTTGTTCCTAGGGAGCTGTGGTTCCTCAGTGGACGTCGGGTGAAGCTCTCGTCCTCCTCTCAGATTGTCAGCTCTGCAGGCCGGGAGTGCTCGGCTGTGTAATGAGCGTCAGCTCTGTGGGTCACTGTGGCCAGTGCAGGAATATTCGTTGGTGCCTCGGTGGATGAAGCGTCAGCTCTGCGGGTCAGTCCCGAGGTGCGAGCGCTGATGTTGGAACCGTCTCAAATGTCATAAATACAGAAAATGCAGTTTTTCCAGTTCCTAGGATGTATTAACCCCGTGTGGTGTGGAGGAGGAGGCGCTGTCCCCACGCCCACCGCCTGTATCCGTGTAGCTGTCACCGCGCCTGCCGTCATGTGTAAGGTGGGATCAGTGACGTGTAGATACTCGGCCCTCATGGATTTCGTGTGGACCCTCTAAGGGGAGCCGTCACTGAGCAGCGGGGGTTAATCGTCTGTCATCACTTTGAGGCACAGAATTCGCTTTGCGATCTGAAAGTGCGGCGTCTGTGTAGTGAACGTGCAGAACGACGTCTGAACCGCGCCCTATAGAGAGCGGACGAAGAGCGGACGAAGAGCCCGACCAACATGGCGACCGGAAACCTGCAAGATGTCTCTGAACCAAACCTTCACAGAAAACCTTCCTCTGCTGCCATTCACTGACAGCAAGCAGAGAGCTTAGAAACAGCAAGGAGCTGAAATACAAAGGAAGAGCTCTGTGACAACCGCGACCAATCAGAGCTCTGTATCTAATCCTATCATGTGCGATACGGTCTGCTGAGCTGTGTATCTAATCCCATCATGTGCGATACGGTCCACTGGGCAGTGTATCTCATCCTCTCCTGTGTGATACAGTCTGCTGAGCTGTGTATCTAATCCTCTCCTGTGTGATACAGTCTGCTGAGCTGTGTATCTAATCCTATCCTGTGTGATACTGTCTGCTGAGCTGTGTATCTCATCCTCTCCTGTGTGATACAGTCTGCTGAGCTGTGTATCTAACCCTCTCCTGTGTGATACTGTCTGCTGAGCTGTGTATCTAATCCTATCCTGTGTGATACTGTCTGCTGAGCTGTGTATCTAACCCTCTCCTGTGTGATACAGTCTGCTGAGCTGTGTATCTAATCCTATCCTGTGTGATACTGTCTTGCTGAGCTGTGTATCTAATCCTATCCTGTGTGATACTGTCTGCTGAGATGTGTATCTAATCCTCTCATGTGTGATACTGTCTGCTGAGCTGTGTATCTCATCCTCTCCTGTGTGATACTGTCTGCTGAGCTGTGTATCTAATCCCGTCATGTGTGATACTGCCTGCTGAGCTGTGTAATCTAATCCTATCATGTGCGATACGGGTCTGCTGAGCTGTGTATCTAATCCTATCATGTGCGATACGGTCTGCTGAGCTGTGTATCTCATCCTCTCCTGTGGGATACTGTCTGCTGAGCTGTGTATCTAATCCTATCCTGTGTGATACTGTCTGCTGAGCTGTGGTATCTAATCCTATCCTGTGTGATACTGTCTGCTGAGATGTGTATCTAATCCTCTCCTGTGTGATACTGTCTGCCTGAGCTGTGTATCTAATCCTATCCTGTGGTGATACTGTCTGCTGAGCTGTGTATCTAATCCTATCCTGTGTGATACTGTCTGCTGAGCTGTGTATCTAATCCTCTCCTGTGTGATACTGTCTGCTGAGCTGTGTATCTAATCCTCTCCTGTGTGATACTGTCTGCTGAGCTGTGTAATCTAATCCTATCCTGTGTGATACTGTCTGCTGATCTGTGTATCTAATCCTTCTCTGTGTGATACAGTCTGCTGAGCTGTGATCTAATCCTACCTGTGTGATATTGGTCTGCTGAGCTGTGTATCTCATCCTCTCCTGTGTGATACTGTCTGCTGAGCTGTGTATCTAATCCCGACATGTATGATACTGCCTTCTCAGCTGTGTATCTAATCCCGACATGTGTGATACTGCCTTCTGAGCTCTGTATCTAATCCCATCCTGTGTGATACTGCCTGCTGAACTGTGTATCTAATCCTATCATGTGTGATACGGTTTGCTGGGCAGTGTATCTCATCCTCTCCTGTGTGATACGATCTGCTGGGCGGTGTATCTAATCCTCTCCTGTGTGATACTGTCTGCTGAGCTATGTATCTAATCCCATCCTGTGTGATACTGCCTGCTGAACTGTGTATCTAATCCTATCATGTGTGATACGGTCTGCTGGGCGGTGTATCTCATCCTCTCCTGTGTGATACAGTCTGCTGGGCGGTGTATCCAGTGACCTGTCGTCTCGGGTACGCAGCTCTCCTGCAGGCGTTGGTTTCTAGGCGGTAAGAATGTTACAATGTAACAGTAGATTGTATCCCTCGGGTCAGGTTCAGTTAACCCTTTCACTACTAGCAGCTGTGCATAAAAACTGAGTCATCCACAGCAGAGGGTGCACACAGGGTTAATTCTTCACTGGAACTTGAGAAACAGCATCTTCAGGATTTCTGCTGGGTCCTTCCAAGCCGAGGGTGACTGGAACATCAGGGCCGTCCATGGAAGTGAATGGGTTAATGGGTCTCCTCGAGCTCCAGCGCTTTCTAGTGCCCCACCCACTGGTCAGAATGAGGATGGCAGGAGCTGAGAGTGCAGGGATCCTGAAATATGGTCAGCTGGGTGCGAGTGATGTCATCGGGTTCTCAGATTTGTCATACAAACACTTCCACAGGCCCCGCCCCCAGACAACACTAATCTTCCAGGTGTCACTCACAGTCACTGCAGACAAGACCCCAGAAAAAATACACGCCCCAGACACTGACATCCGTCTGCTCATACTCGTGTAGTTGTGCTCATTGGCTTGAGGACCTGCATAGATATGGTCATGTGATCACAGGTCCTTCTACAACAACAGGTCCTGTATATAGGAAACAGTATTATAGTGGTTATATTCTTGTACATAGGAGCAGTATTATAGTAGTTATATTCTTGTACATAGGAGGCAGTATTATAGTAGTTATATTCTTGTACATAGGAGCAGTATTATAGTAGTTATATTCTTGTACATAGGAGCAGTATTATAGTAGTTATATTCTTGTACATAGGAGGCAGTATTATAGTAGTTATATTCTTGTACATAGGAGCAGTATTATAGTAGTTATATTCTTGTACATAGGAGCAGTATTATAGTAGTTATATTCTTGTACATAGGAGTAGTATTATAGTAGTTATATTCTTGTACATAGGAGGCAGTATTATAGTAGTTATAGTCCTTGTACATAGGAGCAGTATTATAGTAGTTATATTCTTGTACATAGGAGCGGTATTATAGTAGTTATATTCTTGTACATAGGAGCAGTATTAGTATTATGTCTGACATAGGGGCAGTATTATAGTAGTTATAGTCTTGTACATAGGAGCAGTATTATAGTAGTTATATTCTTGTACATAGGAGCAGTATTATAGTAGTTATATTCTTGTACATAGGAGGCAGTATTATAGTAGTTATATTCTTGTACATAGGAGCAGTATTATAGTAGATATATTCTTGTACATAGAAGCAGTATTATAGCAGTTATATTCTTGTACATAGGAGGCAGTATTATAGTAGTTATATTCTTGTACATAGGAGCAGTATTATAGTAGTTATATTCTTGTACATAGGAGTAGTATTATAGTAGTTATATTCTTGTACATAGGAGGCAGTATTATAGTAGTTATAGTCTTGTACATAGGAGCAGTATTATAGTAGTTATATTCTTGTACATAGGAGCGGTATTATAGTAGTTATATTCTTGTACATAGGAGCAGTATTATAGTAGTTATATTCTTGTACATAGGAGCAGTATTATAGTAGTTATATTCTTGTACATAGGAGCAGTATTATTGTAGTTATATTCTTGTACATAGGAGCAGTATTATAGTAGTTATATTCTTGTACATGGGAGCAGTATTATAGTAGTTATATTCTTGTACATGGGAGCAGTATTATAGTAGTTATATTGTTGTACATAGGAGCAGTATTATAGTAGTTATGTTCTTGTACATAGGAGCAGTATTATAGTAGTTATATTCTTGTACATAGGAGCAGTATTATAGTAGTTATATACTTGTACATAGGATTCAGTATTATAGTAGTTATATTCCTGTACATAGGAGCAGTATTATAGTAGTTATATTCTTGTACATAGGAGGCAGTATTATAGTAGTTATATTCTTGTACATAGGAGCAGTATTATAGTAGTTATTCTTGTACATAGGAGGCAGTATTATAGGAGTTATATTCTTGTACATAGGAGCAGTATTATAGTAGTTATATTCTTGTACATAGGAGCAGTATTATAGTAGTTATATTCTTGTACATAGGAGCAGTATTATAGTAGTTATATTCTTGTACATAGGAGGCAGTATTATAGTAGTTATATTCTTGTAGCATAGGAGGCAGTATTATAGTAGTTATATTCCAGTACATAGGAGCAGTATTATAGTAGTTATATTCTTGTACATAGGAGCAGTATTATAGTAGTTATATTCTTGTACATAGGAGCAGTATTATAGTAGTTATATTCTTGTACATAGGAGCAGTATTATAGTAGTTATATTCTTGTACATAGGAGCAGTATTATAGTAGTTATATTCTTGTACATAGGAGCAGTATTATAGTAGTTATATTCTTGTACATAGGAGCAGTATTATAGTAGTTATATTCTTGTACATAGGAGCAGTATTATAGTAGTTATATTCTTGTACATAGGAGCAGTATTATAGTAGTTATATTCTTGTACATAGGAACATTGTGTGATGTGATACATTGTGTGATGAGATACATTGTGTGATGTGATACATTGTGTGATGAGATACATTGTGTGATGTGATACATTGTGTGATGAGATACACTGTGTGATTAGATACATTGTGTGATGTGATACATTGTGTGATGAGATACACTGTGTGATTAGATACATTGTGTGATGTGATACATTGTGTGATGTGATACTCTGTTTGATGAGATACATTGTGTGATGTGATACATTGTGTGATGAGATACTCTGTGTGATGAGATACTCTGTGTGATGAGATACATTGTGTGATGTGATACATTGTGTGATGAGGTAAGAAGAGACCAAGAGTTTTCAGGCTGTCATTTCATCATTTCTGAATGTAGTTAAGAAATGTCAATTACCAGGAACAGTGGAGGCTACGAGGAAGCCTGGAAGACCAAGAATAATTCAGAGACAGCTGCTCCTGGGATTGCTAGAAAGGCAGATCAGAACTCCCGCTTTACTGCAAAAGACCCTCAGGAAGATCTGTGGACCGATGAGGTTACAGTAGAACTCAATGAGCAAAGGTATGGTCGGAGAAAAAAAAGGGGCCCAGAATTTCATTGAAAGAACATTTCTCCAACCATGAGGAGTGGATCGATCATGCAGCCAATGGTACAGGGCAACATTTCACGGGTAGAGGGGAGAATGGATTCAATGAAATCCCAGCAAATTCTGGAAGCAAACACAAGCTGATGACTTCTACAAATGGATAATAATCCTAAACACACCTCAAAATCCATAATATACAGCCTCAAAACACCCAAGGTGAAGGTTTTACCACGGCCCTCACAGTCCCCTGATCTGCTGAAGGTTTTACCATGGTCCTCACAGTCCTCTAATCTGCTGAAGGTTTTACCATGGTCCTCACAGTCCTCTGATCTGCTGAAGGTTTTACCATGGTCCTCACAGTTCTCTGATCTGCTGAAGGTTTTACCATGGTCCTCACAGTCCCCTGATCTGCTGAAGGTTTTACCATGGTCCTCACAGTCCTCTGATCTGCTGAAGGTTTTACCATGGTCCTCACAGTTCTCTGATCTGCTGAAGGTTTTACCATGGCCCTCACAGTCCCTGATCTGCTGAAGGTTTTACCATGGTCCTCACAGGCCCCTGATCTGCTGAAGGTTTTACCATGGTCCTCACAGTTCTCTGATCTGCTGAAGGTTTTACCATGGTCCTCACAGTCCCCTCATCTGCTGAAGGTTTTACCATGGCCCTAACAGTCCTCTGATCTGCTGAAGGTTTTACCATGGTCCTCACAGTTCTCTGATCTGCTGAAGGATTTACCATAGTCCTCACAGTCCCCTGATCTGCTGAAGGTTTTACCATGGTCCTCACAGTCCCTGATCTGCTGAAGGTTTTACCATGGCCCTCACAGTCCCTGATCTGCTGAAGGTTTTACCATGGTCCTCACAGTCCCCTGATCTGCTGAAGGTTTTACCATGGTCCTCACAGTCCCCTCATCTGCTGAGGTTTTACCATGGTCCTCACAGTCCCTGATCTGCTGAAGGTTTTACCATGGCCCTAACGGTCCTCTGATCTGCTGAAGGTTTTACCATGGCCCTAACAGTCCTCTGATCTGCTGAAGGTTTTACTATGGTCCTCACAGTCCCTGATCTGCTGAAGGTTTTACCATGGCCCTAACAGTCCTCTGATCTGCTGAAGGTTTTACCATGGCCCTAACAGTCCTCTGATCTGCTGAAGGTTTTACCATGGCCCTAACAGTCCTCTGATCTGCTGAAGGTTTTACCATGGTCCTCACAGTCCCCTGATCTGCTGAAGGTTTTACCATGGCTCTCACAGTCCCCTGATCTGCTGAAGGTTTTACCATGGCCCTCACAGTCCTCTGATCTGCTGAAGGTTTTACCATGGCCCTCACAATCCTCTGATCTGCTGAAGGTTTTACCATGGTCCTCACAGTCCTCTGATCTGCTGAAGGTTTTACCATGGCCCTAACAGTCCTCTGATCTGCTGAAGGTTTTACTATGGTCCTCACAGTCCCTGATCTGCTGAAGGTTTTACCATGGTCCTCACAGTTCTCTGATCTGCTGAAGGATTTACCATAGTCCTCACAGTCCCCTGATCTGCTGAAGGTTTTACCATGGTCCTCACAGTCCCTGATCTGCTGAAGGTTTTACCATGGCCCTCACAGTCCCCTGATCTGCTGAAGGTTTTACCATGGTCCTCACAGTCCCCTGATCTGCTGAAGGTTTTACCATGGTCCTCACAGTCCTCTGATCTGCTGAAGGTTTTACCATGGCCCTCACAATCCTCTGATCTGCTGAAGGTTTTACCATGGTCCTCACAGGCCCCTGATCTGCTGAAGGATTTACCATGGTCCCTAACAGTCCTCTGATCTGCTGAAGGTTTTACCATGGCCCTAACAGTCCTCTGATCTTCTAAAGGTTTTACCATGGTCCTCACAGTCCCCTGATCTGCTGAAGGTTTTACCATGGCTCTCACAGTCCCCTGATCTGCTGAAGGTTTTACCATGGCCCTCACAGTCCTCTGATCTGCTGAAGGTTTTACCATGGTCCTCACAGTCCTCTGATCTGCTGAAGGTTTTACCATGGTCCTCGCAGTCCTCTGATCTGCTGAAGGTTTTACCATGGTCCTCACAGTCCTCTGATCTGCTAAAGGTTTTACCATGGTCCTCACAGTCCTCTGATCTGCTGAAGGTTTTACCATGGTCCTCACAGTCCCCTGATCTGCTGAAGGTTTTACCATGGTCCTCACAGTCCCTGATCTGCTGAAGGTTTTACCATGGTCCTCACAGTTCTCTTATCTGCTGAAGGTTTTACCATGGTCCTCACAGTCCCTGATCTGCTGAAGGTTTTACCATGGTCCTCACAGTCCTCTGATCTGAACATAATTGAAAATCTGTGCATAGACCTCAAAAGAGCAGAGTATGCAAGATGGAATGAGCCCAGGAATCTCTCAGAACTGGAAGACATCTGTAAGGAAGAATGGAGGAAAATCCCTCAAAGAAAAAGTGAAAGACTCTCGGCTGCTACAAAAAGTGTTTACAAGCTGCGATACCTGCCAAAAGGGGCGCTACTAGGTACTAACCATGAAAGGGGCCCAAAGTTTTGCTTCAAGCCCTTTTCCTATTTTGTGACATTGTGTCTTCTGAACTGTTCCCAGTAACAGGAATCGTGACTGGGGCGCCCAGACTTTTGCATGTCACTGTATACACACACAAATACTGTGGCTTCATGTAATTGTGGCACAGAGGCTCGCCGGGCCACGGCCAAGAAGCAGCAACTCCTTCATTACTAGATAAAAAAATATTTAATGAGAAAATATTAACTAATTACAGAAATAATGGCCGAGCCGGTATGTGAGGAAGCAGCTGGACACGAGGGGACCGGCGCCGACACATACCGGGGCCACAACATGGCTGCCACCGACAATAATATATAACATCCTGACTATAATTCATACATGTAGACGGCTGAGTCCACATCACCGGACAACTCTCCGTTCTTCTGATCCGTCAGAAAAAGAGAGAAAAAACTAAACGGATCCTGTTAAATCAGTTTGAGCCGTTTTCATCTGAGATCCATTTTTTTTAGACGGAAAAAATGGATAAAAATAGACATTTCTATAATGGGCCGCCTGTTCCCTTCCACAAATTGCGGAACGCACAAGGGCGGCATCTGTGTTTTGTAGACCACAAAACACGGTTCTGTCATGTGAATGTGCACTTCTTCTGACGGATCAGAAAAACGGAAAGATAAACGGTGATGTGGTGTAACCTAAATAATACAAATGTCATAGAAAGTTCTACAGAGCAAATATAAGCAAATGATATACGTGGAAAGTGGGCATGAGAGATAGATATGAGATAGATAGATAGATAGATAGATAGATAATAGATAGATAGATAGATAGATAGATAGATAGATAATAGATAGATAGATAGATAGATAGATATGAGATAGATAGATAGATATGAGATAGATAGATAATAGATAGATAGATAGATAGATAGATAGATAGATAGATAGATATGAGATACATAGATAGATAGATAGATATGAGATAGATAGATATGAGATAGATAGATATGAGATAGATAGATAGATAGATAGATAATAGATAGATAGATATGAGATACATAGATAGATAGATATGAGATAGATAGATATGAGATAGATAGATATGAGATAGATAGATAGATAGATAGATAGATAGATAGATAGATAGATATGAGATAGATAGATAGATAGATAGATATGAGATAGATAGAGAGATAGATAATAGATAGATAGATAGATAGATAGATATGAGATAGATAGATAGATAGATAATAGATAGATAGATAATAGATAGATAGATAGATATGAGATAGATAATAGATAGATAGATAGATATGAGATAGATGGATAGATAGATAGATAGATAGATAGATAGATAGATAGATAGATAGATAGATATGAGATAGATAGATAGATAGATAGATAGATAGATAGGAGATAGATAGATATGAGATAGATAGATAGATAATAGATAGATAGATAGATAGATAGATAGATAGATAGATAGATAGATAGATAGAGAGATAGGAGATAGATAGATAGATAGAGATAGATAATAGATAGATAGATAGATAGATAGATAGATAGATAGATAGATAGGAGATAGATAGATAGATAGATAGATATGAGATAGATAGATAATAGATAGATAGATAGATAGATAGATAGATAGATAGATAGATAGATATGAGATAGATAGATAGGAGATAGATAGATATGAGATAGATAGATAGATAGATAGATAGATAGATAGATAATATGAGAGTCCCCTTGTAGATATTAGATAGATAGATAGATATGAGATAGATAGATAGATAGATAGATAGATAGATAGATATGACATAGATAGATATGAGATAGATATGAGATAGATAGATAATAGATAGATAGATAGATATATATGACATAGATAGATAGATATGAGATAGCTAGATAATAGATAGATAGATAATATGAGAGTCCCCTTGCAGATGCCATTAGGTGGGCGCAGTGTTCCGATCTGATGTGGGGCACCAGATTAACCCTTTAGTAATAAAGCTGTGCTGTATATAATAACTGGACATTATAGGGGGCTTCTTCTGCCTCCAGGTTGGAGTTCTTGTCCTCCTCACACCTGGTCTTTTTCCATGGTCAGGACTGGAGTCTGTTCCTCCATGGGAAGTTTCTCCGGTTCCTCACTCTCCTCCAGCAGCGGCTCCTTCTCCTCCACGGTGTCTCCTTTGCACATCTCATTCAGCTCCACCACAGAGTCGTCTGTCTTCTCACCACTGATGAAGGTCACCATCTCCTGCTCCTTCCCAGCTTCCCCTTTGTTTCCTGCTGTCCCATTTTCCATCCCCATTGGGTGTTGGGTCACCTTCCCGTCTCCCAGCTCTGGCACCTGACCGGCCCATACGTCCTGCTTGTTGGAGCTTCTGCTCCTCCTGTTGAAGCTCTGGGAGCCGCTCCGTCTCTTGCTCCTCACAATTATGAACAGTGTGGTGGCCAGGATCAGGATGAGGATCACGATGCAGACCACGATCAGGATGATTGTCTGCAGATCCTTGTTCGGTATCCGTTTCTTAGTGGACAGGGAGGTATTTTTTGGGGTCTTTGTGGTCAACGCTGTAGGAATTCCCTCTGTCTCACCGGATGGGTAGGAAGAAGTAGGCACATTGTGGTCATCTGTCACATCATCTTCTTGACGTGTTACTGGGAGTCCTGGAGAAGGGTCGAGCAGGTCAGTTCTTGATCTGACTGTGTAGGAGGCAGGTGGGGGGTCTTTGTCCACGGTTAGCCCAATGGTCATCACATCTGGGGGGAATTTCGATGTTACTTCTGGAGTGGCCGCACTGCTCGGACTTGTCTGTTGCTCAGGGGTGACTTTTGACTCTTCAGTGCTTGCTTCGGTGATCTTCGTCTTAGGTTCACTGGTCGAGTTAGCCATCAAAGCAGCCACCACATTGCCCTGTGTACTCTCACTTAAGGTTTGGAAATATTTGTCGCTGCTGGTCTCAGTCTCAGGAGCAAGAGTGATGTTTTGTTCCAGGGATGAAGAACAGGTCAATGAGACTAGGAGCATGGATAACTTTAGAAGGTGACTGGCCATGGTGATCTTTCCAAAGAGTTGAGTTCTCTGCACCTTTCAGAAAACCTAAAATAAAGAAATATCTGTTAATATTATAAAAATTAGTTTCTGTCTGTCCGTCTGTCTGTTCTCTATGCGCGACCAAACTACTGGACCGATTTTCACCAAATTTGGCACACAGGTACATCAGGTGTCCGGGAAGGTTTTAGACCAGGTCTCAGCTCTCTAGGACGTACCGTTCCCGAGATATTCCCAAAATAAGATCTCCATTAGCCAATATTAGTCTGGGAGCATTTCACTTCAAATCCCAACTGCCTTTCTCTCCACAGTCTCTCCAGGTTTCCATAACAACCCTGTCAGGTAATTAGCAGCCAGCTGAGGAGCTCATGTAAATAACAACCCAGCCATTTCTCTTCACTGCTTTAAAGGGGCAGAGCGCTTTGGATGACACTGTTAAAGGGGTATTCTGGTTACCATAAATATAACTTATGTTTTAGACTAATTTTAAACATTCAGTAGTAATAAAAGATGTTTTCTTCCACTGCAACCTATTGCATGTCCTCATAAATTACCATGGCATTGACCTGTAATTCAGGCCATCCCCTAAAGAAGGACTTAAAACCCCCGCCCCAGGTCTCGCTAAGCCACACCCCTGATTTGGTCAGGCCATGCCCCCTCCCACTCTGCAGCCAATGGAGTTGAAAAATTGAAGGTAAAAATCAACTGTCAGCTGCAGGGGAGGGAGGGAGGATGACTTTCTCTCTGCAATGACACACACAAACATTAAATATACCCGTGCGAAGCTATGTTTTCTTCCACTGCAACCCACTGTGTTTCCTCATAAATTACCATGGCATTTACCTGTAATTCAGGCCACCCTCAAAAGAAGGACTTAAAAGTACCCCCTCCCCCCAAAGGTCCCACTAAACCACGCCCCCTCTGACTCCGCAGCCAACGGGGATTGAAAAAATGAAGGTAAAAATCACCTCCTGTCAGCTGCATTGACTTTCTCTCTGCAACGACACAGAAGCATGAAATGAAGTAGATGAGATATACCCAGGCAAAGCCGGGTCCATCTGCTAGTATATATATATATATATATCACTATGAAGAATACAAGAAAGAAGTATGTCCTCAGGTAGCATGAAGGACCCTACATAGGACAGTCAGCCCAAAGCTTATAAGGACCACCGGGGGGGGTGGGGGGGGTGGTTCTTATTTATTTTGCCTCCTTCAGGGCTCAGCTCATGACACATCCCTGGCACCCTCCTCCCTTTTCTCTGAAGAACCTGAGTTATGGTACCGGAAGGGTGCTGGCCTCTCCTGTACCACAAGGTTTAGTAATTTCCTGTTGTTGGAGAAGTAGCTGAGAAACCATATAGAAATGTAGCGGTGGAGATAAGACATGAGAAGCAGAGACAATTGTTCATGTAGGACAACAAGGACTTTCTCAGCCGCTAGGATGTGGATTCTTGGACCCGCTTTGTCCATGATCACATCTCCAGGTGTAGGGTCTTTAATCATGCCCCCCTTCAATATGGTACATTGGTCTGGAAGCCCCTATGGTTGCCGGGTTGTCAGATGGTCTCCCTAGACAGTGGGACCCGATGATAGATTGTCTGTAGCCCCATCACACGTGGCTTCTTCTGCCAGGGCCACAAGTATCTCACCAAATTTACTAATGTGAATGAATTTAGCCAAAATTTTTGTAAATTTAATGGATGTTGGGATTGGATTGGGGTCTTTTAAAGTCAAGATTTTTTTCAAAATGACCCCAGCCTCGGCCTCTAGATGGAGGGATGTGGGCTTCTTACCTGCAGCCTGTCCCCGAGGACTGTCCCAAGCTTGTGCCACCACCGCACGGCGCCCCAGCCCGATGAGCGCAGGTTACAGCGAGTGTCTGGTATCTGCTGCCGTCATGCGGCTTTGCTCATTCTTCTATCTCCGTCTGCGCTGAGTGCAACTTCCTTCTCACACGATGGGAGGGTCGACAGTAAATCAGACTGAACAGACGTCCCCGTCCTGCCACACTGACTCATGGTGCTGCCCCATCTACCGTTACATCCATTTGCAGAAACAAAAAGATGCAAAAAGCTTATTTTGAGATGATTGGAGGATTATGGCGGGGAGGTTGGGGGGAGGGGTGAAAAATCAGAGCCTTAGTCAACGCCCAGTTCTCCGGGTATCATCGGAGTATGCAGATGTGGGGCAACCCCAAAACAATGGAGCAATCAATCTATTACGGATAATTCCAGCTTAAGATCAAGTGTAGTATCTGTTCGTAGCAGTCCTGGAGGTTGGACCGGACCACCGGGGTGTTGAGTAGAGCACACGGAGGACCCTAGGGTATACGCGTTTGGCCATTAGTGCCATATGGTAGGTGCCCAATGGCCTCCAGATCAAAGACATGGGCCTGAGGTGCAGAGGTGTCCCAGGAGTGGTGACCCTGGGGTGCCTGAACTCACCGGGGCTGGGAGCCCACTGAGTGATGGCACATTCGCACGCACTTTCTCACATTTTGAGCGCACTCACCTCTCATTGGCTGGTTTTATGGACTGGTGTAAGAAGGGGAATTTTTATAATTCCAGTTGAATGTCCGGCCGCCCCTGGCACACAGTCACTTTGAACGTTGTTTGTCACTAGTACTGTTCGGGGCTGTAGTGTCCTTATGGGTACCCCTTCCTGAGGTCAAGGAGGGTGTGTGGCCATCTGGTTTCTCACCCCCTGGAAAACCCCTTGGCGTCTACTTTCGGGGAGAGGCCAGAACTAGATTTTAGCTTTTGGCCAACTCTTGGGGTGGCAGCCAGGGGGTGGCACTTCTCCAGCTTCGGCTGAGGGATGGCCACTAGTCCCAGACCCTTGCAGGACCCTTCTGGCCCGGGACTGCAAACCTCCGAACATTGTAAAGAGACAAAGAAGGACACACTAGGCCACACCCCTAACTCCGCCCACTATACACCTAATCCCACCCAGTCCCCTTACTGCTCCACATAGTAAATATTCCCCAGTTATGTGCCATTAATATGCCTAGCTGTGCCCCCAGTAATATGCCCTGTTATGTGCCCCCAGTAATATGACCAGCTGTGCCCCCAGTAATATGTCCTGTTATGTGCCCCCAGTAATATGACCAGCTGTGCCCCCCCAGTAATATGCCCTGTTATGTGCCCCCAGTCATATGCCTAGCTGTGCCCCCCCAGGGACTATGCCCTGTTATGTGCCCCCAGTAATATGACCAGCTGTGCCCCCCCAGGACTATGCCCTGTTATGTGCCCCCAGTAATACGCCCTGTTATGTGCCCCCAGTCATATGCCTAGCTGTGCCCCCAGTAATATGCCCTGTTATGTGCCCCCAGTCATATGCCTAGCTTTGCCCCCCAGGACTATGCCCTGTTATGTGCCCCCAGTAATATGCCCAGTTATGTGCCCCCAGTAATATGCCCAGTTATGTGCCCCCAGTAATATGACCAGCTGTGCCCCCCAGGACTATGCCCTGTTATGTGCCCCCAGTCATATGCCTAGCTTTGCCCCCCCAGGACTATGCCCTGTTATGTGCCCCCAGTAATATGACCAGCTGTGCCCCCCAGTAATATGCCCACATTGTGCCCCCCAGTAATATGTTGTGCCCCCAGAAATGTAATTCACTGCTGGCAAAAATGTCAAGGATGTGTATCCACAAAATTAACAAAAAATCACTGTCTGCCTATGGATACTAAAATACAAAAATAATAAAGAGTTTATTAATTGTCTGTTTAAAACTTGGTGGGGCTCAAAGGCCCAAAATCCTGCAGCCAACCCTAAAATCGCTGTAAAGGTGAGAAACAAGTGCCTGGAGACACTGTGTAATGTCACAGATAAACAGCGACAACTGAATCACGACTGATGGCAGGAGCACATAAATGAGCCACCTGCTGGTAGTTGATATCAGTCGGATCCAGTGGGTCAAAACACTGAGTGAAGTGGAATCAGATGTCACATATATCCACATCCACGCCTAGGACACAGGTGAAACTAGCTCTGTATAGGTCAGTGTTGTTAAGTGCAGATATGCTTGATCAATCAGTATGTCTTGTATCTGATAAGATATCGCACTTACAATACTGTCGTGCTGACCCTAGTCTGCAACCTTCCTCACACTGCAACTCCCCCATTAGATACCCCACATGTACTCGACGCGTTTCTACAATATTGACTGTGTCATCAGGAGTATTAAGGTAGAGAGGCGACTGAGGTGAAAGAAATGAACTCAGCTGGTGGTGCTGGGTACATAGAAACAATGTTGCCAGATTGGCAATAGAGAAAGGTGCAACTGTATGTAAGTCCACTGATGGTGTGAGCTCCCACAGTTGTGGAAAAACACAGAGTGTAACAGAAAGGAGTGCGCGCTGCAGAGAGGTTCACTCAGACAGCGCTCCGGCACTGGTTCGGCCGTGTGCGCGCCCTCCACGTGGACCTTAAACCAAGAAAGCTCCACCTCTAAGGTAGATTAGTCAACCAATCAGGGGACAGGGCGACCAACGAGGCGTGTCAGGCTCACAGGCCACACCCCCTGGTCCTGAACCCAGACGTGGATTGATGACTAAAAGATAACATAAACAAACAGAGGAGAGGGATGAATAATACGCTATAATAAGGGTGTGCAAATCATATAGGGACAGAACAAGTGTCTTCAATGACAAAGGTCCACCTTGGTATCTAGTCAAATAACACAGCTAATACAATGCTGCACACGTGACCACCATTACCCACATTCATCGATACTCAATGAGGGGCACTAGTGTGTCAACATAACCGGTCGGATTAATTCTAACTCATAATGGAAAGGAACCAAAAAGATAACAAAGGACCACAGGGGGGCAAAGTAGATATCTGTCCCAGATGAGACACCTGACCTCCCTCTGTTGGTCCAAATGTGAAAAGAAAATTTGATGTATGACAGTACCCATACATCATAAAGCGAGTAATAGCTGGTGCGGAGGTCTGACCTATTGGGGGCACGCGATATAAGATCATAAACTCTACATTGTCATAACCATGTCATCAACAGAGTCTTATCAAGGCATAAAGAGGTGACATGAAGACAGTAGGGCCCCTGTATCAATCCAGATACTTATTCAATAAAACATGAGAATGAAATCTGGTCATTCAATCCTTTGGGTTTAACCGTCTGAAGTCTGAAGATCCATTGGGCCTCCTTCCTCAGTAACAGGGTGTCAGAATCCCCACCACGTGGAGATTTGCGCATTAATTCGATTCCCTGGAACTTGAGTACTGTGGGATTAGCGGCATGCTGTGTTTTCACATGGCGGGCCACTGACGTATCTTTATCATTCCATATATCACCCAGATGCTCGCCTATGGGCCCCCAGAAATGTGCCCACATTGTTCCCCTCACAGAAAGTTAAAAAAAAAAAAACCTTATACTTACCTTCTTCCTAGCAGCAGCAGCATCACCAGCAGGACATCAGCTTCTCTTGTCTGGAGGGGGGGAGACAAGGCTGACTGTCGGCTGGACCCGCCTCCCCGCCCAGACAAGAGGTATGGAGAGCTGCAAGGGGGACGGGAGGGAGGATGGAAGAAGCAGGCAGCCGATTCTGGCTGTCTGCTTCTTCATGTAACAGGAAACTGTCTCTGCGTCAGAGACCGGGACATACCTTCCCCATACCGGGACAGCGGGACAGCCACTGCAATCCAGGACTGTCCCGCAATCCGGGACGGTTGGGAGGTATGGAACTGGTTTATGAGGGGCCCTTCTATTATGCTGAGGGCATGTACTAGAGTAGGAGTAGACAGCACGTACCTCGGGGTTTCAGGAGGGGGAATCTGAGCCAAAATTCAGGAAAAATAGAGATTTATCTTTCCTTTCTGTTCAGTTTCAGGCTTGAGGGCGGCAGGGAGCACACAATCTTTGTCTTCCCTGCATTGCTCTTTGCACTGATCCTATGATTTACACATCCTTATTATGTGATGTCTATGTGTAAAAAATGCAGGGAAGACACAGATCCCGTCTCCCCTGAATCCCCCCCCCCCCTGCCCACCTGCTGACTCAGCAAATGGTCAGTGGTCTCCACACAAAACTTTATTGGTTTTCTTAGAAGGTGCACATATCCTTTTGCTGTCATGTCACTATTTTTAAATAAACTGAGGGAGGGGTGGAGTTTAGGATTCTCATGCCCTAGAGCAGTGGGACGGTTTCTTTGTACAGAGGAAGCTTGGCCGACCCTGGGACTTCTATAGTCAAAACGTGTGGTCTAGCTTTTTCCTACTCCTCTGTCTGTGTGTCAGTCTTTACTGTAGCTATGTCATTCTGTTCATCAGCCTAGAATCTAAAGCAGTGCAGAGCAGGACACTTCATCCTCTCCGGTGTGTGGACACATCCCTTATATCTTATATCACCTTCCTTCCTCATTTGCTTGCAGCCTCCACAACATGGTTGACTTCTCCAGTCTCTCTGGTGATATTTGTGACGTTCTGGGTGCAGATTACACATAACCGCTATAAAGGGGAAGTAGATGAGATCACACTTCCTGTCTGCCGCCCATGGTGTTCACAAGCCCTTCAATGGATGAGAAGCGGGCGGTAATGACTGACCCAGAGCTGGTTCTGTGATGGCACTAGGGGTATCCAACAAGGAAACAGCGCCCCACAACATGATCAAGATGGAGTCCATCCCCATGCCCTCCTGCTACGTGTCACCATGAGACTGGCCAAGCCCATAGATGCCCTCTCTTCTGAGACCAGACAGGTCACACTGTGGCTACCATACTTCACATGGAACCAAGTGGGCGCTGTGTGGGAACAATGACTGTGGCGGCCATTACGGGGCCATAGTTGCTATACTGGAGCCACAAAGTCATATACTGCGGCCGAAGTTGCTGCTATGGAACCACCAAGGAATCTATAGGAAGACATAGTTGTTATTTTGGGGTCACCAAGGCACCTGTCGGGGTCATGATTGGTATTATGGGGTCAGTTAGGAATCTATAGGGGGCATAGCTGCGGCCATGTGACGCTATAGGTCCGGATATTTGAGGATAGGGCTTTGGTGGTTTGTAAGTAATTTTTCGGTGATGACAACCATGGCGACGCAGTGGAGCATCCAGTCATCGGGCATCAATGCATCCTGGAAACATCCCATAATCTGGAAAGCAGCCGGGACCCTTCTGGTGGTGGCACTGGAAGAATCACTCCGCGGCAGAATCGTCCTCCATTACTTTAATATTTATTCATGAAAAAAAAAACGACAAAATCTACAGCAAAGCAATGTTTATTTCACAGACTAAGGGCAGTGACGTCCGCTAGCCGAAGCCACGCCCACTGAGTCACGTGACCTCATCACGTACGTTCATGCAACATTTACCATGATGTGCTACAGATCCAGTATATACATATAAAGGGTGCCGACACTTTTACAACCAATCCTTATTGTTTCAAGGCATTGAAAATAATAAATGAAGCAACGCTGCAATCTGGTGTACGTTCTGTGTATACAGCTCCGCAGCGACCTACATGTGTCTCCATGGCAACAGACTACAACCAAACCCTGTGCAGTCTGATCCTGAAGCCAGTACCTCTGCCTCCTCCCAACCTGCAGAGGGCAGCAGAGAGACAGAACTGATCTGACCACTCAAGGTCTGTTTCTAGTCTGTTACCATGGAGACATACAGCTCTGCTTAGAAGCTGGAGATTCAAAATGGTGAAACTTTATTCCAGTTGTTTCCTATGTCATTTTAGATGCGCTAGGTCAATAAAGAGAAGGGTTTCAAAACTATACACACCCTTTAATGGTAAAGCAGATATACATAGAGGACTTCAACCATCTGCATACATTTTCATATGGCGGCCACTTGTATTCGCTGCCTTTCTATTGAATGCCATATTTACAAGCGGTCAGTCCTTCAATCAGATCTTGCTCTATTTCATGATGGCGGCCATTCATGTCGCGGTTGGAGGTGGTCACACCTCTCTGCAGTTTCGCCACCAGAATTCATCAATGTCGTGCAGTGTCACCCGGGGCTGGCGGAACTTGGCGTCTTCACAGTTATTGTTAAGCGGAGGCAGTGGGGAAGGCGCTGGTTCCGTGGGCCATAGTAGGTTGGTCTGGCTGTGTGAGGTCGGGGGAGCCGCCCATAACTCCAGGGGTACAGAGGTGGAGACGATGTCTCTGCTCCGACGAGACTGCATGGACCTGACAGACAGCTTAAAGGAGAGCGAGAGGCAGGCGACCATGAAGACAGCCGTCAGACAGCCAAGCACCACTATGACCAGCAGACACTGGCTGCAGGATGGAGGAATTAGGGGGCTGGCTGTGGCAAGCTCATAGGGGGGCGCAGGAGGCGCAGCCATAGCAGAGGAGCCAAATAACCTACAATGTGAAAGAGGAGAAGCTGAGATCATCCATCATGAAAGGGTTAAATATTTTACCATCTACATACAGTCGGTCAGGAAGAAGGAGAGGGGTAGCGGCATTAGAAATGAACAATATTATGGCTGTATATACAGGTCATGGTGTAGTAGTATATATACTGTACACATGAGGATATAGCAGTGTATATACCGATCTGGCTGTGTGTGTATAAAGCTCACGGTATAGTAGTATATATACACCGGATCTGGCCTGTGAGTATATACATGTCACGGTGTAGCAGTGTATATACCGGATCTGGGCTGTGTGTATATACATGTCACGGTGTAGTAGTGTATATACTGGATCTGGGCTGTGTGTATATACATGTCACGGTGTAGCAGTGTATATACCGGATCTGGGCTGTGTGTATATACATGTCATGGTGTAGTAGTGTATATACTGGATCTGGACTGTGTGTATATACATGTCACGGTGTAGCAGTGTATATACCGGATCTGGGCTGTGTGTATATACATGTCACGGTGTAGCAGTGTATATACTGGATCTGGGCTGTGTATATACATGTCACGGTGTAGCAGTGTACATTCCGGATCTGGACTGTGTGTATATACATGTCATGGTGGTAGTAGTGTATATACTGGATCTGGGCTGTGTGTATATACATGTCACGGTGTAGCAGTGTATATACTGGATCTGGGTTGTGTGTATATACATGTCACGGTGTAGCAGTGTATATACCGGATCTGGGCTGTTTGTATATACATGTCACGGTGTAGCAGTGTATATACCGGATCTGGGGCTGTGTGTATATACATGTCACGGTGTAGCAGTGTATATACTGGATCTGGACTGTGTGTATATACATGTCACGGTGTAGCAGTGTATATACCCGGATCTGGGCTGTGTGTATATACATGTCACGGTGTAGCAGTGTATATACCGGATCTGGGCTGTGTGTATATACAGGTCACGGTGTAGTAGTGTATATACTGGGTCTGGGCTGTGTGTATATACATGTCCCGGTGTAGCAGTGTATATACTGGATCTGGGCTGTGTGTATATACATGTCACGGTGTAGCAGTGTATATACTGGATCTGGGCTGTTTGTATATACATGTCACGGTGTAGCAGTGTATATACTGGATCTGGACTGTGTGTATATACATGTCACGGTGTAGCAGTGTATATACTGGATCTGGCTGTGTGTATATACATGTCACGGTGTAGCAGTGTATATACCGGGATCTGGGCTGTGTGTATATACATGTCACGTGTAGTAGTGTATATACTGGATCTGGGGCTGTGTGTATATACATGGTCCCGGTGTAGCAGTGTATATACTGGATCTGGGCTGTGTGTATATACATGTCCCGGTGTAGCAGTGTATATACTGGATCTGGGCTGTGTGTATTATACATGTCCCGGTGTAGCAGTGTATATACTGGATCTGGGCTGTGTGTATATACATGTCCCGGTGTAGTAGTGATATACTGGATCTGGGCTGTGTGTATATACATGTCCCGGTGTAGTAGTGTATATACTGGATCTGGGCTGTGTGTATATACATGTCCCGGTGTAGTAGTGTATATACTGGATCTGGGCTTAAATCGTGTATATACATGTTTCCCGGTGTAGTAGTGTATATACCGGATCTGGGCTGTGTGTATATACATGTCACGGTGTAGCAGTGTATATACCGGATCTGGGCTGTGTGTATATACATGTCCCGGTGTAAGCAGTGTATATACTGGATCTGGGCTGTGTGTATATACATGTCACGGTGTAGCAAGTGGTATATACCGGATCTGGACTGTGTGTATATACATGTCACGGTGTAGCAGTGTATATACCGGATCTGGGCTGTGTGTATATACATGTCACGGTGTAGCAGTGTATATACTGGATCTGGGCTGTGTGTATATACATGTCCCGGTGTAGTAGTGTATATACTGGATCTGGGCTATGTGTATATACATGTCCCGGTGTAGTAGTTGTATATACCGGATCTGGGCTGTGTGTATATACATGTCACGGTGTAGTAGTGTATATACTGGATCTGGGCTGTGTATATACAGGTCATGGTGTAGTAGTGTATATACTGGATCTGGGCTGTGTGTATATACATGTCATGGTGTAGTAGTGTATATACTGGATCTGGGCTGTGTGTATATACATGTCCCGGTGTAGCAGTGTATATACTGGATCTGGGCTGTGTGTATATACATGTCCCGGTGTAGTAGTGTATATACATGTCCCGGTGTAGCAGTGTATATACTGGATCTGGGCTGTGTGTATATACATGTCCCGGTGTAGTAGTGTATATACCGGATCTGGGCTGTGTGTATATACATGTCCCGGTGTAGCAGTGTATATACCGGATCTGGGCTGTGTGTATATACATGTCACGGTGTAGCAGTGTATATACCGGATCTGGGCTGTGTGTATATACATGTCACGGTGTAGCAGTGTATATACTGGATCTGGGCTGTGTGTATATACATGTCACGGTGTAGCAGTGTATATACTGGATCTGGGCTGTGTGTATATACATGTCCCGGTGTAGCAGTGTATATACCGGATCTGGACTGTGTGTATATACAGGTCCCGGTGTAGCAGTGTATATACTGGATCTGGGTTGTGTGTATATACATGTCACGGTGTAGCAGTGTATATACTGGATCTGGGCTGTGTGTATATACATGTCACGGTGTAGCAGTGTATATACCGGATCTGGGCTGTGTGTATATACATGTCACGGTGTAGCAGTGTATATACCGGATCTGGGCTGTGTGTATATACATGTCACGGTGTAGCAGTGTATATACCGGATCTGGGCTGTGTGTATATACATGTCACGGTGTAGTAGTGTATATACCGGATCTGGGCTGTGTGTATATACATGTCACGGTGTAGCAGTGTATATACCGGATCTGGGCTGTGTGTATATACATGTCCCGGTGTAGCAGTGTATATACCGGATCTGGGCTGTGTGTATATACATGTCCCGGTGTAGTAGTGTATATACTGGATCTGGGCTGTGTGTATATACATGTCACGGTGTAGCAGTGTATATACTGGATCTGGGCTGTGTGTATATACATGTCCCGGTGTAGCAGTGTATATACCGGATCTGGGCTGTGTGTATATACATGTCCCGGTGTAGTAGTGTATATACTGGATCTGGGCTGTGTGTATATACATGTCACGGTGTAGCAGTGTATATACCGGATCTGGGCTGTGTGTATATACATGTCCCGGTGTAGTAGTGTATATACTGGATCTGGGCTGTGTGTATATACATGTCACGGTGTAAGCAGTGTATATACCGGATCTGGGCTGTGTGTATATACATGTCCCGGTGTAGCAGTGTATATACCGGATCTGGGCTGTGTGTATATACATGTCCCGGTGTAGTAGTGTATATACTGGATCTGGGCTGTGTGTATATACATGTCACGGTGTAGCAGTGTATATACCGGATCTGGGCTGTGTATATACATGTCCCGGTGTAGTAGTGTATATACTGGATCTGGGCTGTGTGTATATACATGTCCCGGTGTAGCAGTGTATATACTGGATCTGGGCTGTGTGTATATACATGTCACGGTGTAGCAGTGTATATACTGGATCTGGGCTGTGTGTATATACATGTCCCGGTGTAGCAGTGTATATACTGGATCTGGGCTGTGTGTATATACATGTCCCGGTGTAGTAGTGTATATACTGGATCTGGGCTGTGTGTATATACATGTCCCGGTGTAGCAGTGTATATACTGGATCTGGGCTGTGTGTATATACATGTCACGGTGTAGTAGTGTATATACCGGATCTGGACTATGTGTATATACATGTCACGGTGTAGTAGTGTATATACCGGATCTGGGCTGTGTATATACATGTCACGGTGTAGCAGTGTATATACCGGATCTGGGCTGTGTGTATATACATGTCACGGTGTAGTAGTGTATATACTGGATCTGGGCTGTGTGTATATACATGTCCCGGTGTAGCAGTGTATATACTGGATCTGGGCTGTGTGTATATACATGTCCCGGTGTAGCAGTGTATATACTGGATCTGGGCTGTGTGTATATACATGTCACGGTGTAGTAGTGTATATACTGGATCTGGGCTGTGTGTATATACATGTCACGGTGTAGCAGTGTATATACCGGATCTGGGCTGTGTGTATATACATGTCCCGGTGTAGCAGTGTATATACTGGATCTGGGCTGTGTGTATATACATGTCACGGTGTAGCAGTGTATATACTGGATCTGGGCTGTGGTGTATATACAGGTCCCGGTGTAGCAGTGTATATACTGGATCTGGGCTGTGTGTATATACATGTCCCGGTGTAGCAGTGTATATACTGGATCTGGGCTGTGTGTATATACATGTCACGTGTAGCAGTGTATATACTGGATCTGGCTGTGTGTATATACATGTCCCGGTGTAGCAGTGTATATACTGGATCTGGGCTGTGTGTATATACATGTCCCGGTGTAGTAGTGTATATACTGGATCTGGGCTGTGTGTATATACATGTCCCGGTGTAGCAGTGTAATATACTGGGATCTGGGCTGTGTGTATATACATGTCCCGGTGTAGCAGTGTATATACTGGATCTGGGCTGTGTGTATATACAGGTCCCGGTGTAGCAGTGTATATACTGGATCTGGGCTGTGTGTATATACATGTCACGGTGTAGCAGTGTATATACTGGGTCTGGGCTGTGTGTATATACATGTCCTGGTGTAGTAGTGTATATACTGGATCTGGGCTGTGTGTATATACATGTCCCGGTGTAGTAGTGTATATACATGTCCCGGTGTAGTAGTGTATATACAGGTCACGGTGTAGCAGTGTATATACTGGATCTGGGCTGTGTGTATATACATGTCACGGTGTAGCAGTGTATATACTGGATCTGGGCTGTGTGTATATACAGGTCCCGGTATAGCAGTGTATATACTGGATCTGGGCTGTGTGTATATACATGTCACGGTGTAGCAGTGTATATACTGGATCTGGGCTGTGTGTATATACAGGTCCCGGTGTAGCAGTGTAAGTACTGGGTCCGGGTTGTTGTGTTGGCGGTGATGTAGCAGAGCTCATGCTGTGCGTGTGATGTGGTATTTCGGCCCAGCTCTTATCGTACCTTAGTTTTCCTCCTCGTCTTCTCTTGGATCCAGCGTCGTTCACTGATGTTTTTGGGGTAGAAAGGAGGAAATTGCAGCAGTATAAGAAACCACAAAGCCCTAACGTTTCTGTGTATTGTGTCCGCTCCCCTGACACCACGTGAGAGGAAGTGTGACGAGTGCATCCTGTAACGCTCAACCTGCGCACGTCATGTAGGTGCACACGTACAGCTACACGTGAACCCTGCGTTACTGATCCCGAGTTACTACAGTCACACACACACACCCTACATGCGCTATTCTACTGCTACTTGTGCCTTATCCTCCAGTCACCTCCGGAGCTGCATGCGCTATTCTGCTGCTACTTGCGCCTTATACTTCAGTCACCTCCGGAGCTGCCTCTATTATTCTTCTGTGACATCCCGTCTTGTACTTTGACTTCTTGATGCAGGTGAGCAGAGATGGCAGAGACTTTGTATGGACTCAGAGGGGAAAGACCACAAGACACGGCCGAGGTAAAAGGCAGGACAGAATTTATTTAAGATGTCGGCTCAGACCAACAATCCTTAAATAAAACCTGAAGACGCTAAATTCAAGTTTTCAGGGATTCTGGGTTTTTTTTTTTCACATTTAGGAAATTAAAGAAAAAAAAAACAATACACAATTTATAAATCATAGAAAAGAAACACTTACTGGAAGAGGTAGATTATTGAACGGGTTTCAAACCATAAGTACAGTGACGTCATTCGCCCTAACACACAACGTGATACACGTCTGTACACAAGTCATAAGTTAAAAAAAAATAAAAATCAAGAAATCCGTGAGAACGGGAGAGAAAAACAGTCAAATACAGGAGGGGGGGCCGCACTCTGCACGCACCAGGCCCCTGTAGTGCATTATACCCGGCCGCTGCAATACCAGCCAGCGGCCACAAGATGTCAGCAGAGGGCCGACTGTGGTCTGTGCAATCATCAACCTCCGCGCAGCGCATCCGCACAATGGAGATTTTTCTCTATTTTCAGATCTTTCCAATCCGCACCGGAGGTCCGATACCGTCTCCACCAACGACTGGGAATATTTCGGCAGGTTTCTCTCCAGTGTCTATTGCCCAGCAGCATAATATCGTTGCAGCCAATTTTAAAAGGAAAAAAAAAATAAAATTGACCCGAAAGTTACAACTCCGTGAAATGCGTTAATCTGCAGCACAAGATTTGACCACATGATGTCGCTGTAGCTCTCCCCTCCCCAAACAGGTGGCCAGACCCCTCAGCAGGTGGGGGAGGGGGGGGGCAGCACCCTGAATCTCATACAATGACCCGATTGTCACTGCGAGCACAGCACAGATATCTCCCAGCATGCCATGCTCCAGCGCAGCTCCCCTCCCCCAACTATCTGCAGCCATACAGTGGGCAATATACGTAGGAATGCTCCAGTGATGCCTCCGCCATTGGTCACGCCCACAATATGGCTGCCTTCTGTAAAGATGGGGGGGATGGGCACTTTTACTGCTTTCCTCTCCTTTCAATCAGTAGAATAAATAAAACACTAGTTTTGCCGTGTGGGTGGAGCGGGAGTCGGCACCCGACGACGCCGGGGTGATAACGCCGCAGGCGCCCCCACAGTCCAGGGGTCTCCCCAAAGGCAGTGACGGGGGAGGGGGAGGCGGACAAGGCAGAGGATTCTCTGTATAGAAAATATTTACAGCGTCCTTTATCCGTATAGAGGTCCCTCAGCCAATCACTGCCGCCCGCGGAACCGCACAGGATTCTGGGAAAGTCCTCGGGAATTATAATGAACCGGGAGCTAATAGATACGGGGAGCGAGCGGGAGAACGGAGGAGGAGAGTCACGTCCAGCAGTGGAAGGGCAGGCGAGGCTTCATGCTGTGAACGGTGAGATTTCCGGGACTCCGGCCGCCAGACGCTCATCTCTCCTCCTTCTTTGAAACCTTTGAGGAATGCCAGGCAGTGGATCTGAGAAGAGGAGAGACATCAGAGGAAGCGATCAGAAGAAGACACGTCTACAAGACACGTCTACAAGGCAGAGGATCAGGAGGAAGACACGTCTACAAGGCAGAGGATCAGGAGGAAGACACGTCTACAAGGCAGAGGATCAGGAGGAAGACACGTCTACAAGGCAGAGGATCAGGAGGAAGACACGTCTACAAGGCAGAGGATCAGGAGGAAGACACGTCTACAAGGCAGAGGATCAGGAGGAAGACACATCTACAAGGCAGAGGATCAGGAGGAAGACACATCTACAAGGCAGAGGATCAGGAGGAAGACACGTCTACAAGGCAGAGGATCAGGAGGAAGACACGTCTACAAGGCAGAGGATCAGGAGGAAGACACATCTACAAGGCAGAGGATCAGGAGGAAGACACATCTACAAGGCAGAGGATCATGAGGAAGACACGTCTACAAGGCAGAGGATCAGGAGGAAGACACATCTACAAGGCAGAGGATCAGGAGGAAGACACGTCTACAAGGCAGGGGACAGAGGATCAGGCAGAGACAAGTCTACAAGGCAGGGGAGGCAGAGAACCAGACACGTCTACAAGGCACTCAAAGGACCAGACCTTTGTCGCCCCCGTGTGGGGCAGGCTACACGGGGTCGGTCATGAAGGTCACCTACCTGATGAAGGTCTTGAAGGCGGCGGAGTGCGGGTTTATACACAGCGGCGGCCGCTTGCCCTGTTGTTGGTCTGTGATGAATCGGTGAACGAGCTCTGCACCGAGACAAACGTCAGCCACTGGGTGAGCAGGGACCCCCAAACTTCTCCCCTCCCCCCATCACTGACCTTTAACCTGCCAGACAGACGTGAGGCTCTTCTCATAGGAGTCATCAAACCGGTCGCCGGCCGTGGGTTCAAAATCCGCAGTGTAGACGCGTCCCGAGGACACAGAATAGCAGCAGTGACACATACACGTGTGGTAGCGGAGGCGCCCCTCCTCCAGGTAAGGGTGGGCCAAGGCGTCCTTAGCAGAGATCCTCTTCGTCTGAGGACACAGGAGCCGTTATCAGACCGCAGCCCCTCCCCCCACAGATGTCTACGAGCCCATCCCCCGCTCAGAGAGGCCACTGACCCAAAGCAACAACCAGCACCCGACTCACCGGATCAAACAGCAGCATCCGGCACAGGAGGTGAACGGCCTCGTGGGTGGCTTCACCAGACAGCATGTACAAGACGGAGAGGGACGGCTGCGGAGAAAGGGGCAGCGTGAGAAGGGCTCCACTCACTGACTGCAAGCAGAAGTCTACTAGAGCGTGCTCCAGCTCCTCATTACCGGCTTATGGGGGCCGCGCAGGATGTGGGCTCGCGCTCCCTCACAGGCGGAGCGCATGGCGGTGAGAGGAGGGGTCCCCAGGAGGTCCGTGATCAGGTCCAACTGCAAAGATAAAGGAGACTGCAGCAACACATGAAGGGGACTACTTCTGGACTACAACTCCCATAATGCAGCACATTCTGTACAGGACACAAGGCGGGGGGGGGAACGCGAACTGCCAGAGAATCCCGAACAGAAAACCGGATGAACAGAACCGCACGCAGCTCTGGATGTGACTGGAGCACAATGTGCGGTGCTGTGAGCGATGACATCATTCTGGACACAGGGGGGCGCTGGGGCGGGGGTCACAGGGGGGGGCGCTGGTCACAGGGGGGCGCTGGGCGGGGGTCACGCTCACCTGCTGGATGGGACTCCTGCGCCTGGAACAGAATTCGCCTCCCGAGAAGCTCCGCGAAGATGCAGCCGACAGACCCAGAATGTCGATGGCGTTGTGGTAATGGCGGCTCCCCATGAGGATCTCGGGGCGCGGTAATACTGGGTCACCACCTCCTGCGTCATGTGCTGGGACTCGTCAACTCCTCCACCCGCGCCAAACCGAAGTCACAGATCTGAGAGGAGGAAGAGACTGTAACGTCTGCGCCAACGGACGGAGAGCGGCCGCCGTTCACTCCGGTCACATCCAGAGCCCAGGCCGCCGTTCACTCCGGTCACATCCAGAGCCCAGGCCGCCGTTCACTCCGGTCACATCCAGAGCCCAGGCCGCCGTTCACATCCGGTCACATCCAGAGCCCAGGCCGCCGTTCACTCCGGTCACATCCAGAGCGGCGGCCGCCGTTCAGCTCTGCTACACTGCACTGTCGGATCCAGCACCTGCAGACTGCCTCAGCTCTGCTACACTGCACTGTCGGATCAGCACCTGCAGACTGCCTCAGCTCTGCTACACTGCACTGTCGGATCCAGCACCTGCAGACTGCCTCAGCTCTGCTACACTGCACTGTCGGATCCAGCACCTGCAGACTGCCTCAGCTCTGCTACGCTGCACTGTCGGATTCCAGCACCTGCAGACTGACTCAGCTCTGCTACGCTGCACTGTCGGATCCAGCACCTGCAGACTGACTCAGCTCTGCTACACTGCACTGTCGGATCCAGCACCTGCAGACCGCCTCAGCTCTGCTACACTGCACTGTCGGATCCAGCACCTGCAGACCGCCTCAGCTCTGCTACGCTGCACTGCAGGATATGCACAGTTTACCCCAGACCCAACTTATTTATCAAGGAGGGAAAAATGAAGAATTGGGAATGCAGCTCTGGAGGTGACTGGAGTGTCACACACTAGAAGGAAGCGGGGGCGGGGCGGACCTTCAGCACGCAGTTACTGTTCACCAGCAGGTTCCCGGTTTTGATGTCTCGGTGCAGGATCCCGGGCGGAGTGGGATACTTCAGCCCTGCAAGTAACACAAGGGTTAATACCAGGCGGCCCCCGTGACTCCGGCGAGGCAGGGCCACACGTCTCACCTCGTAGTATCTGGTACAGGAAGACCTTGATGTGGTCGGCGCTGAGCGGCTGCGGGACACGATGACTTTGTGAAGGTCGGTCTG
>ONZH01024602.1:0-177289 GCA_900303285.1 Rhinella marina
GAATGATGGACTTGATGTCAATAAGGAGGTGTAATAAATTCCAATTGCTTTGGGGAATTTCAGCTGGCTGGCCAGTTGTACACTAGATGGATCATTGGCGAATGTTTGCAGCTGTGAGGAGAACAACAAGCAATAATTAATCAACCTGCAAAAGCTGGGCTTATAGGATACATTTTTCTCGGTTGCCATGGTTACAGACTACAAATAGACCTGGTGTAGTCTGCTCCTCCAGCCTCCCTGTTACTTGCTCTTCTACTGAATGTAGCATCAAGAAGGGAACAGAGATGAGTGGAGTAATTCACGACTACACAAGGGCTGTCTGTAGTCAGAGGTGAGGAAATGAATTCATGACTGCAGGATCAGGCTACACAACGTTTGTTTGTAGTCTGTAACCATGGAGACACATAGGTCTACTTTTTTAGAAGATGCCATATTCTTACCATGGTTTCATTAGCAAAAAGGATCAAGTCTTCTTGACTTGTGTAGGTCATAAAGACGCCCACATTATTCACAAACCAAGCGGAGGCGTTGGCATCATTAGCGTTATAACAAGTGATCGCATCGCCTAGGAGAGAATACATTAACTATTACTAGTCTGCATAAAACAGCGCATCATGTGTAATACTTCATTTCCCCAGTGGTGGTGCTCCCAGTGTTCACTGCTTTTGCAGTGTCTGTACAGAGCTCAACCCTGTGTACCCCAGTCATTACATGGACAGCAATAGGAAATAAGAAAAGCTGTTGAGGTCATGTCTATCAACAGTCAACTGAGTCAAGAAACAGCAGAATAGTGAGTGCAGCTCTGGAGTATAATACAGGATGTAACTCAGGATCAGTACAGGATAAGTAATGAATGTACCCAGTGACTACTGCACCAGCAGAATAGTGAGTGCAGCTCTGGAGTATAATACAGGATGTAACTCAGCATCAGTACAGGATAAGTAATGTATGTACACAGTGACTGCACCAGCAGAATAGTGAGTGCAGCTCTGGAGTATAATACAGGATGTAACTCAGGATCAGTACAGGATAAGTAAGGTATGTACACAGTGACTGCACCAGCAGAATAGTGAGTGCAGCTCTGGAGTATAATACAGGATGTAACTCAGGATCAGTACAGGATAAGTAATGTATGTACACAGTGACTGCACCAGCAGAATAGTGAGTGCAGCTCTGGAGTATAATACAGGATGTAATCAGGATCAGTACAGATAAGTTAATGTATGTACACAGTGACTGCAACCAGCAGAATTAGTGAGTGCAGCTCTGGGTATAATACAGGATGGTAACTCAGGATCAGTACAGGATAAGTAATGTATGTACACAGTGACTGCACCAGCAGAATAGTGAGTGCAGCTCTGGAGTATAAATACAGGATGTAAACTCAGGATCAGTACAGGATAAGTAATGTATGTACACAGTGACTGCACCAGCAGAATAGTGAGTTGCAGCTCTGGAGTATAATACAGGATCAGGATCAGTACAGGATAAGTAATGTAATGTATGTACACAGTGACTGCACCAGCAGAATAGTGAGTGCAGCTCTGGGGTATAATACAGGATGTAACTCAGGATCAGTACAGGATAAGTAATGTAACTGTATGTACACAGTGACTGCACCAGCAGAATAGTGAGTGCAAATATACAGGACTCTCAGTTACAGGATAAGTAATGTATGTACACCAGTGACTACCAGCAGAATAGTGAGTGCAGCTCTGGGGTATAATACAGGATGTAACTCAGGATCAGTACAGGATAAGTAATGTATGTACACAGTGACTGCACCAGCAGAATAGTGAGTGCAGCTCTGGAGTATAATACAGGATGTAACTCAGGATCAGTACAGGATAAGTAATGTAATGTATGTACACAGTGACTGCACCAGCAGAATAGTGAGTGCAGCTCTGGGGTATAATACAGGATGTAACTCAGGATTGTTACAGGATAAGTAATGTATGTACACAGTGACTGCACCAGCAGAATAGTGAGTGCAGCTCTGCAGTATAATACAGGATGTAACACAGGATCAGTACAGGTTAAGTAATGTAAAGTATGTACACAGTGACTGCACCAGCAGAATAGTGAATGCTGCTCTGGAGTATAATACAGGATGTAACTCAGCATCAGGGCAGGATAAGGTATGTAATGTATGTAGCAATTCAGGCTACTTAGATGCTAGACAACATAGTCTAAAAGGAATAAAGGCAGATATAAAGGATGTATAATAGTCAAATTCAGGCACAGGTTTGGGTTCGGCCCCAACCATTCCTAAGAAGACACCATTATTATAAATGGCCATTCATAGGTGGGGCACCAAAGAACTTCACTTAATACCTCTGACTGTGAACAGTTCTATGACTAGCCCCCCACACACACACACCAAGCTTCTCTGAGGTCCAAATGGAGAGGTTTACTTAAAACCTAAGGGATTGCAACCTCTGATGTAGAAGGTAATGTATATCTAGCAAGCTTATGATTAGTGGAAGTCACCTTTCTTCTTTAGGTACGGCCTGATCAAAGACTTGTAGACATCTTCCTGATTATTCAAATCCATTTCGGAGGAACTGGATTGCAGGCTGCTGACTCTGCAAAAAACATATAAATTATAAGTGTCACTAATTATATTTGGTCATCAACCAGCTGGGTCCATCTATGGCCGGACGTGGGGCACTTACATGGATTGGTAGGAGGGGCAGGAGATGTTGCTGGGGATGAGACTGAGTTGGTCTTTGCTGATCTGGGGTAAAACCAAGCTCAGTTTATCCTGGAAAAGCTGAGTCCAGTCGGAGTCGTTGAAGGAGTTGAGGTTCGGCTTCAACAGCTGAAAGGTCTTGGTCAGGAGGGCCTGGGACATGTGCGGACTCAAAGAACTCACGTTTTTCTGTGGACAGAGAAAATTTTGGGATGACCACCAGTACTGGACATTCTCAACAAGGTTGCCATTTTTTTGACTCTTCTAAAAGGGAGTATCCACCCAAAAGCCAAACCTAGAAACATTTTCTTCTCCTCATAGTAATTGTATATTATATCATTATTGGGGTCAGATCTCCAAATCGTCTTCATCCCTTCATAGAGTTAAATGATTAAATTAGATACCTGCAGCTGCCAGTAGGGGGAGCTCACTGAAGACTTCTCCCGTTGAACATGAAAAATACATCTGTCTTCAGTAAGCACCTCACAAGCTCCCCCTAGTGGCGGCTAGAAATTGGTTCTTTTTAGGGATTCCTTGTACAACTGTGTAGCTTTTGAAGCAGATGTATTTCCTGTGGTGCATTGAAGTGGCTGCCTGTGGCACCCTGATAAAAGGAGGACGGTCACTACTTACCTTGGAAGCAGATGCTTTTAAAGAAGTCAAAAAGCTGTTTGCATCGGTTACATTTTGTATCAGTCCAACGATGCTGGCGGCCGCTTTTGGATTAATGGTGGGTTCCAAGCTGAAGTCTATAACTTGTTGCATGGTGAGAGAAGACAGGACGTCCACCTGTGGTAAGCGGCACAAGAAATGAGGCATTAGAAGGCAATTGGTGAATCCCTTTTTATGGTTTGGTAAATGTAATCATCCTCTAAAGCCTAAAGTGCTTGAGGGTATCAGAACCATTACACTCATCGTCTAACCAACCCATATGGGATCAGACTTGGGCTAGCTCCAGGTGTCCATGGGCCCTTGGGTGATAGACTCTTACTGGATCCTCTGTCTGCTCTACCTTGGAGGGCATGTTGGTCCAGATCACCACAAGAACCAGGATCCCTGGCATCTACCCTTGTTTCCAAGTGCTGATGCCAGCCCTAGATCAGACAACAGGAACCAACTGTGCAGTAGAGCATCCAATTCTGATACCAAACATAACACGAAACCTATGAAACCATCGCTTCAAATCCCCTTGATGAAGTGGTACTTACTGCACTGAAATTTCCATTAAGTAGCATAAAATCTTTGAAGTCAGCGAACTGGGAGAATTTTCCAAAATTGAGCTTTATAAGTGTGCTGCTGTCTGTACCCCGAGCACAGGTTGGACCTTAGACAAGCAGAACAAAAGGACATTTTATTTAAATGACAAAATAAAAACTAAAATGGAAAAAAAAACAACCCAAAAATATGTAAATCTTATAATAATTTTACCTTGGTTGTTCACATAGGGTTTGATATAAAATGTATAAACCTCTTCTCGATTTGTGGGATTCATTTTTGGGTAAGTGGTGTCCAAAATCTTAAGTCTGTTTGAAAAAAAAAATATCCAATTAAATTACTGCACTTTTTTTTTTTTAATGAATCCAGTGAATCCCTTTAAGAATATTAGAATATATAAACCACAGACAGGCTGTAGAAATAGAGTATTTGTCGGAGGACTCTACTTAATTTTGAGATCAAGTAGGTGGGGGATAGGGAGTGGATTTTTGAGACCAAATTGCTTTTCCCATTTATTGGGCACCAAAGGTGGCAGCAGCCCAAAAATGTATGTAAGTTAAAAGGGTTATACCATAATTCATGGAAAAAATGAAAATGAAAAAAGTGAAAATGAAGACTTTATAAAGTATATGACAAAGCTAGAACCTCACATAGTACCATACATCTTCCCATTCATTGCTCCAATTGTTCATCTAGATTTATTTTAGGCTGGCAGCTCAGGGGGCGTGACCATTCTGCTACAGCTCTCTCCCCAGCTCAGCTCAGCGGGTGTGCCCTTTCTTCTGCAGCTCCCTCACGATCACGACTCAAGGGGCATGTGCTTTCTGCCATAGCTCTTTCCTTCTAACTACTATAGCTACTGACAGAACTTAACGGCTGGTGACAGTTGAAGATTTAAACTGAGCATGTGCGACCACATCAGTGAGGTGGACAGAGAAAATAAAGAAAAGAACAAACAGCAGGTGGCGCTATACAATTAATTACATGCAATTGTGAAAGTATCCAGATTCAGGTGCTGGTTTGAAAAATGTAGAATGTTTTTCACGGGGCAACCCTTTTAAGGAACAATTTATGAAATAGTATTTAGTACTGGGCCCTTATAGTACACCTTTCAGAGTAATCATTGGTGGAATGTTACCCATTAACTTACATCCCAACTGTCTCAGTTTTCCTGTGATTGTGTGTGTAATGGCCCTCAAAAGGGGTGTTGTTATCAAAATATACTAATTTCTGGGTGCTGGTGTGAGGCGGTGCTTAAAACTGTCCCGTCATACTTACATGGCCTGGTAAGAGTCACAGGAGATGTTCTGGGGAATAAGTATTAGCTGCCCGGAAGAGATCTCAGGAAGAATGGCGCTGAACTTATCTTGGAAGAGCTGAATCCAGTCTGACTTGCTGAACGTGGAGATGTTGGCCTGGATCGCATCAAAGGTCTTTTTTAAAAGAGCCTGGGACAAAGCTGGGTTCACCAAGCTTACGTTTTTCTGCAAGATATACAGTTAAAAGGTTAATTGAGAAGACCAAAACGCCTCGCAAATGCGCGTGACTAAGGCCAAGGAACGTGGACACTTACCGAGACAACGCCAGAGTTAAGATAAGCCAGGAAGTTGTACAGATCGCTGGTGTTCTGTAGTGTCCCCACAATGAAGGCTGCAATGTTGGGATCACTAGAGGCATTCAGTAACAAGCTAAAGCCTGCCTTCTGTTGTACAGTGAGGAGGGGCAGCACTTGCATCTGTAGAACATGATTAATATGTCATGAGTCAACATTCTAACTAAAGCTCCCCCTAGTGGTGGCAGACAGTCAGATATTTTCATGATTGAAGTTTCTGAACTCTGAATTCCATATTAAGAATGGTGTTGTTCCCTAAGACTCGTTTAAAGGACTCATTGACAATTCAAAAGATCATATTGGCCAACATTCTCCCATTGCCAAATGTCCACTTCCGGGAAAAAGAAGAGCTTTACTCATAATTTTACACATCATTTAGTACAGATGGGCTATACAATGATTGTATACTTCGCCTCTTAGTTAATAGGGGGTGGGCCTTGAGTAGGATGATACAACATTCAAGGCATCCTTTCACGTTTTAAAATAGATTATTCATAGATGACTGGGGAACCCAAAAAATGTTCTTATACCAAAATTTTCTGCTTAGTTTCTGTTACTTACACCATTGAAATTCCCATTGAATGCCACAAAATCGCTGTAGTCGGCAAACTGAAAGAACTCTCCCATGTTCAGTGAAATAAAACTGATGCTGTCCAAGTTCTGAGCACAAGCTGGACCTAAAAAGATCAGCAGACATTAGTGACCTGATGATTTTAGTCTAGGGGATCGCAAATAAAAACAAATGGTTTTATCTCCTCAATCAGCCAGCTGTAATCTAGTGTCTAGTTCCTAGTAGGAGGGAACTAAGCTATGCATGGGCCGTCCATCAAGACATACCGGTAGATGGTTCTATATGGATCCAAAGCCCCATTGATTTCTTCTTTTACATGGATCTTTACTTGACTTTTTCCAGAAATGGCTTGCTCATAAGTCAACTGTACTCTAGTGTCTAGATCCTAGTGGGAAGGAACTAAGCTAAGTATAGGTGGTCCCACAAGACATAGATGGTTCTATATGGTTCCAAAGCCCCAACATTCTCTTCTTTTATATGAATTTTATATGAATGGCTTCCCTATAGGTCAACTGTACTCTAGTGTCTAGTTCCCTAGTGGGAGGGAACTAAGTTAAGTATAGGTGGTCCATCAAGACATAGATGGTTCTATATGGATCCAAAGCCCCAATGTTCTCTTCTTTTATATGAATTTTTACCTGACTTTTTCAGAAATGGCTTGCCTATAGGTCAGCTGTACTCTAGTGTCTAGTTCCAAGTACGTATAAGTGGTCCACCGAGCTCATAAGGCAATTGTACTCTAGTGTCTAGTTCCTAGTGGGAAGGAACTGAGCTAAGTATAGGTGGTCCAACAAGACATAGATGGTTCTATATGGATCCAAAGCCCCAATGTTCTCTTCTTTTATATGAATTTTTTCCTGACTTTTTCAGAAATGATTTGCCTATACGTCAACTGTACTCTAGTGTTTAGTTCCTAGTGGGAGGGAACTAAGTTAAGTATGGGTGGTCCATCAAGACACAGAGGGTTCTATATGGATCTAAAGGCCCAACATTCTCTTCTTTGACATTAATTTTTACCTGATTTGCTCAGAAATGGCTTGATGAAGGATTTATAAATGTTCTCCCGTGTGCTGGGGACCATTTGATTGAATGATGAGCCCAAAATATTAATTCTGTGAAGATAACCAAACAGAATAAAAACGAGTGTACACCTCATTAACCGGCAAACCTAAGAATTGGTTATGTAAGTGCCCTATGGTATTCCTATTCCAATGCTTACATGACTTGGTAGGAGTCACAGCTGATATTTTGTGGTACAAGTCCCAATTGTGCAGGGCTAATTTCTGATACGACAACAGTCAGTTTTTGCTGGAAGAGTTGTGTCCATTGATCTTTTGTAAATGAAGAGACATTGGACTTGATGGCTTCAAAGGTCTTGTTGAGCAAAGCTTGTGCCATAAGTGGGCGTAGAGCAGTCATGTTCCTCTGGAAACATAAGAAGATTTGCTGTCAATTCAGTAGCAGAGAACTTAAAGGAGAACTCCACCTAAAAACATTTCTTGATCTCTTGCTTGGTTTACAGTGTCCTTTCAGACACTTAAGATATGAGCATCTGTACAAGACCATACCCACTATGACGCTTCTATCAGCAAAGTGCCAATGAAGGGCCAGGAGACTCATGTCCCACCAATGCAGTAAGGACCGGGGTGGGGCGGTGACAATCTAATGTTTCCAGTTAACCATAGATAGTTATTTGTCTCTTACCGTCATGGCAGCTGCATTGATATAATCCAGGAAGTCTAACACATCAGCATTCTTTATTGCTCCCATAACACTGTTGACTGCAGCAGAGCTGTTGGCGGCACCTAAGTCCACACTGAACATTGCGATCTGTAGTGGAGTGAGAAGAGGCAGAACATCCAGCTAAAAAAAAAAAAAAAACAACAAGCATTCATTAAGTTTAGTGGACATCCTCCAGAGCTGCATTCGATGAGAAACTTCTAACTTCAATTAATCAATCCAGTACGTGGTATATTGAAGGAACTGGGTGATACAGACAATTCTTATATTTTACGTGTTTTTATTACTTACTGCACTAAAATTTGCATTGAGTGTGGTAAAGTCACTGAAATCTGCCAGTTGTACAAATTTTCCAAAATTCTGCTTTATCCACGTGCTGGTGTTGACGTTCTGAGAACAGGCCGAACCTGCGGACATTGAGTAACAGAGTTAAGAAAATCAATGGGGATCATATTGACCGTGTTAAAAGAGCCACTAATCCTAAATCTTTTATTAGTAGAGTAGCAGCTTTATAAGATGAGCAGCTAGTCGCTGTTATGCACAGTATGTGGATGTACCTGGAGGTTCCCAGCAATGGAGATATGTGATGGAAAGTGGTGATCATGGGGGTCAGGGATGTTTCTGAACTCTTAATCAGTAATTCCATTAGAAAACAATATAGTCAGTGCTGCCCCATAACCTGAAATGGCTGATAACTGGAAACAATAGACTAATGAGATGGTCTCATCATAGACAACGCCTCTTATATGGGAGACAGGGCTTCTGGTTGGGCTATGGCCAATAAGAGTCTGCCATTGCCTGTTCGTGGCTTTTTGGGATCTTCTCTATGATTTCTATATGCGCTAATAGAACAATTCCTTTAAGTATTGTGTCCTTTTTGATTAAAGGGGTTTTCGGGACCCAGTGGGTCCCATAAACCCACCATAATTACAAGACATCAGTAGAAAAAGGTTTGTGAGGTGAGTGGATCGGCATTTCAAGAACCCAGTCACTTGGCACTCCTCTTCTGAAAATCCAGCTTCTTCCGACATCGTGTCCTCCTCCAGGTTTCCATCCTAGGTTGTGGACATGACATCACTTCCTCTGTGGACGGGGCCACAACTATTCCTCTCCCTGGTGAATAGTTCTGGTCCTCCGACTTCGTGTCCTCCTCCAGGTTTCCATCCTAGGCTGTGGACAGGACATCACTTCCCCTGTGGACGGGGCCAGAACTATTCCTCTCCCTGGTGAATAGTTCTGGTCCTCCGACTTCGTGTCCTCCTCCAGGTTTCCATCCTAGGCTGTGGACAGGACATCACTTCCCCTGTGGATGGGGCCAGAACTATTCCTCTCCCTGGTGAATAGTTCTGGCCCCGTCCACAGCGGATGTGATGTCCCATCCGTTTCCCAGGATGGAAACCGGGTAAGGGGCGTGAAGCAGGATTTCCAGAAGAGAAGCATTATCTGACTAGGACTAGCACCTTAAGAACAGAAAACCCCTTTTAGTATAATTATAAGCTTAGAAGTTAAGGGAACACTGCATGCTAAATGTATTCACTGTGTTATAGTTCCTATAGGGGGGGGGGGGGGCAACAAAGAACCAATGAGAAAATCCTTGTGTTATGCTCCACCCCTGAGGTACTATGTATTATACACTATATATCGATTGTGAATGGAATGTTCCTTTAAATGTTTTGACCGTAATAAAAACGAACTCTGACATGAAAATCCCAGTCACAGCCTTTCCTGTTATTCCCTAGGAGGAGACTGAAACCTGATCCCAGATGTGTTCAGCGCTGGATCTCTCAATCTGATAGTCATGAGACCGTCACGTAATGGAGTATTATTTACCTGACAGTGACTTGCGGCTCTGTAGTATGGATTTCATAGCAATGTAGAAGTCTGCTTTAAAGCCGTCTGACGTGCTGGGGAACACTGTGTCCAGATTCTTTACCCTAAACATGACAAGAGGTGATACATACCGAGTGTAATCCTTCATTATTAGGAGGGATAAGTGACTAAAATATCTACTGGGGTAGTCTAAAAGAAAAACCAACCACGGCGCAGCTTTCATTTTACCAGAGCTGTGTTCCAAATTAAAGACAAGCTCTGATTGGTCCCTATGGGCAGCAAAGCCAGCTCTTCCTTCAGTCACTTTTGATAAATATATCTCCATGGACTTCTTGAACCCTGTACAGAACCTCAAGCCATATGTCGCCATGTTGTGAGGCATCACAATGACTAAAATGGCAGAATACCTGGTAATGTGTATGTATTATGCAGAATATACATCGTTGCCAACAGTCCTGAATTTGCAAAAACTGCTCTTAATTTTCAGCAAATTTGGGATGTCCTGGGCCAAAATGGGCAGAGTTTAAGTTAGCCCTGCTCATAATTGCGCATTCCTGGGCGGGTTTGGGGTATTCCCTCGGGGCAGAGCTTATATGCCCTGAATTTACCAACTGCAATGTATAAATATCATAGTTGCCAACAGTCCCAAATTTGCCACCATTGTCCTGACTTAGGGCAAATCTGAAATACCCTGAAGGAGACTACTTACAGGTCCTGGTAAGCCGCACAGCTCATATTTCTCTCCTCCAGACATTGGACTAGGAAAGGGTTGATACTAAGCAGGAAGGGCTGGAAGTCACTGGGGATCCACTGTTGTGGGGCAGTGGAATCGTTTACGTTCTGGATGATCCTGGACCAGATCCCAATGAATGAAAGTTGCTTCCAGTCCACGCTGAAGTTAGAGAACTAGTCAAAAGTAAAGACAACATGAAGAGATTAATCTAATTATTTTTTGCATTGCATTATATACAGCACTGTCAAAGAAGTCCAAAATGTTACTTAAAGGGCCAGTCGCAATTGTCTAGCCAATGCCATGAGCCAAAGACAGGGTCAGTCATAAGTCAGGAATCGCCAAGGTTCTCCACTTTGGAAATCTCTACTGCCCGTCACAATAAACTGATCGTGATGAATCCTCTCCAGGGATCTCCAGTGATCAGCTGTGATCTGTGGGGGGAAACCTGACAGGAAGTGTTTAGTTTCCCTGCAGCGCCACCACAGGGGAAATGAAGTATTACATAGTGTCTATTCACATCAATGGGTTGTCTTTTTCTGGAGCTACACTAGTGACTACCCTAATGACTGGCCGCAGTAATCACGTGGAGTAAACAAAGACCACTGATGGAATTGGATCTTGAATGGCAGGGGATTACATTTTAGACCATTCCCAGCATTTTGACAAATTTTGGGGGGTCCTGAAAATCCTCTTAACCAATTATAAGACTCTTCTTGTGACCAAAAATAATGCTTTACTTTGTATAGAGGGTCTTCAACCTTTTCTAGAGCAGTCGAACAATCCAGAATATCTGATAATCTGGAACTGTCTTATTAATTCCAGTTTATGGTAATTCCATGGTATGTAAAATAATACAAGGCTTCGTAGGCCCGGTTATAATAGACGGGGTCTCCTCCCAGTCTTTTGTATGCCGTCTGCCATACTTTCTACACAGAAGAAAGGATTTCACCTCGGGCCACTGCTTTGTGTTTTGTAGCACATTAATGCTGGACACGCCTTGTAAATCCTAGCATTGTGTGAATGTCAATGTGTGCCAACATACTCTGTAGAAAAAAAATGTGGGGTTTCCCTTTAACCTTTTTATGGTACTCAAGGTTAACGAAGGGGCGAGAGCTATTCAGGATCCTCTGGAGGACCTGTCCTGTCCCGAACGGACAACCCATTGATGTGGATGGACATCATGTAATGCTTCATCTCTCCTGTGGAGGCGCTGCAGGGAAATTGAACACTTACTACCAGGTTTCCACACAGAGCACAGCTGATCGTTGGGGGTCCCTCTCACTTAGGGTGCATTTACACGACCGTAGGTAGAGATTGTTCAAGGTGAAGAACTGATTCCAGACTGACCCTGTCTTTTGCTTGCAATGCCATTTTACCCCCGCCCCAAGGAGGATGGATGTTGTAAAGCAGCCTGGCATGATTACTACTCACCTCACTGTTGAGTTTGGAGAGCACAGCATTGGTTTTATTGTTGTCCAGTTTTGAGAAAAGCAAGGTGAAGTAGACGGGGTCCAGCACGGCTTCGTTGCCTTTATAACACACGGACAGGTTGACCAGCAAGTAATCTGAGAAAGCAGCCAAGGCGGTTCTCTGAAGGGGAAGGGGGTGGTTATATGGTTATTATGAACTGTGAATCGGGGGTCATTATCTGCAGTGAAGGTGGTGGGAATACTTACATTGGAACAGGCATATTGCGTAAAGTTGTTGGTGCAGATGTCGACGTCAGGGGTTACACTAGAAAAGAACAGAGATGACACTGAAGATCTATGTTAGAAAGCTGGGAAATCCGGAGAAAATGATCTTCTGATCATGAAGAGCAGGGCTTGTACACAGGCGGATCATATTGGGGCTTCCACCACTTCATCTTAGAGGTTCTCCATCCTTATTGACTAGGCCGCTTCTTCCAATCCAACTGTTTAAAATCACAATAAGAACAGCTGGACGGAGCATCTTCTGGGACTCCCACATCCCAAGACAATGATGCTCATAGAAGAAATGGAGAATTGTCCATGCCTTTGTGTTCTCCACTGAAGACAGGGAGCCATTGGCTGCATTGCCTCCTTAACTCCCATACACCAGAAAAGAAGGCCATAGGCATGCACGGCCACCACTACTACATGGAGGTCAGATGAGATCTGGTTCTCCAAATTTTGTGCACTGGGGCCTCCAAAAACCATTGGTTCTTGTGCAAACGGTGATGGCGTGGAGGTACCCATCCAACTTCCTGGATCTGGACCCCACCTGCTTCACCATCATAGTCACATATAGTATAGGTGGTCATGTACGTGCACAGTCTTCTCCTCTGAGACGTCTATGTGGGTTGTGGAGACAACCAAGCCAGTGCATGTTTGGCTAACCCTTGGGCCGTCCAAAAGGCCATCAGTGATGATGGGTGCTGGAAGCCCTCTAGGCCTAAGTGGTGGAGACCCCAGGACCGTATGCATGTTTTCAATAGGAAGGAAGAATGCGTTAGGTACTTACTCTGTCACACCGCTACATAGTGAGGTTTCTGCAAAGAGAAAATACAACCGGTTATCCTATATCGGTGGTCTCCAAACTGCGGATCTTCAACTCCCAGAATGCTCTGACAGCAGCTGCTGGTTGCATGCTGGGGGTTATAGTTTCACAACGGCAGCAGGCAAAAGACCACTGCCATACATCACCATAGGACAGCATAAGCCGGCCATGTACGTTACGGTTCTATGGTTGTATATTGAGTCTGAACCCGAGCCCTGGACATCTGGGGAGATGCTTATATTTCTGAGCCATGTTGTTTCTCTCGGGATAAGCAGCGCCGTATATGTCTACTAGACGCTTATCTCCACCCACAGATATGGGGTCAAACTGGGCTGACAGGTCATAAATGTATATAGCCATAGGTGATTATAGGAACCTACCGTCTTGTGGGCTCCCGGGGCACTATGGGAATAAAGAGAGAATGGTGTTAGTAGAATTTAGCAGAAGGATGTAATGATAATACCATACACAGTGCTGCGGCCATATCATGGCCGGTATACCGTATATTGAGATGTAGCAGAGCTGAATTGGTTATTTCACTCTTTGAGACTGCATTGCATGTCCTCACAATAACTCTTATGGCTCATGTGCACGGCAAAAGGTCAGGGACACAACGCTAGACTTTTGGGGCTACATTGCCTATATGTCATTGGGAGGAGATGAGCGCAGTTCCCAAAGTTGGAATTTAGAAATAGCTGAAAGAATATCCTGAAAAAAAAAGGTAAAGTCACATTGTGTAGATGGCTAATTAATTACCACTTACGTTATTGGCAGCTGACACGATCACCAGAAGTCCTGCAATCAGAAGAAGGATTAGAGATATTTTCTTTTGTCCATAACCCCCCCAGGCAAAATACAGGAGCAATGTCGTCTGGTCTTTCCCGTATGGGAGCGTAGGTCTACTCAAGTGTAACCGGTTTCACGGGTTTGGGAACAATTATATAGCTGTACTTATATTTTGGGAATATATTACTTATTTGTGGCCTGAAGGATCTCTCCAAGCACCAGACGTTGAAGAACCACTAGAAAAGTCCCTCTGGCCACCAGTCGTGTGTATGTGGGCCTCATGACACAAAGGGTTGGGCATATTGGATACTAGCATTCCTGATCCTTCATTCCTACTACATCTCGCTCTCCCCACTGAAAATACATGGACCGAGCGTACATGTATGGGGGAGTTGGGGGCAATTGGCTAACAGTTGTCTAAGGCAGTGTTCCTCAACTTCAGTCCTAAGGGTCATGATTTGAGAATATCCCACTGAATGAATACCTGTGGTAAATCCTGATGTGCTGACACTAATATCACCTGCTGAATACTAAGGAAATCCTGAAAACATCGCAGGTGGGCCCTGAGGAATGTTTTTTAGATCCTCAAGTAGGTAACTAAGAGCTCATCTGCATCGGCACTCCTGTTCTGGTCCATTATAGAACCATGAAACAGAAGCTCGGGATCCGTCTCATGGTCGACACAACTAGCACCCAAAGCTCCCTGGGTACCCAATTGGAGTTGGCCAGGTTCCCATCATTGACCCAGCATTTTTGACGGAGACCCTGACTCAGATGTGAACTGCGTCCTGACATAACACACAGTCTACTTCTGGTTCAGAAGATCAGGAAGAATGATTTTCAAAGTGGTCATAAGACCTTAGAAGCGCTCCGGGGACCTACCTGAGCAGAGAAGTGCGCAAAAGAGGTACTTAGGATTCTTCATGCTGGCGTCAGTAGAAGCTGCCTGTAAAAAAAGATACCTAGTAAGATCCAGTAATATATCTGGTGGGTCAATGGTGGCCTGGAACAATGTGGTGACATCCAAGATTACCCTAAAATGTGTTGGCTGTTGAGAGTTCTTCTACAAGGCTATGGCAAACATTGGTGCCAAGGGAAGATCTGCCATAGTTCTGGGTCATCCCACATCCAACATAATTGGAAAAGTCGGCAGTCATATTGGCCCACAGCTGTTTTGTTCCCGTTACATGGCATAAATGGTGAAATCATAGGGTGTAAGGCTGCACAGAAGAAGTTTGCATGTAGCCTTAGCTCAGGCTTGAACAGATCCCAGGGGCCAGGAGACCAATGTACCTTGAAGTTTTTGGCCATGGCCAATTGTTTTGGACTTATTTTTTTACTATTGATATTCATGGAGGCAACATCTACCCATACTTGGACTTCCTTCATGGTGACCCACGTTCTAAAGGTAGGTTCTCACAAGGGATTTTGTCCACAACCAAATCTGTTGTGTATCCCATGGCAGAAACCACTGTGGTTTTCATTTTTTGTGGTGCTGACCATTGGATGGAGCTAAACCGCAAACAGGCTCCCTATGTGGCTTTGCGAGGGGTCCAAAATATCCTCTGCTGCATGGGAGACGGTTTGAGCCCAGATTGAGCCTGAATCCTGGCTGAAACAGAAAACTCTGCCTTTTCCAAAACCAGAGGAACAGAATTATCAAACAAGTCAATGAGTCGTCATGACTTTCAGGCTGCTGGGACCCATACCAATCATGAGAACCAACTGGTCCCAGTCTTACATACAGTCTCATACATGGGAGTCATGGGAGCCTATGATAGAGCACATTTAAAGATTAATACCTGTACAGCCACCTCTCTGCTCAAACATTGGGGGACCGTAACCCAGATCTCCACGGATGGGACCTTTTTTGAGATTTGTCTCATTGACTTTATGGGCTCGATCATACGTCTGACAGCGGGAGGGGCAAAACCGCTGTCTGTTTCCATGGGCAACCAGCTGAATTTTATGTCCAGGGCAGCCATGCTATAGTGTTAGGGGCCCTGACACAGCCATAAGAAATGTTTTGATGGACTCTATAAACACGTGGACGGCCCGTCTCTGACTGCAGCCTGGGGCTTACGTAGATCAAAGAGGGTCTCATATCCTCACTTGTTTGATAACGCCCTTGAAACTACTCCTACAGCCCACTCAGGTACAACTACAGGAATTACACGTCTGGAGGAACAGAGATGATGGGACAGATATCACTACAGCTGGCCATAAAAGACAGGAGAACCTATGAAGGAACCAGATCACGTAGTGGGACAAGGAAAACTGGAAGAACTGGTCGGGGGCCATCAGATATTCTGTACGGAGATACCTGTTGGATTCAGCATGATCTGGATTTCCCCTATCCACAGGATAAGTGTATGATCGGTGGGATTTCTGGGTCTCTGCTATACCCCATAGAGATGAATGGAGAGTCAACCTGGTGGACTGCTGCTCCAGTCATACAGGAGGACACGGAACCCCTTGTGATTGGTGGGGACCCTAGTTCTGTGGATAGGGGACAACCTCTTTAAAGATCGTGGGTCCCTTTGCCATAGTAGACTAGATTTGGGGTAATAAAATGCATTTCTCTCATAAAGATGGTCCTATCAGAATAACATGGACAGAGGGTCCAGAGCCATTAAGTAAGGGCAGCTTGGTGATAAATAATATGCCCTCTGCTATCGTTCACCCAGCTTTCCCAGAGACCAGATAATACAGTCTGACTAGTCATGGGAAGATCTGAGCAGGACTGTGAGAAAGCTGGGTGACAACCTACCTGGTTAAACAGTCATACATCTGATGCCACAATGATAATACCTGGCTTTAAGGAACCTAGGAAAGCTGGGTGACAACCTCTACTGAAGCTCCATCAGCAGCACTATTGGTTGTCACCACCTCTCCAGAAAGAAATGATCACATTCAGACTACACTCATTATTTTGGGCAGTGAGGCCGGCACCGTGCTCACCCCTGTAAGGTAGGTGCTGCTTTTATATTGAAATTTGTGTGCACCTTCCTTATGGTCATGGAGGTGACATGTGCAGTCCGTGCCTTCATCCTTGTCATGGTGCCTCAGGTATGTATGAAACATGTAATACGTATGCTCATGCAGCTGCTATATCCACCAGCAGAGTATATAGCGAACGAGGAGTCCATGACAAGGATAAAAAACAAGGCCCTTTACAGAAGCTGCCTGACATTGGCACATTGGTCCTAGCTCCTTGATCTCCTTAAGATGTCTTAAAGAGGTATCCCCATCTTAGACAATGCCAGATAGGTGCAGGTCCCCCATGTCCTGGACCTGCTTCTGTCTCCAGAAAGGAGCCCAAGAAGTGAAGGAGAGCGCAACGCAGGGCCACCTTCCATTCACCTCTATTTTTTGGAACTCCTGTGTGCTCTCCTTTATTTTGAGGGCCATGTTTTTGGAAACAGGAGCAGGTACTGCCCCAATCTGTCAAGTTGCACCTTCCTTGAGCAAGTTCTCACCACTCCATTAAAATGGGGACAAGATTTTCCAGGATCGGGCCCCTCCAACCTGGCCCTTGACTACCATTCATACACATGTAATAAAAAACTTGCAAAAACATTTGATCCCACTGAGTTTTATAGTCAATCTAAGTTGCTGCCATCTTCCCTACGATATCTATTCACAGAATTTCCGTGAGCTGTAGAGCAGGTGCATCTACCTAATCTGTAGCCTGTCTGTGGACTACAACTCCCATTGGGAAATGTCATCACAACCGCTTGCTTAAATCAAATGCTTACTAGCAAATAATCTGTATGGCCGACAGGTAGCGTGCATCTTACCTTGTCCTGCAGCTGCCAGCCCGTCAGTGAAGATGCTTGTCACCAGAGATGCTTATATATGTTAATATGGGAGGGGGAGGAGCGGCTGCAGGTACAGTATGTCATTGTGATACCTAAAGTTTACTCACTTTGTTGCTGGAGAGACAATAGGAATGTTGCCCGTCAGGATCCCAAATTTATCTACCGGGGTGAAGTCATCCATAGACATCAAGGTGGCTGCAGACCTAAGGAACCATCTTCTTGGGTCGGACCAAGCATACATTTTCTTCCTATGGAGGATGGGGATAAGCGTCTTCCAGACATCTCAGGCGCTACTTATCTCCTAGGGAAACAAAGCATTGGTCTGATTAAATTTCAAGCTGTGTAACAGGGATGTATAGATCGAAAAAATACGCAAAAGAGGGCCCTACCCTACAAGAATAGGACATTTACTATAATTTGCTGCCCCACAGAAATAAATGGGTCCAGGTGCAATCCGCAACAATTACGGATTGGATATGGATATGGATGTGCATGAGAACGTATGAAAACACTTCTATTTGAGCAGCGCGTTTCAAGGGTAGATTGCCCCCTTCATCAGGCACACCGTCAAATTTGGGTTCTATTTTTTTTTTTATACGTCTTCGTCCGATTAAGATAATACTGCCATATAAATCCAATATAATAGCACCATATAGCGCTTAACTAATATGCAACATGCAAATAATACTCAATTAAAGCGCCTTCATAATACCTCATGGTGCAAAGATAAGATAGTTATAAAAAAACCCCATATAATACACTATATGGCACCTAATTGCAATATCAAAAAAAAAAAAAAAGTCCATTAAAGAGCCTTCATAATGCAACCATATACTGCCGAGACAATACGGCTATATAAAACCCATATAATACCACCACATATAGCGCGTAACTAATATGCAACATTCAAATAATACTCCATTAAGAGCCTTCCTAATACCGCCATATCACCACACAGTGCTAAGATAATACTGATATACAAAACCCATATAATACCACCATATAGCCCCTTACTAATATGGAGTAGCCAAAAAATAGTCAGATAAGGAGCACCTGCAATACTGCCATATAGTTCCCATGTAATACTGCAAGTCAATTCCCTAATAATGTTGCTTTACACCAGTAAATAATAAAAGGTGCATTTAGTTTGCTCCGGGGTTTCTGTTCCTAGAGCACATTAGTAAATGCTCAGTTTTCCATCCCCTTAAAGTGAAATGGACATTAGGACAGATCCCTTTAAAGGCTGGGGCGTAGCTAAAGGCTCATGGGCCCTGGTGCAAGAGTTCAGCTTGGGGCCCCCTTCCACATAGCCTTCATGCTGCCTGAGGAAAAAAATTAAATGGCCCCCACCCCACCTGCCAAATTCTTGACCTAACCCCTTCCCTCCAGCCAGAGGTGTAACTTGACTAGCATGCACTTTCTATAATACCAGTGTCTTCTTACAAGGGTCTTTGGGCCCCCTCAGGCTCCTGGGCCCGGTAGCGACTGCTACCTCTGCACCCCCTATAGCTACGCCCCTGTTTAAAGGGGTCCTCTCACTTCAGTAAGTGGCATTTATCATGTAGAGGAAGTTAATACAAGGCACTTACTAATGTATTGTGATTCTCCATATTGCTTCCTTTGCTGGCTGGATTCATTTTTCCATCACATTATACACTGCTGTTTCCATGGTTACAGACCACCCTGCAATCCATCAGTGGTGGTCGTGCTTGCAAAATATAGGTAAAAGCACCAGCCTATGTTTGCTTCCATGGTCCCGGCCACCAGAGAGGCCGATGCTTTTTCCTATAGTGTGCAAGCACGACCACCACTGCTGGATTACAGGGTGGTCTGTAACCATGGAAACGAGCAGTGTATAATGTGATGGAAAAATGAATCCAGCCAGGAAAGGAAGCAATATGGATAATCACAATACATTAGTAAGTGTCTTGTATTAACTTTCTCTACATGATAAATGCCACTTACTGAAGTGAGAGGACCCCTTTAACTAAGGATAATTAATATCTTCACAAGACTTAAAGAGATTTCCCCATCTTAGGCATTTATGATAAATCCTCTGAATACAGTTGCAAGCAAAAGTAAGTGAACCCTGTGGAATTTCTTGAATTTCTGAATTGATTGCCGATACAACGCGATTGTTCTATAAGTCACAATTATAGAAAACATAAAGTAACTACTAACACAAACAGTTGAGCACCAGGTAATTATCCATTGTGCAGGAAGGAAAGGTAAGTAAATCCTCGAGTTTAATAACCAGCAGATCCCCCTCCAGCAGTAATCACCTTCACCAAATGTTTCCTGTTGCTGCAAATAAGATTTGTACGATGTTGAGAAGGACTTTGGGCTGATCCCTCTCTGCAAATGTGTTTCAGTTAATCAGTACTTCTGAGGTGCCCAAAGCCGTTTTCAGGTCACTCCACAGCATCTCCATAGGGTTAAAGTCAGGACTGTAAAGCCTGTATTACACTGCCTGATTTTCTGGCAGATGAACGCTCTATAGCGATCTTCTGGCAGTGTAATACTACCGCCGATTGCCTGATGAACAAGCTCTAAATCTTTTGACGTGTTAAAAAAAAATGATTGTTTGCTATGTATCGGTTTGCCGGCGGCAGATCGTTATTAGACACCATGTTCTGCTGCCAGCAAATCACTATACAACATGGGGACCAGTGATGGCATAGCGATCAGTCCTCCCTATGCTGTGGAGGCGATTGCTGCATGTAATGGCAGTGGTCTCCTCCACTAGCAAGCAGGCGATTGCCTGGAGGACAATCATGTGCCACATCGGGGTGTGTAATACAAACTTAACTTGTCCATCCCGAAACACAAATCTTCTTTTTCAACCATTCTTTCATTGATTTATTTGTGTGCTTTGGGTCATTGTCTTGTTGAATCACAGTCTCTTCAGCTTAAGGTCATGGTTGGCTGCCCTTATATTTTCCTGTAAAATGTTGAGAAACACCACAGACATTACTGTTCCCTCAAGGACTGCATGGTGTCCAGGCCCTGCAAAGCAACCCTAAACCATGAGGCGCCCTCTATCACTCCCCATCCATGATGCTCCCCCCACTAGCCTCACACTATGATGCTCCACTTGCCAGAAACCATGATGCCCCCTCCAAAGTCTCAAACCATAATGTTCCCTCCACCAGCCCAAAACCATGATACTTCTTCCATCGACCCCAAACCATGATGATCTGTCCACAAGCCCCAAACCATAATGCTCCCTCCAGCAACCCAAAATCATGATTCCCCCTCCACCAGCCCCAACCCATGATGTTCCCTCCACCAGCCCCAAATCATGATGATCTCTCCACTAGCCACAAACCATGATGTTCACTCTACCAGCCCCAAACCATGATGCTTCCACCACCAACCCAAAACCATGATGTTCCCTCCACCAGCCACAAACCATAATAATCTCTCTACCAGCCACAAGCCATAATGCTTCCACCACCAACCCCAAACCATGAAACACCCTTCGCCAGCCCCAAACCATGATGCTCCCTCCAGATGCCAAATACCATGATGCACTCTCCACCAGCCCCAAACCATGATGCTACCTCCGCCAACGTCAAATCATGATGTGCCCTCTACCAGCGTCAACCCATGATACCTCCTCCATCAGCATTAAACCATAAATCCTCCATTAATGATCCCAGACCATGAATTGTCCTCCACCAGCCTCAAATCATGAAGCTCCCTCCACCTTACCTTAACCATGATTTTCCTTTCACCATCCACAAACCACAATGCCCCTCCACCAGCCGCAATCCATGATGTTCCCTCCACCAGCCCCAAATCATGATGATCTCTCCGCTAGCTACAAACCATGATGCTTCCACCACCAACCCAAACCATGAAGTGTCCCCCACCAGCCCTAAACCATGATGCACCTTCCTCCAGTCCCAAACTATTATGCCTCTACCACCAGCTCCAAACGATGAAGTGTCCGCCACCAGGTTCAAACCATGATGATCCCTCCACCAGCAACGAACCCTTATGATCTCTCCACCAGCCACATGCCACATGCCATGATGCTCCCTCCACCAGCCCAAAACCATGAATCCTCCACCACACACCCCAAACCATGAAGTGCCCTTCATCTGCCCAAAAGAATGCTGCTCTCTCCACCAGCTCCAAACCATGAAGCCCCCCACCAGCCCCAAACCATGATGATCCATCCACCAGCAATGAACAATGATGATCTGTCCACCAGCCACAGGCCAAGATGTTCCCTCAATCAGCCCCAAATCAAGATGCTCCCTCCACCAGCTCAAAACCATGATGCTCCCTCCACCAGCCTCAAACCATGATGCTCCCTCCACCAGCCTCAAACCATGATGCCTCCTCCATCAGCCCAAAACCATGAAGCCTCCACCACCAATGCTAAACCATGAAGTGCCCTCCACCTGCCCCAAAGGATGCTGACCCCTCCACCAGCTCAAAACCATGGTGCTCCCTTCGCCAGCCTGAAACCATAATGCTTCCTCCAACAGCTCCAAACCATGAAGCACCCCCTACCAGCCCCAAAACCATGAAGCCATGTACCAGCCCTAAAGAATGCTGCTCCCTCCACCAGGTCCAAACCATGATGCTCCCTCCACTAGCCCCAAACCATAATGCCCCAACCCCACCCACCATCCCCAAACCATGATGTTTTCTCCACCAGTCACAAACAATAATGCTACCGCCACCAGTCCCTAGCCTTGATACTGCCTCCACCAGCTCCAAACCATGATGCCTAATCCACCAGCCCCAAATCATGACACCTCCACCACCATCCCCAAACCATGAAGCACCCTCCACCAGTCCTAAACCATGATGCTCCCTTCACCAATCCAAAAACATGAAGCGCTGTTTTCCAGCCCCAAACCATGATATTACCATGACCAACCCCAAACCATGAAGTGCACTCCACCAGCCACAAATTATGATGTTCTCTCTACCAGTCCCAAATCATAATGCTACTTGACCAACCCCAAACCACAATCCTCCCTCCACCAACTCCAAACTATGATGCACCCTGCAGCAGTCCCAAACTATGTTGCCTCCACCACCAACCCAAAACCATGAAGTGCCCTCCACCAGCCCCAAACCATGATGCTTGCTTTACCATGTCCAAATCATGATGCTCCAGCCATGAACCATGATTTTCTTGCGCCAGCCCCAAACCATGAATTGCCCTCCACCAGCCACAAAATATTATGTTCTCTCCACCAGTCCCAAATCATGATGCTACCTTGACCAACCACAATCCTCCCTCCACAGCTCCAAACTATGATGCCTCCTCCACCAGCCCCAAACCATGAAGTCTCCCTCACCAACCCAAAACCATGAAGCGCCCTTCACCAGCTCCATATCATGAAGCTCCCTCCACCTGATCAAAACCATGATGTTTCCTCTACAGCCTGAAAACATGATTCCCCTCCACCAACCCCAAACCATGATGTTCCCTCCAACAGCCACAAACCATTATGCTCCCTCCATCAGCCCCAACCCTTGATGCTCCCTCCACCGACTGAATCTTTGATGTCCCCTCCCCCAGCCACAAACCATGATGCCCCTTCCACCAACCCCAAACCAAGAAGCCATCACTACCAACCCCAAACCATGAAGTGCTCCCAACTAGCCCAAACCATGATACTCCCTCCACCAGCCCCAAACCATGATGTTTCCTCCACCAGCCCCAAATCACGATGCTGCCTCACCAGCCCCGAACCATAATACTCCCTCCACTGGTCCCAAACCTTGTTGCTATCTCCTCGAGCTCCAAACCATGATGGCCCTTCACCATCATAGTTGAGATGAAGTTTTGGTGTTGGTGTGCAGTGATCTTTTTCACTGCACACAGCTGTGGTTGGTAGTATTTATAGAGGCATTCCAGCTGCAGAGTTACTGGAGCACTATAATGGGGCACTGTTAATGGGGTCACTCTGGTTGGTGGTGTTTATAGAGGCCTTCCAGCTGCACAGTAACTAGGGCACTATAACTGGCACTATTAATGGGGACATTTTGGTTAGCAGTGTTCATACAGGCATTCCAGTTGCACAGTTACTGGGGCACTATAATGGGGCACTGTTAATGGGAGAGCTCTGACTACCGCTGTTAAAGGGGGCACTTTGGTTGGTAGTATTTATAGAGGCATTCCAGCCGCAGTTACTGAGGTACTATATCTAGCCAAGTTAATGGGAGCACTGTGGCTGGTAGTGTTTATAGAGGCCTTCCAACTGCACAGTAACTGGGGCACTATAACTGGTATTGTTAATGGGGGCACTCTGACTAACATTGTTAATGGGAGCACTCTAGTTGGTAGTGTTCATAGAGGCCTTCCAGCTGCACAGTTACTGGGGCACTATAACTACCTCTGTAATTGGGGGTACTGTCTGTTAATGGGGCTTCTCCATGGCAGCCGTTCCTAGGAGTTGGGCAGAAGCCTTGAATATCATCATCACAGAGAACTGACAAAGCTCAGTGAATGATCCCATGGTGATGATGCGGTATCTGCGAGACAATGGCTGCAGACTTTTCATGGCCATTGAATGATGGGAGTGCCAGCAACGAATGTGTATTCCAGGTTCTGAACATCACAACCAAATATGAGGTTGAACTGGAAAATCAACATTTTCATCCCCCAAAGAAAGAAAAGTTTAGGTTGCAAATATGAGAAGCGTCCCAGATCCATGCAATATAAGACCTGAGGTCTGTTAATCTAAATTCTGGAGGGTGATAAATGGATGAAATTGTGATTCCGGGGTTCCCTTGGATTGTGTCAATAAAGCTTATTGAAGAGATGAACAGGAAGTGATCAGTGATTGCCGTAGGATCAGATTTGGGGAAGGAGGGGGTGTCATGTTTCATGGATTAGGGACGTGTATATGGGAGACTATCATTGTGGAAATGGTGATATTTGAGCAGCGGGTGGCAGTGAAAATGGGAGTGGCCTTTTGAGGGGGTGTGGCTTATATATAACGGTTGTACATTACAGATATATCACAGACCAGAGATATTGAAGTTTATAATAAAAAAAAAAAAAGAGGTCATGCCCCCGATATCCGGGTGAGTTGACACGCCTGGAGATGCCTCGTCCATGGGCGCCTGTAAACAGACTGCATCCAAAACTACGAGACACGAGGGAGAGCGATATGATATATTTCACATTTTGAAGAAGCTCAGGAATTTTTGTATATATTTCAGTATAACGTCTACGGTGTGATAAGGAATGAGGCATTATAGGATTATCTGGGCATTATATGGAAGTCATGATTCTGTATGGCGGTGTTATTCGGGTATTACGTGGCGGTATCACAGCGAAATGCACTCACTGTTTTGCTGGGACACTCAGCACCACAAGGGGCAAAGGTAGGAGTTATAGCCCGGCCCTAGTGAATGCGTGCTATATGGCTGCCATTAAAAGGGTTAGTCAGTAAAATCCTTTGGAGGGGGAAGCTTTCAGGGAGTCCTAATTTCCCTTACAGACTCCCATTGAAATCAATGGAGCAAACATGTAGCGTATAAACAAACCGGATGATCCAGACAGAGCGCTTTCTACTCTGGGAGTGAGAAAATGCACTATTTTACACCCAAATACTGTCTGCAATGCATGGGCACCGACCATGTGCCCCTGTGGACATGGACCCATTCAGTTGAATAGGGTCTGAGATCCACATCCGACGGTCCGCAACGCAAAATATATGTGCATGTATGTACTACTTTTTTGCAGTGCGGTGGCACGAACAGAAAACCCATGGAGGAACTCCGTAGTGCTTCCATGGGGTTCCGTGTCTCCGTTCTGCAGTGCACCGTATGTTCCGGATTGCGGAGCCTTTCAAGTGAATGGGTCCACATCAGTGATATGGTGAGCACACGGCCGATACCCGTATACTGCGGACCTGCTGTTTCCAGGCCGGAGTACTGGCATGGACCTGCTACGGTCGTGTGCAGGAGTCTTTAACTAGACATTCCCTTTAAGGCTCTTAAAGGGATTGCAACTCCCAAACCCCTGAATGGAAGATATTAGTTTGGCAATATGTTTGAGGGTACAGAAGGTTCAGAACTACGGTAAAGTGCAGTGATAACCCCTAAAGCAGGAAGCCTGGGGGCCATATTGGCTGCCATCTATGAACATACACCTTGCATGTAATAGCTGCTGACTAGTGCGTTTTGGGTACTATGCTTGTTCTGTTCATGATGCATTGTGGGTATTTACCCCCTTGTCTTCAGCTGCCTGAAGGAAGCAATTTCAACATTGTCTTCAGGATGCATATTTCCTAAAATCGTTTACCTGCTGCTATGGAAACCAACAAAAGGGGCAATAAAGCGGAGGCTTGGAGGACATAATATGGTAAAGTACGTACCTCCTCCTGGCTTCTTACTAATGTGAAATACAAGTTCAACCGGCCCTTTAATGCTATGACATTTAACGGCTCCATTGACATGGCAGGAATTTTAGTCGATAGTAAACTTAACCGTAGAAACCAATGTCAGGCAGCTGCTGCCAAGGCCAGTAATATCACGGGGAGCGTCACAAAGGGCACAGAGGACAAAAACATAATGGGGGAGATTTCTTAAAGGAAAACTAGTTTAGTTCCCCATAGTAACCAATCAGATTCCTCCTTACATTTTCCAAAAGGAGCTCTGAAAAATGAAAGGTGGAATCGGATTGGTTGCTATGGTCAACTATTCCAGTGAGTTATTCTGGTCTCCAGATTTGGAGGGGGGTAAAAGATTTTGGCTTCTACCTTCTGCATTTTTTTTTACCTTCCTCTGGATCAACTTTGCAGGGCAGTATAGGCTGAACTGTTAGCCTTACGGACAATGGGGGTCATTTATCAAACAGGTGTAAAGCAGAACTGGCTTATTTGGCCATAGAAACCAATCAGATTCCAGCTTTCATTTTGGACAGCTCCTTTGGAAAATGAAAGGTGGGACCTGAATGGTTGCTATGGGCAACTAAGCCAGTTCTGCTTTACACCAGTTTGATAACTGACCCCCTACGTTCAGGGCCGTATTAGCAACTAGGCACCGGGGGCACAGGGTTTCTGCCTGTGCCTCCGCACTGCAAAAAAAAAAGTAGCGCATGCATTCAAGTGAATGGGTCCGCAATCCAAATGCGACGGCCCCACGATCACTGCCCGTGCAGCACGGGCACGGCCAGCTCACGTTCGTGTGCATGAGCCCTTAGAAGTGAGTTATTCCCGAAGTCGCGTTTGACTTCGTTGAATAACTTCGGTCGTTGATTCTTAAAGTGGAAAACCACTTTAAAACTTGAAACCGAACTCAGCTTTGGTTCTCAGGTACTGTTGCCCCTTCACCTATAGTGCTGCTGTTCTCGTGTCTTAAGTCTGGGATTAGGGGACCCATCGTAATGTCTACCTTCACTCAGGGGCGCACCACCAATGAGGCCAGGTAAGGCCTCAGGCAACACCAGGTAGGGACAAGAGGGGGGCAGCTGAAGGGCCATGGGCAATGAGCGCTTTCATTGTGGCAGAGGGGTAAGGTCAAGAAATTGGCATGGGGTGGGGGGGGTGGGGGGGGGCATTTCAGTTTTTGCCTCAGGCAGCAGAAAGGCTAGGTGCACCCTTGCCTTCACTACCTCTTTTCCTACTTACCTAGAGGTTCTCTGTTATGTACAATCCCTACCTGTTAGAATACCTCTTTGACAATAAGCTGATGGAACCCCCATTGATCAGCTGTAATCTGTGGGGAAACCTGCAGCGCCTCCAGAGGGGAAATTAAGTATTACTTAATATCCATTCCAATCACTGGGTTGTCTGGACAGGACAGGTCCTTCAGAGCAAGAGATGTTCCTCGTCACCGCTCTCCACGCCAAGAGATACACACACAAAGATATTCAGATTCAAAACTATTGCAACAGAATCAGTACTTTATATCCCCCCACTCGACCAGATTTAGAGAAACATGCAGACGCCGCTCATCGCCGTGTATTCATAATGTGAGAACAAGCTGATGAACAAATTGATTCTAAACGAATCAGATCTGCTACAAACTTCACAAAAATGTGCTTGCCAAATGAATCCAAAGTTTAGGCGATTTGTTTTGGATGAGTTGAGCAAAAACAGCGCTAGCGCCATTTTACTGTGACAATTGATGGGGAACATGTCAGTAACTGCGGCCTTCTCGCACCTTAGCTTAGGCCATTGACGTCACATTCATCAGTCACAAGGCCTAGACGCAGCGGAGTGCCATTCAAGTGAATGGGGCTGAGCTGCAATACCAAACACAGCCACTATACAACAGACAGCGCTGTGCTTGGTAAAATGTGAGGAGGCAGCAACACTCACCAGAGCACCGTGACCTCCTCAAACAGCTGATCAGATCAGATGCTGATGACCTATCACTAAAAAAAAAAAAAAGTTGGAAAACTCCTTTAATGTTTACAGTGAATATACAAGTTCTTTTTTTTATGTGGAATTGAATGTGTAGCCGCCCCTTTAAGAAGGGGGTGATCTTATGTGTGAAATGGTTAATCATGAAAATATTTTATACGTTTTTTCCTGCAGTTCCACCGACAGCACACGTCCCCATTCATTTTAATGACGTGTTTTTAGCACGGATGCATGTCCTATCTTGTCTGTGTTCATGGATTCACCACGTCCATTATAGTCTATGGGTCTCTGAAAACGACGGATGCAACACGGATCATTGGGAAGAGATGCTTTGAAAATAATTCTCCAGCTGTTCAGTGTCAGTGAAACATGAATGGCACACGGACAGCAAAAAAAACGGACCCACGGATCCTTCACTGACCACCTTCTCACGGATTTGAACACGGACAAGGACACGGACGTGTGAATGAGGCTTTATTCTCCATTATTAATGTAGGACGTCCGATATTTACTGGGCAGGGCTTTTCCTTCCCTATGTGTTTATTTGAGCGCGTATTTTTTAGTTATTGTTTATTTGTGTTATTTTTTGTCTTAGTTTTTAATTGTCGATACATGTGTTTATAGTTACTTTTACATTTATGTTGTGTTTATAACTTTATTTCAAAGGCCATAGCCAGGTTTATGGAAACAAGTACGGTACCTACTGGGATAGATTTATTAAAACTGAGGTAAAGGAAAACTGTCTTAGTTGCCCATAGCAACCAGATTTCGATTGGTTTTAACTTTCCCTTTGTGGTTAAAGGGCATGTCTCATTACAGACAAACGGAGCCCCAGAAAGTGGTGGCTGGAGGACTCCGGATCCTCATGGAGGTGAATGGGAAAGCACCGCACATGACCGTCCAATGCTACCATTCATTTCTATGGGCTCGATGGAAACAGCTGAGATATTTTTGCCAGCCCCACAGAAAATGAATGGAGGGCGGCTGCACGTACGCACTGCACCCTCCTTCACTTTCAGGGCTCCATTCTCGATATAGATGGGACCTGCACCTATATGTCTCCATTGTCTGTAATGAGACAACCCCCTTAATATGGTAAATTTCACCATAGGATTTCACTCGCTCTACTTGTATGGTTTCTGTGTACATATAAATTGAGGTGAGACACGTTCACATTTGCAGCAATGAGTAAGAGCAAGCCTGGTGGCCAAAATATCCAAGAGGTGTATCTATACCTATACTTGACATAATAAAGCTGCCAGTTTGTATTGGAATTGGATGCTGGAACTTTTCTCCACTATAAACTTCTAGTAGGAATATTAGAGGAACGGCACAACAGATATAGGGAAAAGATGCTCTAGAATTGTTATGACATGAAGAATGCAAGTAGTTACTAAGACAGATATGTCAATAGGGGCAACGGGTTCCCGTTAAGATGCCTGCTTCACCCTAATAGGCGGTACAGAGGGTTGGTTACATTGTGAGAGGACCTCACGGGGCTAATTCTGCCATGACTTTTCTTCTCCTAAGCGATGTCATGTGCCCGGGGCTGTTTTTACCCTTGAGTCCTTCTGCCTTGTTATTGTCACCTATTGTTGCCAGTGCCGTTTATGCATTGTTAGAAGTCATCAGGTCACTTGAGCTGCCCCCCCTCCCATTGCAAGAATGTGGACACCAGTTGACAACGTATGGAAGCATGTTCTGTCTCTATGGCAGGACGCTATCTGTACAAAATTCATTGTTCTGAGCTTCTGTCTCCAGGTCGCGTCCTCCTTTGTAGTCTCCATGCTTACACACAATTCTGTAATAAACTCATAAATAAATCCGTATGTCAAATCACAAATAATACCGCCCTCTAGTGGCATTCTTATGCACTGCAGCTGTGTTTTTCCACCATACGTGATGAAGGGGCAAGAAAATGTCAAAACACATTACACACACAAGCCCAGTGAATTTAATAAGAGCTGTGTAATGCTTCATTTCCCAATGCGGTGCCGCTACAGGGAATAAAACACTTGCAGCCGTCTAGCTACAAAATGAAAACCGCACTATATAGTCAGTCTTCATTGTTAATGGCCACGCGGCACCTTTCATGCACCTTTAAACAGTGGCTGTTGCTGGTCTGGGGTTTGGCTATTTAGGTGGGGGGACAATATGCCGGTATACCAACTTCTCAAACCCCAGCGCTCTCCTGTCCTACAGGTGGGAGCCCTTCTTCTGCCATCTGCTTTTCCTTCTTTTCCACATCATCTAATATTGAGGAGAATATGTCATCAGGAACATCCAGCTCCTCCTATCTCTGCATCTTGCTGACTTTTCTGGGACATGGAGACTTTGAAGGATGATTTGGAAGACATTAAAGGGGTTGTCTGAGTTATGACAAAAAATATATAGCACTGTAAATCTGATGGGCAGCAATATATAACTAAGTTAAGCAAGTTTTAGGCAAAAAAAAAAATCCATATTTCCTCATTTCCCTGGTTCTCTTCTGGTCTTTGTTTACATGCAATAACAACAATCTCAGCCCCTCCCCCTTCTCCCCCCTCTCTGCAAAGGGAATGAATACAAGTGCTGAGTGACATGTCTGCCTGCTGGAATACTCAGCAGCATGTTGTATGTGTAGGACTACAAGTCCCAGCTGTACAATGACACTGCTGATACACACAGGAAATTCTCCCTACCTGTTCTTGTACACTTCCTCTATAGCTCCTTGCCCAGCATTTGTCTCCTCTCACTGCTGCAGCTACTGCTTGTTGTAAAGCCTTGAGCCCTCAGTGTGTTCTGGCTGAAGGGGTTAATGTTTTATCTGAAGGAAACCAGGCAGAGAGCAGATAGCAGCCGGCAAAGGAAGGGGGCGTGGCCAGTGACGTCTCGTGTACAGACTCTTATCTGAACTCTGAGGCTTGTGAAGGAAACATCACAGACCAGGGAGATAAGGTGACATCACAGGTCATGTGACCCTCAGTCAACTCTGAGAAACCAGCAGCTTTAGAAACACAAAGTATATGGGAAAGTTGTTATACCTGACAAGTTAGAAACATATAAAGAACAAAAAAATAACTCGGACAACCCCTTTAATCCAGCAAAAGATGAGGATGGTCATTATTAAGACCAGGCCCCCTAAGGTGTGGAGACTGAATGGTATTAGTTGGCATGCTGGCAGTGGAATAATAAAAGCTTATATCTTCGCAGCGTTCCTGGGCTTCTTACTTTCACTTTGTAACACGTGCAGCTGCCATTTTAGGAAAAACTGACTCGTTACCACGAAGAGTGAGGAAATTTGGATTTGTAGTGAATCAAAGTTTTCCTAAACTTTGGACTGAATTCCACTTCGTATGCTTCGCTTCGCTCATCTTCTGTCCTGTGTAAGAAAGAGTTCACAACCACCCCCCCCCCCCCCCAAACCCATAGCCAATCTCAGTGGTCTCAAGTCAGCACGACGGAGAGGTAAGTAGTGATGAAACTATCTTTCCTATACAGGATAGAAAATGCCAGGTTTTTGTGAAAAGTCTGGAGAACCCTTAAAGATAGATAGATAGGTAGATAGATAGATAGATAGATAGATATTAGATAGATAGATAGATAGATAGATATTAGATAGATAGATAGATAGATAGATAGATATGAGCTAGATAGATATTAGATAGATAGATGTAGATGAGATAGATAGATATTAGATAGATAGATAGATAGATAGATAGATAGATAGATATAGATAGATAGATAGATAGATAGATAGATAGATAGATAGATAGGACAGATAGATAGATAGATAGATAGATAGATATTAGATAGATAGATAGATATGAGCTAGATATATATTAGATAGATAGATATTAGATAGATAGATAGATATTAGATAGATAGATAGATAGATAGATAGATAGATAGATAGATAGATAGATAGATATGAGATAGATAGTAGATAGATAGATATGAGATAGATAGATAGATAGATAGATAGATAGATAGATAGATAGATAGATAGATAGATGTACATGAGATAGATAGATATTAGATAGATATGAGATAGAAAAGTGCAGTAACTTATGATGACCACTAGGTGGCGCTTTTACATTTGCATTAGAGGCCTTCAGTACATATTCTAGAAAACTGCATTGAATTGCATATGTATGAGTGCTAAACATTGACGGATATGGTTTTGTGATCTGGATGGATTGGGGGCCCCTCCGAGGACTGGACCCCCAGGAGCAACCTGAGAAAAGAGCATGTCCTGTTAATCTCTGCCCTGGACCACCAGTGACTTTACTGTTAATGTAGGCATTATATGGCAGTATTATTTGGATGACGAATGGCAGTTTTATTTGGGAAGTGCCCGCCATTAAAAGGGTTTTCTCAGAATCCCCATGTATCACTGGATCCAATCACTGGGGGCCCCCACCAATCGTGAGAACAGGAGTCCCGAGCCTTTCCTGCTCTATGCAAGACCACCATGAGGAGCAGCTTGCATTGAGCCGATGTTGAGCATGACCACTGCCGCTCCTTTCAAAGACTATGGGACTGACAGACACTCGCTCCATTCAAACTCACAGGGACACGGAACCCCATTCTCATAATCGATGGGAGGCCCACAGCAATCAGACACTGGGAAACACTTTTTTAACATACGGCAGTTCTATGTGGACACTATATGGCGGTGTTATTAGGCACTGAATGGCAGTATTTTGTGATCGTTGTATGGTAGTAATCAGACAAAATGTGCATCACTGAAATTACGATAACAACTGTGTAAAACTGAAGGGGTGGCGATAGCTTCCTTCTTTCTCACAGTTCAAATTTTTTTTAATAAAACCATCCCTGACAGCAGCACAAAGTATTTCAGCTTTACATGTCTATGTGCATTTCCCAAGACTGAAATAGGAAATAGGAAATATCATAGGAATGCACAGAACGTACAGATTTACGAAAGGTTGCTGCACTTCCATAACCAAATGCCGCACAGCTTTTTGAATAGACGGGTGAATGAGACCGAGCTGCAGTACCAGGCACAGCCAGAATCAAATATGCAGCGCTCTAAACATTCAACCGTGCTGGGAGTCGAACCCCCAACCGATCAGTCATCAAGATTGCAGACCTGGAAAACCCCTTTAACACTTCCAATAGGTGGCGCTAGTGATATTGTCTTTCTTGCGAGATTACTCTTTGCACAGATTGAATGTAATGGTTCTGCGCCACCCAGTGGTCATAGGTGGTATGACAGATGTTAACTTTTTTATTGGCTCCATGTGAATTCTTTTCCCCTGTGACCACTATAGGGAGGGACGTCACACAAACCGCACAAATCCATAGCTGTGCCACTATATGAAAAGCTTAATCTATGTAAACTCCCCTGATGATAAGCAGCTGCGCTGTATATTGTCTCCTCGTCAGCTGTCACATTCAGGGTATAAGCTAAACATACATCATCTGTCATTTGTGTATGAATGATCCTTCCTGGTCTCGCCCTTTAAATTCACTTTTAACACTTTAGTTGCTGTTGCTGACAGTACGCTGCTAGAATGTGACCTGGTATAACGAATGTCACCACCAGGGGGACCCCAGGACCAAAAGACATCAAAATACATAAAGCTCACATCTGCAGGCAAAAGTGTGATCTGCTCCGCTCAGCTAAGTCATTTGCTGTGTCCTTAACTTCTTAAAGGGGTTGTCCAAGTGTTTAATATTTTCCTTACGATATGTCATCCGTATGTGATTGTGGGGGTCCGACTCTCAGTACCCCCGGATCAGCTGTTTTAAGAGGCCGCGACATTGCGGTGAAAGCTGCCGCCTCCTCACAGCTTACCAAGCACAGCGTCATCCATTGTATAGTGGCTCCAGTCACGGGTGACAATGCCCCCCTGAAGTGGAAGTTCTTACTGGCAGCTCTGATCTGTGTAGACTAATAGCCAGCAGCTATGGCAATCATTGCTGAGTCCACTAGGTATTACTGCTGCTTCCTGTAGTCCAGTGGTAGACAATCTCCGGCACTCCAGCTGTTGTGATACTACAACTCCCAGCATGCATACTGGCTCTTCTCTTCTAAGAACTGTCATAGAAATGAATGGAGCATGCTGGGAATTGTAGTATCACAACAGCTGGAGTGCCGAAGGTTGCTGCTCTAGTCCGTCCATAGTCCTCACTGACCACTGTGCAGACCACAGAAGTGGTAATAAACTGCCAACATCTTCTCCTCAATGTTCTCCAACTCTGACGTATATCCTGAATAATACCTCACACAGTGACTATATAATACCACCACACAGTGCCCACATAATATGGCCACATAATACCCAAATATTACCACCACACAGTGTCCACATAATACCACCACCTGTGACCAAATAATACAACCACACAGTGCCCACATAATACCCAAATATTACCACCACCAGTGACCACATAATACAACCGCACAGTGCCCAAATAACATCACCATACAATGCCCACATAATAGGACCACACAATACTCATATTTTCACCATACAGTACCCACATAATACCCCCACCAGTGACCAAATAATAAAACCACACAGTACCCACATAACATGACCACATAATATCCAAAATAATACCACCAAACAGTGCCCACATAATACCACCAACAGTGATCAAATCATACAACCACACAGTACCCACATAATACCACCATTAAGTGTCCAAAGTATCAAAATAATACCACCACATGGTGCCCTAATAATACCACTAAGTACTCAAATAATACTACCACACAGTATCCAAATAATACCACCACACAATGCCCAAAAATTACCAGCAAGCAGTGTTTGAATGTCACCACCACACAGTGCCCAGATAATGCCACCGCACAGCTCTCAAATAATACTAAAATGCAGTGTCCAAATTATACTAACACAGGGCCAAAATACCACCACCAATGCCCAAATATCAACACACAGTGCCTAAATAATACCACTAAACGGTGACAAATTCATACCACTACACAGTATCCAAATAATACTATCACATAGTGTTTACATACTACAAAGAAACCTTTAGGGACAACTACCTAAAACTGCACTGAGAAGTTGTCTTCGAGCTGGGTGGTCTTCTAGCTGGGTGGTCTTCTAGCTGGGTGGTCTTCGAGCTGGGTGGTCTTCTAGGGGGTGGTTTCTCTATATAACCATATAGTACCAAATAATACCAGCATGCAGTGCCCACATATTACAGCCATACCGAGTACATAATAATACTAACATACAGTGCTCAAGTTATACCAACATACAGTAACTACACAGTGAATACGGTGTTGGCAGCGGAGGTCGAGTATTTTATGGGCTAGAGCAGTGATGGCTAACCTTCGGCACTCCAGCTGTGGTGAAACTACGACTCCCAGCATGCTCCATTCATTTCTGTGGAGTTCTGAGAACAGCCAAGGAAGTGCACATCCTGGGAGTTGTAGTTTAGGTTAGCCATCACAGGGCTAGAGCCTTCTTATAGAATATTCTTCTATTTTGGTGGACTGCCGCAGGGGAAACATTAGGCTCTGCTTGTGTAACTGAGAATTTTTCACACCTGGTGCGGCCCCTGCAGCCATGCTGGGGTTGAGTTGGTTTAGTGCCAGGATCATACGATCTACTGTGGCTTTACAAAGAAGAAGTGAGATGCAAACATGTCGTGCAACTTGCATTGACAGGAAAAATTATGACCCTGGGCTGGTCCCTGATGTTTAGATATGAATGACGTCAAACGCTCAGGAGGGTTACTGTGAGCTCTGCATGTGTCCAGCCTATACCGCAATATACCCACCCAGATAACTTGAAAATTTAACTTGAGGCTACTTCCGTGCTCACATTAGGCAGGTGCAGAACACAGAGTTCTTGCGTGTCTCTTTGCATGCTAGAAGATTCCCGTAATACAGTCCCCACCACTGGCCAGTAGGTGGCAGCAACAGATTTCTCTGGGTCTACACGGCACCATATACGGGGCCTTTAACCCTATATGATCTACCATAGAGGCTACAAGCCCTTGCTGAATCAGCATAGACAGGCATGCAACCAGATAACTTATAATTATTGGTACTATGTGGCGGTATTATTTGGGTACAATGTGGCAGTATTAAGTCCATTCTGTACCGTGTATCATTTTGGCACTGGTTTGTACTATTCCTTGGACATATGTAGTATTGTGGTGTGTGGCATGATTGTCACACTATATGGCAATTCTTTTTAGAAACTATATGAAGTTATTAAGTGGTCACTGTATGGTGGTATTATTTTAACATTATATGGTAGTATTATTTGAAGACTCTGTGGTATTATAATTCAGATACTCTATGACGGTCTTATTTGGTCACTGTATGACTGTATTATTTAGACACTGCATGGTGTTTTTTGTCACTGTATGGTAATATAATGGTCACATTATACGGTTCTCTTTAGCAACTATATAAAAGTATTATTTGGTCACTGTATGTTATTATTTTTACATTATATGGTAGTTTTATTTGGAAACTATATGCTATTATAGTGCAGGTACTGTGTGATGGTCTAAGGCCCCTTTCACACGAGCGAGTTTTCCGCGCAGGTGCGATGCGTGAACACATAGCACCCGCACTGAATCCTGACCCATTCATTTCAATGGGTCTGTGTACATGAGCGTTTTTTTTCACGCATCACTTCTGCGTTGCGTGAAAATCGCAGCATGTTCTATATTCTGCGTTTTTCACGCAGCCCTGGCCCCATAGAAGTGAATGGGGCTGCGTGAAAAACGCATTGCATCCGCAAGCAAGTGCGAGTACAATGCGTTTTTCACTGATGGTTGCTAAGAGATGTTGTTTGTAAACATTCAGTTTTTTATCACACGCGTGAAAAACGCTTCAAAACGCATTGCATCCGCGCGGAAAAAACTGAACGTTACCATGGTTACAGACCACCCTGAAATCCATCAGTGGTGGCCGTGTTATAGGAAAAAGCACTAGCCTATGTGAGCTCCCACAGGCTCGGCCACCAGAGAGGCCGGCATTTTTTCCTATAGGGTGCAAGCACGACCACTGCTGATGGATTGCAGAGTGGTCTGTAACCATGGAAACGAGCAGTGTATAATGTGATGGAAAAATGAACCCAGCCAGCAAAGGAGGCAATATGGAGAATCACAATACATTAGTAAGTGCCTTGTATTAACTTCCTCTACATGATAAATGCCACTTGCTGAAGTGAGAGGACCCCTTAAAGGAAAGAAGCTGTTGTGGAACAGTCCTCACAAGACAGTATTCTCTGACTACAAGGATGTACAGAACCAGCTTCCTGGAAGGGCAGCAGGACCCGTCCCTAGGTGCGGCTGCTCATGAGTTATGTACTGAACAGCGCAGGACACCTATAGAAATATGTGTGTTATGTGAAGCAAAATCTCAACACATGACAGGGATGGCGCACGTCATAAACATTTTCAGCTCTACTGATGCAGCAGAGTTCAGTTCGTCCAAAGCAGCAGAGTTCAATTTGTCAGATGCAGGAGCACTTAGTTTGTCAGACACAACAGAGCTCAGTGTTAGGGCTCATGCACATGACTGTATGTATTTTGTGGTCTTCAAAAAACGGATCCGCAAAAAATACGGATGACGTCCGTATGCATTCCGTATTTTGCGGAACGGAACAGCTGGCCCCTAATAGAACAGTCCTATCCTTGGCCGTAATGTAGACAATAATAGGACATGTTCTACCTTTTTGTGGAACGGACATACGGAAATGGAATGCACACGGAGTAACTTCCGTTTTTTTTGCGGATCCATTGAAATGAATGGTTCCACATACGGTCTGCAAAAAAAAAAAATGGAACGGACACGGAAATAAAATACATTCGTGTGCATGTGCCCTTAGAGGCAGCAAAGCTCAGTCAGATGCAGCAGAGGTCAGTTTGTCAGATGCAGCGGAATTCAGTGTTCAATGCAGGATAGTTCAGTTTATCCAATGCAAAGGAACTCAGTGTGTCAGAGGCAGCAGAGCTCAACTTGTCAAATGCAGTAGTGCGCAGATTGTCAGGTGTAGGAGAGCTCAGTTTTTCGTATGTAGGAGAGCTCAGTTTGTCGTATGTAGGAGAGCTCAGTTTGTTGTATGTAGGAGAGCTCAGTTTTTGATTGGTAGCAGGATTCAGTTTGCCAAATGATCAGGATTTAGTTTTTCAGATGCAGCAGAGCTCAGTTTGTTGCCCAATTTGTCATATGCTCAGGTCAAGTTGTCGTATGCAGCACAGGTCGGCTGTCAGATACAGCAGAGCTCAGTTTGTCAGATGCAGGAGATAGCTTTACTATTTGGCAAGACCCATGGTGATATTAGGATGGGTTACCAATATCTTTTACATAGGACTGTATGTAAATCTACCCCATTTTTCTACCTGACCAAATTATCACGGAGCACAAATGACACACTCAGCTCTGCTATATTTTTATGATTGTCAAATGAGTTGAGTTACGAAACAAGTTCCCTGTAGAAAAGCTGTACTGGGAGTGTGAACGTGCACACGGAAAGCCTGGGAGGGACAAAGCCGAGTTTGTCAAATTAGTCATAGTCACTATAAAAAAATATGTCAAAGTAATTACCTGCGGCTAAGAAACCTGTAGCTCCGGCGAGGAGTACGGCAGCGAAGAAAGGAAGGTGGAGTACTTAATGTGATCCAGATTCACAGAAAGAATGTACAAGTGTGCTGATCTTCCCGGCTGTTATAAGAGTGCCCTTTAGACTGTCAGCTCTTGTGCTGCCTGGTCTTCTCTCCCTTCAATGAATAGACAAAATAGTCAATTATTATCCAGAGCTGCATGGCTGCAAACAGCGTCTCTCATTATGGAGGACCCCAGGCATCCCTACGTTACACAGACAGCTTCATTGATTTCAGTGGGCACAGTGTAATTCTTCATTTCACCTGAGGTGGCGCTGCAGGGAAAAGAACCACTTGCTTTCAGCTACTTTAGCAGATTACTGCATGATCACTGGTGGTCCCAGTAGGAGGACCCTTCTGATTTCCCCAAGCAGGACAACTCCATGAAACACATGATCAGGTCAATTTATAAAAAAAAGAAAAACATCTGTAAATTAAAGAAGAACTCCGGCAAAATGTTTTATTCTCTGACCTGTTAGAAAGGTGCATGATATAATCTGTAGTGAATGTCATTTTGTTATCAGAGGCTGTAACTGAGAGTTTCCACTTTCCTCATATTGTAGCTGGGTCATGTGACCAACTCCCTGACCTCCAACTGACCCAGGACAGGAAGCCAGTTACTGCTCTATTCATTCCTATGAGACTGAAAGTGAGGATCCCATAGGAATACATAGAGAATTAGACTTCCTGTTCACACATAAGATGCTGTGTTATCTGGTGAGTCTGATTGCTGGTCACATGACACAGATGAGAAGCACCAGGGAGATATAACTCACAAATACAGACACTGGTAAGAAAATTACATTCACTACAGATTATATCATGTCCATTTCTAGCAGGACATGGAATAAAATTTTTTGTGTGAGTTCTTCTTTAAGGATTTGTGCCTCTCTCCTATTAATGAAAGTCCCCTGCACTATGGGACTACAAAATACTGCACAAGTCCTGCCTGTCATATCACAGATCTCAGCTTGCTACGGCCCCCAGCAATATCTCTGCATATGGAAGGAAATAGGATATCCTGCATATGGAGTAAGCAGAATAAGCATTACCAGGGGGCAAACGGATCATTACAGGAGTCGTCTTCTTTGTACAATCCCTTCATGGTAAGGTTCCCAAAAAATAAGCCAATCCCAGGGTGTCCTTCTGCTAAGTTGGTTGCAATCTGCAGCGGATTTCTTGTTCTCTTCTGCAGAACCTTGCAACAAGTGTTTAGTTTCCCTGCAGCGCCTCCAGAGGAGAAGTTAAGCATTACATGCAAAAACTGAAATCAGTCGGTTGTCTTTGTGATAAACGGACATTCAGGTCCTCCAGAAAGGTGCTGTCCATAGTGTCCACACAGCGATGGGTATCTCAGGTTACATAATACCCAGGTTATATCATAGGGCTTCTGGAGATATGGCAATTTGGAAATGAAATGCCTGTATTTTACTGCCTGTGAATACTAGTGAATGTTGGGGTTAGTAGTCCTTACACTACAATGGTGCCGTAGGCAAGCCCTGACATGTAGCAAGTTATATTTTGAATTCCAGATGCAATTCTGGTCATTCTGTAGCTGTAGGCAGTGAATTCAAAAGACTGTTATAGAGAAGATGCCCAGGTTATACCAGCATGGTCCTTATCACTATATACAGAAGATGTATAACTTATACCAGCTGTACATATATAATTATATACAGGAGATACCCAGGTTATACCAGCATGGTTCCTTATCACTATATATAAGATGTATAACTTATACCAGCTGTACATATATAATTATATACAGGAGATACCCAGGTTATACCAGCATGCTCCATATCACTATATACAGAAGATGTATAACTTATACCAGCTGTACATATATAATTATATACAGGAGATGCCCAGGTTATACCAGCATGGTCCATATCACTATATACAAGAAGATGTATAACTTATACCAGCTGTACATATATAATTATATACAGGAGATACCCAGGTTATACCAGCATGCTCCATATCACTGTATACAAGAAGATGTATAACTTATACCAGCTGTACATATATAATTATATACAGGAGATACCCAGGTTATACCAGCATGCTCCATATCACTATATACAGAAGATGTATAACTATACCAGCTGTACATATATAATTATATACAGGAGATACCCAGGTTATACCAGCATGCTCCATATCACTATATACAAGAAGATGTATAACTTATACCAGCTGTACATATATAATTATATACAGGAGATACCCAGGTTATACCAGCATGCTCCATATCACTATATACAGAAGATGTATAACTTATACCAGCTGTACATATATAATTATATACAGGAGATACCCAGGTTATACCAGCATGCTCCATATCACTATATACAAGAAGATGTATAACGTATACCAGCTGTACATATATAATTATATACAGGAGATACCCAGGTTATACCAGCATGCTCCATATCACTATATACAAGAAGATGTATAACTTATACCAGCTGTACATATATAATTATATACAGGAGATACCCAGGTTATACCAGCATGCTCCATATCACTATATACAGAAGATGTATAACTTATACCAGCTGTACATATATAATTATATACAGGAGATACCCAGGTTATACCAGCATGGTCCATATCATATATACAAGAAGATGTATAAGTTATACCAGCTGTACATATATAATTATATACAGGAGATACCCAGGTTATACCAGCATGCTCCATATCACTATATACAAGAAGATGTATAACTTATACCAGCTGTACATATATAATTATATACAGGAGATACCCAGGTTATACCAGCATGCTCCATATCACTATATACAGAAGATGTATAACTTATACCAGCTGTACATATAAATTATATACAGGAGATACCCAGGTTATACCAGCATGGTCCATATCACTATATACAAGAAGATGTATAAGTTATACCAGCTGTACATATATAATTATATACAGGAGATACCCAGGTTATACCAGCATGCTCCATATCACTATATACAAGAAGATGTATACTTATACCAGCTGTACATATATAATTATATACAGGAGATACCCAGGTTATACCAGCATGCTCCATATCACTATATACAGAAGATGTATAACTTATACCAGCTGTACATATATAATTATATACAGGAGATACCCAGGTTATACCAGCATGCTCCATATCACTATATACAGAAGATGTATAACTTATACCAGCTGTACATATATAATTATATACAGGAGATACCCAGGTTATACCAGCATGCTCCATATCACTATATACAAGAAGATGTATAACTTATACCAGCTGTACATATATAATTATATACAGGAGATACCCAGGTTATACCAGCATGCTCCATATCACTATATACAAGAAGATGTATAACTTATACCAGCTGTACATATATAATTATATACAGGAGATACCCAGTTATACCAGCATGCTCCATATCACTATATACAAGAAGATGTATAACTTATACCAGCTGTACATATATAATTATATACAGGAGATACCCAGGTTATACCAGCATGGTCCATATCACTATATGCAAGAAGATGTATAACTTATACCAGCTGTACATATATAATTATACAGGGGATACCCAGGTTATACCAGCATGCTCCATATCACTATATACAAGAAGATGTATAAACTTATACCAGCTGTACATATATAATTATATACAGGAGATACCCAGGTTATACCAGCATGCTCCATATCACTATATACAAGAAGATGTATAACTTATACCAGCTGTACATATATAATTATATACAGGAGATACCCAGGTTATACCAGCATGCTCCATATCACTATATACAGAAGATGTATAACTTATACCAGCTGTACATATATAATTATATACAGGAGATACCCAGGTTATACCAGCATGCTCCATATCACTATATACAGAAGATGTATAACTTATACCAGCTGTACATATATAATTATATACAGGAGATACCCAGGTTATACCAGCATGCTCCATATCACTATATACAAGAAGATGTATAACTTATACCAGCTGTACATATATAATTATATACAGGAGATACCCAGGTTATACCAGCATGCTCCATATCACTATATACAAGAAGATGTATAACTTATACCAGCTGTACATATATAATTATATACAGGAGATACCCAGGTTATACCAGCATGCTCCATATCACTATATACAAGAAGATGTATAACTTATACCAGCTGTACATATATAATTATATACAGGAGATACCCAGGTTATACCAGCATGCTTCATATCACTATATACAGAAGATGTATAACTTATACCAGCTGTACATATATAATTATATACAGGAGATACCCAGGTTATACCAGCATGCTCCATATCACTATATACAGAAGATGTATAACTTATACCAGCTGTACATATATAATTATATACAGGAGATACCCAGGTTATACCAGCATGCTCCATATCACTATATACAAGAAGATGTATAACTTATACCAGCTGTACATATATAATTATATACAGGAGATACCCAGGTTATACCAGCATGCTCCATATCACTATATACAGAAGATATATAACTTATACCAGCTGTACATATATAATTATATACAGGATATACCCAGGTTATACCAGCATGCTCCATATCACTATATACAGAAGATATATAACTTATACCAGCTGTACATATATAATTATATACAGGAGATACCCAGGTTATACCAGCATGCTCCATATCACTATATACAAGAAGATGTATAACTTATACCAGCTGTACATATATAATTATATACAGAGATACCCAGGTTATACCAGCATGCTCCATATCACTATATACAGAAGATGTATAACTTATACCAGCTGTACATATATAATTATATACAGGAGATACCCAGGTTATACCAGCATGGTCCATATCACTATATACAGAAGATGTATAACTTATACCAGCTGTACATATATAATTATATACAGGAGATACCCAGGTTATACCAGCATGCTCCACATCACTATATACAAGAAGATGTATAACTTATACCAGCTGTACATATATAATTATATACAGAGATACCCAGGTTATACCAGCATGCTCCATATCACTATATACAGAAGATGTATAACTTATACCAGCTGTACATATATAATTATATACAGGAGATACCCAGGTTATACCAGCATGGTCCATATCACTATATACAGAAGATGTATAACTTATACCAGCTGTACATATATAATTATATACAGGAGATACCCAGGTTATACCAGCATGCTCCATATCACTATATACAAGAAGATATATAACTTATACCAGCTGTACGTATATAATTATATACAGGAGATACCCAGGTTATACCAGCATGCTCCATATCACTATATACAAGAAGATATATAACTTATACCAGCTGTACATATATAATTATATACAGGAGATGACCAGTGTACTGTATATCTGTTATCCACTATACTTAATGTACGTTGCTGCCATCTAGTGGCCATTCTTAGACTTTATTTAACTTGTTATGTAAGTTGTTTGGTTTATGTAAGTCATAACTTCAGGGAATGAACTGCTAAAGGAACTGGAATTGGCTAAATCAGAACCCTACCTGCATGCAGAAAAAATGGACAGACCAGGGCTCCAGGTACAAAGAGAACATAAAGTTTCCTTTCCTCCGTTCTCTTATTTTGTTAGATTTATCGGTGACCAGGATCAGAAAAGAATGAACCTAATCTGCCAGCTTCATCATCATTCTCAGGGTATGATAGCAGAACAGTTACATATAAAGACCTAAAGGGAATGGTATCTTAAAGGGAAAGACTGATATTCCACTTACACCTTCTACCACTAGCACTTAAAGAAAGTGACCCCAGTCATATGCGCCCTATCCACAAAAACAACTCACCCTCTTAAAGAATGTTGTGGGCTCAGGGCAAAGACTATGCAAGAGCACAGAGATACTCTCAAGGAGCTTGGGGTGTGTTACAAGAAATGCACTCCTCTATAATACTCAACATGCCCAGGTTATAGCAGCATGGTCCAAATCACTATATGCAGCGCCCCGGACCTGGACATACTGCAGTGGTAAATACTGTATTTTTCCCCCGATAAGACGCACGTAGGCTTAAAGGAGGAAATTTAAAAAAATATATTTTTCATCAGATCTCAGATCAAACCCCCAATCAGACCCCTAATGTTAATGAGACCTCAGATCAGACCCCCAATGTTAATAAGACCCCCTATCAGACCTCAGATCAGACCCTCAGTCTTAATTAGCCCCCAGTTCAGACCCCCAATCAGACTTCAAATCACACCGCCAATGTTAATCGGATCCTTGCTCAGAACCCCATTCAGACCCCCAATGTTATTCCGACCGCAATCAGAACTCAAATAAGACACTCAATGTTAATTAGACCCCAGGTCAGACCACCAATCAGACCTCAGATCAGACCCCAATGCTAATAAGATCTCCAATAAGACCTCAGATCAGACCGCCAATGTTAATCAGATCCTAGCTCAGAACCCCATTCAAACCCACAATGTTAATCAGACCACCAATCAGACCTTCACTCAGACTCCAGACATCAGATCACACCCCCAATGTTAATCAGACCCCCAATCAGACCCTCAGTGTTAATCAGACCCCAGCTCAGACCACCAATCAGACCTCAGACTCCAGACATCAGATCACACCCCCAATGTTAATTAGACCCCAGCCCACATCTCCAATCAGACCTCAGAACAGAACCCAATGTTAATCAGATCTCTACTCAGACCCTAATGTTAAGACCTCAGATAAAACAAAATAAATTTCAACTCACCTCTCCTGTTCTGGATGCCATCACCGCTCCTGAGATCCAACAATCTTCCTGACGCGCTGTGCTGTGACCTGACATCGCACAGTGTGAAGTCAAAGAGCTCACCTATGTCCTCATGCTGTGTGCACGAAATAAGAAGACCAGGGACTGGTGAGTACTGCCACTTTTTTTTTTTTTTTTTGGGGGGGGGGGGGGAGTGTGCCTTATATGGTGAAAAAACTGAGTTTTTGGCTGTTACTACCAGTAAGGAGTGGATGGAAAAGGTTGGCAAGGAACAGGGCTAACCACCAACTTTGGAAGGGAGAGAAGCACACGTCTGAGCTCCTCCGCCTCTTAACCATTCACCATAACCTCAAGAACAGACTTGAGTGACCAGCTGTGACCAGCATTTCAAGACACTGCTGTAGGGTGAGGGACTACAAATAAGACACCCATCACCCAGACTACTACTAGACCAGTCCAATACTAGTGCTATACTGTAACCAACCTGCCTCCATATTCCTTACTGGGGCCAGAATTGCACTTGGAATTAGCTGCTGCTGAATGTATTTGACGTTCTACGCTGCACTTTGGGGCACATTTATTAACACTGGTGTTTTAGATGCCCGTCTTAATAAAGCCCTAAGCTGGCAGTGGTTCCGCTGAAGTCATGAAGAGGCACCGACCTCTTCATAACTTCGGCACATCCTCTGCCAGTTCTAAATGTAACCAGCTTCCTTGCTGTCTTAAATTTAGACCTTTTTCTACGCCTAAAACAGGCCCATCCACGCCAAGCATACTTTTTTAGTCCTGGTGTGAGTGGGGAGAAGTTGCAGATTGCGGCACAGCTAATATAGGCGTATTTCAGTATAATAAATGACCTCCTTTGTTTTGTTTAATTCTAGCCTCATTCTTCAATCCTACATTTCCACCGTACCGATCCCTACGGAGCAATGGCCTGAGGGAGTCCACCTCGACACAACACTTCATCAAGGCCACTACCACTCCTATCCTCTGCACTGGCTCCTCTGGGGCCCGCTGCATATATACAAGAGGCTGTGCCCTGTTTATCTTACAGACAATATACTTACGGTATTTTATAAGTCAGCACAGAGCAGGTTTCATTATTGTTTAGATAGTCGGCAGGTGAGAAGTTTACATATTACAGACTATCTTCTCCCCACAGGGCATCTTACACCGCGCTGAGCGTCCTATGGTGTCTGACACGCTCTGCACTTAATGTGCTTTGAAGGCTTTGTGTTTTTTAATGCTTTCCTTTAGTCATACAGATGCAGGGCAAACAATTGGACCACATATTCCACAGAGATCGTCATCGCTCACATCAGTCCCTGCCCCCATTGTGGCTCACGATCGAAATTCCAAAGAAGAAGAAGAAGAAGAAGCAGTGAAATATGTATCCAGTGAAGAGCAGATCTCCTTCTTATTGGTCTTATGACTATACATTTGAAAATAGATAAGAAAGCCACAGAGGACAACTTAAAGTGTAACTGTCGTTCTTTTTTTTATTTTTATACTGTGTAGGGGCAGTGATTCTGACCATTTTTATAATAAACATTAATTACTTAAATTGCACATTTCTATTAAAAAAATAGCTCTAAAGTGGCCCATTTTGAGCCTTAGCAACGCTCCTCTGTCTTCTGTTTACATAACAGTGGAGACTTTCTCAACACTGACTGTGTTATGTAAACAGAAGACAGAGGAGCGTTGCTAAGGCTCAAAATGGGCCACTTTAGAGCTGTTTTTCTAATAGAAATGTACAATTTCAGTAATTAATTTATATTACAAAAATGGCCGGTATCACTGCGGCTACACATTACACAAATAAAAAAAAGAATGATAGTTACACTTTAACACCATAGGGTGAGAGGCGATTGGATGCTGAGTACCTATTAGAGATGGATGGGTGAGGAGGTGGCAGTTGCTGGTGCTTAAGGAGGCCCAAAAGAAGACACCAATGTATGTTATCAATTGCATAGGCTCTAAATTGGGATCCAGGAGCCTCAAGATACACTTCTAGAAGAAACTGGTCCATACAGTTGGGGGTCATAGGTTAAATCTATCTGTAAGGTAATATGTGGCCGGTTTTTAAAAAAAGATGGAGGTAGTAAGTGCTGTGGTGACATATTCTGTAGCGGAGGTAAATGCATGCAAAACCTACAAACTTCATGCATGTCCTCAGTCAGATTCGAACACAGGAACCCATCCATGCAAAGTGACAATGCTCAGCACGGCTCCAAATGTATTACTAAAAGCTGCTATGCTATTGAGATATCACAGAAGGAAATGAAGAGTTATTTGCAGGTGACAGGACACACCCAAGATCTTGTAGAGCTTGTTTATGGGTGAGGATGTTGTCTTTTGCATTGGTTATGAATTTCCCTGTCGTCATTCAGAAACTTTGGAGATGTTTTGGTTTGTTTTTCTTATCTAGGAGACTGAATATCACAACAAGAGAAATCGGTGAAGAAATTAGCAGAAGACAAGATGGACTTTACTGTGTCGTAGCAGTGACTGACTTCTGCTCAGTGTCAGTAGGTGGTGATAAAGCAAGTAGAGGTGACAAAAAGACCTGGCTTCATACGAAGTGTCTCATCAAGATAAGTCCCTTTTTAAAGATGAAGATGGCCTGCAGATTAGCAGATCACAATTGTCCATCTTCTGGAACCCCTGGAGTATGACATCGATGTGTGCTGATATGGCATAACTCCTTTAAAGAGGGTTGGCCACCTTTTGGATTTTTTTTTTTGCAAACCCCCTCCAGGCCAAAGGAAGCATACTTACCTGCTCCACAACACTGGGCCCCGGCTCCTTCACTGGCCACCTTTTGGGGTTCTTTTTTGGCAAACCCTCACCTGGCTAAGCCTCCAAAAGAGGTATGAACCAACTTGCTCCCAGAAACTTGGTCCGGGCTCCTTCACTCCCCGGCCTCGCCTGCCGTAGTGGCGATCTGCATCCCTTGCATCACATCAAGTGGTTACGTAATGCAAGATGGGCAGGTCACTGCTGCAGCCAGCCCGTGGCTGCAGATGCTGACAGAGGGGACCCAAGTAGAGCAGGCAAGGCTGAGGAGCGAAGAAGCCAGGGTGCAATGAGAAGTATGGGCCAGATTCGATGATGTTCACAATGCCTGACCCTGTCAAAGTGCAAGGGTAATGGCAGCAGTGGAGAATGGAGCCTCTAGGAGTAAGGGCAACACACCCATTGCTCCTAGAGGTTCATTTTAATATGTTAAAACTTTTTTTCACATAAAATGTGGCCACATATCAAGATGGGATCAATTTAATTTTGCTGACTAGCACACAGGTATAAAGTCACCCTGTTTTAAGGCTATGAAACTGGTGACAGAAGCCCTTTAAGTTATGCCTCTGTTGCAGTCTGATTAAAATGATAACTGTTTTGTGAAAATCAGTTGTGGCGTTCCAGAGAAAAAAAAAGACTTTTACTTGTGATGCTTCAGTGCACTGCGGGGGCGGAACCTAGCTCCTCAGCTTTCCAGTGCTGGCCACGCCCCCTCGGTGCACCGAAGTCCTTAAAACCATTTAGAATAGAAGCCTTTTTAATTGGAAATGCTACATCCGATTTTCACAAGACAGGTATTGTTTTAATCAGCAGGATCAACCTTACCAAGCAATATGTAGGGTTTATAGGGTTCTCTTTAAGTCTGAGCATAAAAATAAATTTGAAAACTTTATCTCCACTCCCATCATGTTGGCTTTTTCATGGCATATTTAATCTGTGGCTGAGAACATGGCATTTCTAGATCTAGAGCTTAACTACAACTCCGTGAGCTTTGGAACGAAGCCCAGGGCTTGATTTATAGATGCTCATCAGATTAATCACTCCTTAATTTCACAAGGTGATGACTCCAAGGCTAACCTCACATATCTGGCCTTGTATTAATTTTTTTGTTTGTGATAACATAAACATAAACCACGTATTTAATATTATTTTAATTTGCATCTAAGGCATACAGGCTTATCCAACAGTCCTCTGTCAGCACAATGCCAGCTAGGAGTCAGAAAATCAATGTTTGATGGGTTGTGAAAAGCGAAGCAGCACTTTTATAGTATTTGTGTCCACATGAAAATCATTATTTATATACAGGATGGCGTAGATCATGATAATATCTGCGGGGAGGGGGTCATGATCCAGTGGACACAGGAAAACTGACCCTCCAAGATCGTGGACCTGGGTGTAAGTGCTATACCGAACTACAGGAGAAATGGACCTTGTGGATCACTAATGGGATTGGCTTAGAGGCTAAACCAAGGAGCGGAGTAGCTTTAGTTAGTAATGGCGTCAGATGACTTGAAGAATCTGAATTGCTCTACCAGAAGAAGTAAAGACCAAGGCATTAGCGGAGATTAGGAAGAAATCAGGGAGCATGAATGCAGGAAACAGGCTGGGTCATAAAATGTAGTAAGTGGTAGCAAACACAGTGTAGCAATCTAGGTACCAAATGGACCTTAGTGCTCAAGTCCAAGGTAATTAGTGGAAGACCCTAATAAAGCTTGGGAGACAAGGACATTGGTTGGCATCAGTCTTTGTCTTGAACAAGGACCTGTTGGTCCTTCGGTGCTTTCAGACTTCGTCATACATGGAGAGGTTGGGCATTATACATTAATATGTTTTCAGAGCTTCCTTTGCATTTAGACCATTCATACGACTTGGACATCAGAACCTCAAAACTTACTGTAGCTTTATTGGCCCTTGAGTGTAGACTGTTAAAGGCTATGGACACCTTTGGGGGCATTTTTTTAAACTATTGCATTGTACTTATTTTGAGTTAAAATCATATTTTCAACTGGTCTTTATTTAAAAAAAAATATGGAACCCTTTTTTCTGTACAGAGCTGAGATGCTGTAGTAGCTGCCTGTGAATTTCTTTCTTTTCCGTTATCTGGGAAGCAGACAGACTCCTTATATCTGCCCTCTCACATTATAAACACTCATTAAAGCTCAATCTTTATCTTAATGATAAGAATGTGTCTTAAATAAGTCTTTAGCTTAGAGATAAGGTTTATTAGATGACTGGCACAAAGTGAAAGTACCGGTCACACAGATAAAACAGTTAAACCTTTGCGACAGAATGGCTCAATATTTTTAATAAAGGCCAATTGAAAATATGATTTTTAGCGAAAAAATGAGTAAAATGCAGTCATAAACAAAAATTGCCCCCAAACGTGTATTAAGATCAGGAACCTTGATTGAGAGTCATACCTGTGAGGGTGGGAATATACCTTATCAGTGGTGTACCTATCGATGTGCAATCACAACTTGTCAGGCTTGGTAAATGGGACAGGTTTCCTTTCCCTGCAGTTATGTATCAGCATGTTAATCATGTATTGCTGATTATATACTTCCCTAGCTATTAATTATGTAGGCTCATTCTAGGTATTATAATTTTTTTGTCTACTCCGTATTGCATATTAACTATCTACATCCACCCACTGACTTGGCAAAGACCTTCAGATGTGTCACAGTGAAACCATTTTTGGCACAAAGTCTTCTTGAGTTATCTGCAGAATACAGTAGTGTTCCCTTAGTCAATGATCGGATGTGCCACGCCTCCACTCTCTTACTTGTGGGCTTAATAATCATGATGAAAATTAAAGTCTAATTACTCGTGACACCTAAGGGCCTCACGTGGAGGTGGACACAAAAACAGATGGCCACTGTGGTGGCAAAGATATGTACAGTACGATAGCAGAAAAAGATCAATATTTCGGGGTTACCTCTTGAAGACTAATGTTGACTTAGACTTAGTCTTTTATGTCTCATAAGGACTTAGACGGCAAACCACATGAGAACATTCTTGTCAACATCTAGGAGGCTCCTGGTAGAAGTGCAGAAGCCTTCTGAAACCTCCAGGACAGCGATGAACTGCAAATGTTTTCTTGCATGGCACCAAGATGCTATGTCATCAGACTCAGCTCCAGCATTCAAGTGCACATTTGCGTGGCAGCGCCAGATGCCTGCAAAGGGGGAGCTGCCTGTATAAGGGGCGTGGTCTATAAAAGAGGCAAAAAAAAGCCTTAAAGGGGTTATCCCATCTTAGACAATGGGGGCATATCGCTAGGCTATGCCCCCATTGTCTTATAGGTGCGGGTCCCACCTCTGGGACCCGCACCTATATTGAGAACGGAGCCCCAAAGGAGAAGGAGGGTGCACTGCGCATGGGCAGCTGCCCTCCATTCATTCCTATGGGGCCGCCGGCTCCATAGAAATGAAATGGAGCGGTGGCCGCGCTTGCACAGTGCGCTCTCGTGCATTTCTATGAGCGCAGCAGGGACGGAGCTCTCCACTTCGTTCTCGATATAGGTGCGGGTCCCGTACTTATAAGATAGTGGGGGCATATCCTAGCAATATGCTGCCATTGTCTAAGATGGGAGTACCCTTTTAAAGGGCATCTGTCAGCAGATTTGCACCTATGAAACTGGCTGACCTGTTGCATGTGCAAGCCTCAGCATCCCCTATAGTTACACCCCAGCTCCTTTTTCTAAGTGGTAGGGATTCCGTAATAGTTGAGAACATCAGCAGGGTACATTAACTCCTCCTGTCCCAGTCAACAAAATAGATAGAGAATCTGTTAAAGGACTAAGCAGAGTGGCTCTTGCAATTTCCTGAGGGCCATTTCTTTTCCCAGTCATGGCAATGCACGCCAAACAAAGAGCCACCTACTTTTACGAAGGCCACCTAAAATCATGTTGCCCAATCCAATATTCAACAGACCAGCCATCCTTCTGTTACTGCTAAAGGGATTGAGACATTTTGTATGTATGGGGAGATGCTCAGTGGCCCTGGGGGGCAATGCAATGACATTTTCTTTTGGAGATCCAATTTCATGATGTGCGCTTAAACTTAGGAATTGACCCAGAGCCTAGGTGTGTTCACCAAAGCTGTGACTGGTTGGACCAGAAACACCATCAAGAACCTCTACTGTAGTGAGGAATCCGAAGGACATAGAGTACAATCATGACTAAACATACACAGTGGAGCAATTTTGGACCTCCAACCCCCTACGATCTCCAGTAACAAAGTGACATACCTATTTGTATTAGCTACCCAGCACCATAAAGGGGTTGCTTGATGGATGAAGATATTAAAAAAGTCATACTCAACTTACCAATCCCCCACAGCTGCCGGTCTAAAACTTCCAGGTCCTATTTTTCTCCATGGTCTCTACTTCCTGGTACCTCTTGACCAAAATTAATTTTAATCCATATGCAAATGAGCAATAAAGTGCCCCAAGGGTGGGCCCAAGTCACTCTGTGCACCCTTGCTCCTCCTGCTTCCTCTGCCAGCCCCTCCTGCTCCTTTGTTATTGACTGTGCCAAGAGAGATAACTATGCAGGGAAGAAGGAATAGTGGGGGCTGGCAGAGGAAGCAGGAGGAGCAAGGGTGCACATGGTGGCTGGGACCCACCCTCTCTGCACTTAACTGCTCATTTACGTATGGATTAAAAGTACTTTTTCTCCAGAATGAAGCAACAGATCGTTAAGTGAAAGGTATCATTATATTAAGCTGAGTGAGTCCTACAAGGCAATGTGCCTGATCCTAGAGACAGATTCCCTTTAAACAGTATCATACTGTATATTGTGCCTCAGTTCTGCCCCCTAGAGCACATGTTAGGGATTGTGATAGGGTACCGCTACTTTACATCCACTGTGGGCATATTAAAAACGCTGTATGTTGTCCCAGATGCAGTTAGCTTACTTTCCCTCACCTCTTACTCCCGCGTGATTACTTCCCCATTTAATACAATGCAATTACACAGATGTTCTGGGGATTTGGCCTTCATTAGGTACGGTGTTGGTGGGGGACCTACTCTAGAGACCTTGAAAGGTGTTTACCATATTCGGCAGTGGTCTACCATTCAATATGGCCATTTTCACAAGTTATGTTCCCATTTTATAAATGTCAAAAAGCGGGTCAGAGATCCCACCTGGTGCGAGTTACTATTAGACCCAATGCACAGGTCTTAGCTCCCTCTTTTACAAAAAGATCTTGGAGGGATCTTCACCCTCTAAGGCCCCATTCACACGTCCGTATAATGTGTCCGCATCCTGTCCGCATCCGTTTCCGCATTTGCGGACAATTATGCGGATAGTATGCAGATCCATTCATTTCAATGGGTCCCGAATAATCTCTTTAACGCCAACTTTGGTTCTTCTTAATTTGCCAGACAAATCCTGCCATGTCAAGAAGGCTCACTTGCCTAATATACTTATTTTGGCAGCTAAATTGTTAATACCCAGACACTGGCTTAGTGAAATCCCCCCCGTCCATAGGGAAATGGGTAGAAAAGCTACAAGAGATATATAGAATTGAAGAGATTTCCAGCTGGGAATCTCTTTCGCATGATAAATTCCAGGTCTTGTGGTCTCCGTGGCACACGTGGCCTGGCCAGTACTCTCCATCATCATCGCCAATTTCAAAGATCCACGTTGTCAAGTCTTTTACCATGACCATGTTAACTTGTGTTTATTTTGTATGTTTTCGAATGTGCTGTACATGCTAATGTAAATAAAGATTTATTAAAGGAAAAAAAAAACCCTGTATGTAGTCACATCACGGCCAGTGCAGGGAGTACACAGATAATGTCTCCCCTGCTACCGTGAACCTCAAGCAAGAAACATAAATAGATAAGTAAATGAAAAACTAGGTGAAAAATCCGCTCTCTACCCTCCTCTACTAAATCATGGGACGTCTCCTTTAAGAACTAAAGTTTTCAGGATTTGCAGTCATCCAAGGAATTTTAACCATTGTAAATCCAGATATCGATTTCCATTGAGATTGATGCCAAGTAATCATCATTCCAAAGAAAAGCAGCTTTTAATTGTATAACCTGTGCTGACAGGCCAGAAGAGAAGCTGCTCCATAAACAATACCACTCTTAAAGGGATGGTTCAGCATTAGCAAAACATGACTACCTTCTTCCAAAAACAGCATTACCCATGTTCACGTTTTTTTGTGTTGTTCATATATTTCAGGGACAGTGAATAGTGCACAGCTGTAATACCACTTATAACCTGTGGACAGGCGTGGCACTGTTTATGGAAGAAAGCTGCCTATATTTTTCTAATCCTGGGATATCTCAGCTGTAAAGGATTCTAAACTTGCTGACATTGCATCTGATCTGCATATCAAAACGCAGGGATGATTAAGCTCTGACTGAGCTTGTTAATATTATAATTGACATGACTTAAAGGGCATGTGTCAGAAGGATCAACCCCATTAAACAAGGCCCTGCCTGCTGATTAAAATGATACCTGTTTTGTGAAAATCGGCTGCAGCATTCTCGGGAAAAAAATACTTTTAGTCTTTAAGCAAACGAAGGCTTCATTGCACCAAGGGGCGTGACCAGCACTGGAAAGGTGAGGAGCAGAGGAGGTACACTGAGGAGCTAGCCACACCTTCCGGTGCACCGAAGCCCTAATTTGCATAAATAATAAAAATCTTTTTTTCTTGGGAACACTGCAACCGATTTTCACAAGACAGGTATCATTTTAATCTGCAGGATCAACCGATCCAGGCAGGTTTAATAGAGTTTATCCTGATGAGTGGGGATCTTTAAATAATGGCACCTGAGCACGCCATCAGCCAAAATGGGACCCTTTTATCTTGCTGCTTCATGCCATCTCAACCCTCCCCTAACTAAAAAGTAGACTCTGATTCTTTTTTTTTTATCCCCCTCCTATGTGTGTGACTCTCGAAATGATTCCCCACAAGAAAAAATCAAATTGGTCCCAGTTATAGTGCTGGATTTGTCCATCAAGCACAAAGGGGCTGTGTTTTGTTTTCCCCTCCATGGTCTTTTTGAGGACCAGATTCTTACCCCTTATTTGCTAATGCAGTTGTTATGGAGAGGGGAGTCCTTCACAGAGTGTCGCCACCTAGTGCAAAAGGCCATGAGACCAATCAGGACCATGTCTCCTATCTCCAAGGGCGCCAATTGCAACTGTATGGTCTGCCTTAAAGGGGTTATCCCTTTAACTATACTTATCCTCTATCAACAGGACCCCCAGGAAATCACAGTAACGAAGACCATGAAGTGCCCCATGAGAATGGAGCGCTAGTGAGCATGCATGACCACCGCTCCATTCACTCCATTCGATGGGACTGCCGAATGCAAAGTGAGTAGAGGTCATGCATGCACATTAACACTTCATTCTTATGGGGCACTTTGGAACCTCCATTATCATGGTCTCTAGAGGTCCCCATGGTCAGACAGACCTCCAGCTACTGTAGATAGGGGATAAGTATTGTTAGAGGGATAATTGCCAACCTGGCCAACCCTCTCCTGTGTGGTACATATGCTCCTTGATGACCTCTGCTCCCACCCATGCCTATTTCCAGGGGTGGGATTAAAATTTTTAAATACAGGTTTCCCTACTAAATGGCGGACACGCGGCATCACGACACGTGTTTACATATACATACACCATATATACACATACCACAAAAAATTTAAAAAGCCTAAGGAGCTAAACTACCAGCGCTGCGAGTTTTTGTAAAGCGCTGGCCCACACCTCTAACTCCACCCAATGTCTATGTGTACATGTTCCAACCCTGCCTAGTCTCCATTGTGCCCCCCACACAGTAGTTATGCCAGATTTGGGATGGTTGGGAGGTATGCATACATAAACAGACTATATAGACACTACACTCACATAATCACATATGAGATATACACCATACAGTATATAAATTACACCTAGGCTACACTTACAGTAGATTTACCTGCTCCATATACATTTTATACACATTTGTACCCAGCACTATAGACATATTTGCATACGCATTATAAGTGCTATCCAGCATACAGCGCACATACCTCTTACATCCAGTGACTTTTCCTCTGATGCAGACGTTCTCTTTTCTCATCTTCTGCTTTCAGACCAGGCGCCATGATGATTTTTTACCCATCTCTCGTCTCTGCAGTTTGATGGAAATACATCTTAGGTTCCTACTTTTCCATCATCCTGCCACCTTCAATACTTAAAATTAGCACCAGTACAAAGAATGTCCCTTATAATGTGTGCCAGTACAAAAAAAATCCCCTTAGTGCCCCAAGTTGAGCTAATGTCCCCATATTGCCCCAATAATGTGTGCAAGTACAAAATACCCCTATATAATGCCCCTAGTAAATGCCTATATAGTGCTCCTCTCCTCTTCCCAACAGTGCCCCCATAATGTGCCAGTACAAGATTCCCCCATAGTGTCGCCCAGAATGTGCCAGTATAAATGTCCCTTCTTAGTGCCCTCATAATCTGCCTATATAATATTCCCCCATAGTGTTCTTCCCCCCTCAAACCCCATAATGTGCCAGTTTAAGATGCCCCCACAGTGTCCCCTATGACGTGCCAGTATAAATGCCCCCAGAAGATGCCGCCATAGTGTTCTCCATAATATGCCAGTAATACCCCCATGATGTGCCAGCAATGCCCCAGCTCCTGTTTCCAGCTCATGCTCTGGGATCCACGTGCTCTGTAAGAGGAGGTGCTAAGCAGTCACGTGATCCTGTGACATCAGCGCCTCAAAGAAGCCAATACTTTCTAGGCTTTACCGTGAGTGGAGCGGAGCGGGCATTAAGTACTTTCAGCGGGGACATAAAATTTGCTGCGCTGCCGTGCAGCAGACGCATCACTGTGCAGGACAGGGTCGGGATTCCTGCTTCTCACCGGTTCTGCGTGCCGTAATTTTAACAAACGGTTCGGCAGAACCGGAGAAAAGCGGCTGAATCCCATGCCTGCCTGTTGCCATTTCACCCACGAGTATAGGTGGACACCATAGTTCCCAGAGGATCACAGGAAGAAATAAAAGCCCATTTACACACTATATGACTATATGTACCGACAGACATTGTGATGGAGAAGGGTCAAGTGGATGTTTCCATCTCCATTTGGCTGGGGAGGGGGATAGACGCACAATCTTAAGATCACTAACCCAAAACTGTGATAGTCGCTGTCCTGAATTGACCAAGAAGAAGATAATCCACTAAAAGAGAAATGTAATAAATATATGAATTACTCAATGGAAACCGAATCTCCCACACCCAGGATTCCTCAGCACTCCCAGCAATGTGATCAGTGACGAGGACGATTAAACCAGTTGCTCTGATGATTATGATCTCAATCAGTAAAAATGCATTATCATGTCGGCCAGGAAAAACAATACAGTTATTTCCTTTACATCGTCCCTCTGATTAGTCCCTATTAGAAACCCCTGTTCAGGTCTGACGAAGGAGCAGATAGAAAGAGCATCTCTCACCTTGGAGGACCCAACATGTCCATGTATTTCAGGGACAGCTCATTGATTTCAATGTTCACCATGTAATGCTTCATTTCCCCAGTGGTGGCGCTGCAGGGAAACGGAACACTTGCAATAAGACCTTCTATACAGATTTATAACTGATCGGTGATGGTTGGAGAACCTTTTAACAAAAACAGATTGTTTTTAAACTACTCACATCTGGTTGTCACTGTGTTATAATTTTTTTGTTTTAATTCCTGATTTACTGATATACGTTCCTTTTTAGGTCTTGTTGAAAATCACTTTTAGGTGTTGTCCCATGATATACATCAGCAGGATTCTGTCCACTGGGGATCGCGAGATTGGGGCTCAGTGTTCCTTTATTTGAATGCAGCTATGGTCACGCGTGTGCAATGCCACTCCATTTAACTGTATGGGACTGCTGGAGATAGCCGAGCCCTGTACTCAGATATCTCCGCTAGTCCCACAGAGATGAATGGAGCGGCAGCACGCATGTGTGACCACTGCTCTATTCAAACATAGGAACACGGGGCCCCTTCTCTCATCATTGACAGAGGACCCATCGATCAGTCCCCCGCCAATCAGACACTTATCTTCCGGGGATAAGAGTTTGTTGTGAGGCAACCCCTTTAAATATTATCTGACACATCAAGCCTTGAGTCCCTCTGGCTGAGCCCTGTAGCAATTACCAAAATGAAGAGACCAAGTCATGGGCCTGGGGCCCCAAGCATTCACTTTGTTTGTGTGGTGGTAGTAAGGAGGAATATGGGCTGTTATGTGGACATGCACACGTGTCTTTCTCTATTGTACTGAGCCATATGAAGTCCAGGATCGTAATCTGAAGACTCCGCTAATTGCAACATGGCTGACTGTGGTTCCTGCACCCAGTGACAGTAGGAAGATCAGCTCTGGAGCATAAACTGCTGCTGAAGGTCTACTATTTTTTTTACAAGAGTCTTAACATATAAGAATACCATTGTGGACTTACGGCCATAAAGCACACCCATCGTAGGGTCGGTATCGTGACTTCTAGAGCCGGACCCCTAGTGCACGTCACTATGATCACCACAGGGTACAGTATTATTTATTTTGTTTGCTTACTCTCTCTGGTTACTCCAGTATACGTTTCTAGGTAATAAATTGAATTTTATTGTAAGTAAATAGCTGTTACTGAAAAAATATTTCAGAAATCTTTCACGTCTGTCACATACCCTTCGGCACAAAGAACAATAGAAAAGAACGGTAAGTCTTAAGTTTTATCCCGCTCCACCCTGATGGTCCACCTATCACCTAGAGTGTCAAGAACCCAGGCATAAAGGCTTGTGCTTCTTATGTAAATAAAGCTGAATCATTGTATAAGTCCTCGTTCACACGTCAGTGACTCACAGACATGTGCTGTCCATGGTCTCCGCGTACAACGCATGTACCTATTGATTTTAATGTGTGTGTTCTTGCATCAGTGGTTTTCCACGGACACCACGGAAGCGTGCCCTATTTTGTCTATGATTACGGATCCCTCAGTCTATGGATTCTTGTAAAACCACAGACGCCATTATGGAATCACTGATGGATCACGGACAACGTCACAGGTGTGACAGGTGATACCACCGAAAAGTTCATCAGTTTTCTTACCATTTTCAAAGATTTCTGCTTGCTGTCAGTGACTGGGAGCATTCTAGCATTTATTATGAGTCTGTGCACACTGAATACATGTGATTGACAACCCAATGCAGAGGTCCCCCTTTGACAGGGGCGGACTGGGAACTTAAAGTGGCCCTGGAAAAAAATACTAAAAGTGGCCCCGTTTTGTAGTCGGGTCCAAATTGACAGAAGGCGGGGCCAGCAATACCGTATTGTGGTACATTATACCCCCCCAACAGAGCCAAATACCACAGTCCATCACAAAATACATCCCCAAAAACTTCCACTGGCAGCTGTGAAGAGAGCTCAGGTGGCCCCCTGGGCATCAGCCCACCGGGAAATTTCCCTGTAAGGTCTATGGCCAATCCGCCCCTGCCCTTTGATACCGGGCTCTATAGGACTGTGGCATCTAATTGCTTAGAAAATGGGAGGGGGCCTACTTTTGTCACCCTATGATGCAGTCATGGGGTGCTGATGGGTTGCTATGGCAAGTGGGGACCTAACAACGGCCCCTTGGTCTGCCAGACCAGAGGGAGGGCTTAATAAGACGGCTGTCAGTGTTGCACTGACAGGCATAATACACTGTATTACAGATGCATTGTAATGTATTATGCAAGCGATCAAGCTTAGATAAAAAAGACACAAAAAAACCTTTTCCCATTAAAAAAAGAAAATACTTTGTAAATATTAAAAAGAAAAACACATAATTAGTATTGATGTGACTCCAACGACTTAGATATTAAAAGGTCCCACTGCTATCTAAATCTAGTACCAACCCACAGAATAAAAGTAGCGTAAATGATATCGCAGTGAACACTGTAAAAAAAATAAAAAAATAAAAAATTGTGAAATGTTATTGCCCCCCCCTCAAAAAATAGGGTGCATCTGCTTGACATGGAGTACGCCACCTGACTACTTTGTTCATCTGCAAAAAAAATAAAAATTGTATTTACAGGAAGTTTTGTTGTGACCCTCTTTAGAGCAGAGTAAATGTCCTGCTTGAAATATAGGACAATATGACAGCCTGGTCATGGGCAAACATTTCCTTATAACGATGGGTGTCAATGTGGTGAAAAAAATCTCCTCCACCTCATGAATTGCCTGCGAGGTGAAAAGTGTCATATTATTTTTAAATGTCAAATATTTGTATCAAGCCCATGGCTGGCGACACACCCAACCCAACAAGAAGGCTTGAGGTCTCCTATACAGTCCCAGAGTGCATTGGGATTTCATGTGTCTGTAGAGAGGACAGGGGCCTATAGAGAACACCAAAAAATCCCCCCCTACCCTCACCAATTCATGCTACAACATCCACCCAACAAGGACCAGCAGCTGCCAGTTCTTGTATGATGTAATGATGGGCACCATAGCACCTACAGAGGCTTCAGCTATGATTCTTAGAGCTCAGACGGCCATAATTTTAGCTTCTGTGCTACGTATGAATATCCGACCATGGCCATGACCCAAACCAGGGGCATAACTACCATAGCGCAGACCAGACTGCTATGGGGCCCAGTCTTAGTTGGGATCATCACTCTTGGTCAGGACTCTACCCTCTAAAGGAACAACTTTTGGCAAATGAGGCAGAGGGAAAATGGCCCAAGGGTCATTGAAAGGGGTTTAGGCAGAAACCCTTCTGTCCTGTGTGGGGGGCCTGGTCTGATCCTCACATGGTGGCATCACATGGTGCCAGTTTGGGAAATTACTGCTGCCATCAATAGACCTGGGATCTGCAGCTGGAATGTGACCTCGGAAACGGCTGTATTCACACCATGCAGGGAAATCTTTTTTTTTTGCTGCAATTTTTAGGAACATCGCAGCAAAACTATGGAGTTTTGCCATAAACTCTGTCAGATAACATGGCCCACCAGAGTACCAGCGGATCCTCAGGTGGGCCCAAGCTCTGACAACAACAGACCCCTAATAAAACAGGGCCTTTATAGACAGAGGGTGGGCCTTCAGAGTTATCTTGTCTGGAGGACCCAAGGGACTTCAGTCTGACGCTGTTTGACTGTACCGTGTGAATGAGCCCTTAAAGGGAAAGTCTGGTCAAGATGATCTGATACAAGCTCAGGTTGGTGAAATCTGAGACCACCACCAGGATTGGAACCTCCACAGACATAATGTCTAAGGAAAAGATCTGCACCTGTTGTGTGTTTAAAGCCACACCTGGGCTCACAATCACTGACCGAACACTGACGTGTGAATGAGGCATTAAACTGCAAACAGGAGCAGACGAGTGACCACAAAGAACCATCTTATAAAAATGACATTAGCATTGTACTCTACTTTCTGATTCATTTTCACAGTATTTTCATTGACCACCCGATAGTCCAGAATTTTTGCTAAATTTTGGCATTTAGCAGGTCAGGTCAGTGCCAGATTATAGGAATCCCATATACGGCAATGACCTTATTACTACTACTTTCTGACCTGCAAAATCTGCGGAGCAGAATACAGACTTCCAGGTCAGTCAGTATTTGATTTCTAGTACTGAACCGATTATACTTGTAAGGCGAGAGGATGTCGGGTCTAGAAAACCTATTTTCAGATAGAATTAGGGAATTCTAAACTAAAAGTAAAAGATGATTGATCAGCCAGAGTGTTCAGAATTTCTCTCTGGAAGACCAGGGGCATCTGTCCATATCACACGCAGCCTATTAAATTAAATTTCAAGATGCAATACTTAATTTTTCCTCCGGAGGCACTGCAGGGGAAATGAACACTTAAGCACCCCCACAGATCACAACTGAATGCTGAGGATCTTATTGTCCAGGGTCCCCTCTAGTAAATCATTCTGACTCCTCAAGAACATGACATTTGATCTTATTCTTGGTTTATGTGAAATTTATACTGCTGCATTAACTATTTTCCCAATATATAAGTGTTAGATAATTGAATATAATTAGAATAAATCTCTGCTGAAGAACAGGGAAGTAATATTAGCCACCGTCATCTACAACCTCCTCAGGGGACATTGTGCACATGACATTCATTTTTGCCATGCAATGAGGATGATGCATCAAGATGTGAACAATAACTCAAGTCGACTAATATGCGGCTTCCAGGAACAGCGCTGAGAATCTGATGGGATTTTATTAATGGATCCCTGTGTCCTGTAAACAATAGGAGAGATTCATCAAAACTGGTGCAAAGGAAAAGTGGAGCACGCTATCCGTGTCTACAAATTGGTGTCTTGGAGGGATATCCTCTAGGATAGAGGATTTTAAATGTTAAAAAGTATGCAGTGCACACCATGCTCCTCCACCTCAATGTCCATCTGTTGATCCTCCAACTGTCCTTCTGATCACTGGACTGTTGATGGTTGGGCTCGTCACTCCTCGGTCAAAGTTGTAGGTTCTGGGTTTGAATGTTCTGTATCACCACTCCACATCTATGGCCATTCTCTGTTTCCCTATGTCTCAGTCTCCATCTCTTTGCTCCTGGATAATCTTCTAAGCCAATTTGGTTGGAGGTTGAGCCATCAGGTGGTAATTCTGATGGATGACCCTCCGTTGAACAACTACACCCTGCCAACCGTCACTACCATGCGCCTCAAGCAGGGTAACTTCAATGGACCTTCACTGCCAAATCATCAACTGTGGCAAAAGCCATGGAGAAATGAGAGGATAATTAGCTCAGCAGCTGGTTTGGAGGAGGATGTAAACTACTTATTGGAGAGTCCAGGAAGCTAGCTGCTCAGAGAGTTGGAAATCCCAGATAGTGGTAGAAGTTCATCGAAATCTTGGGGACCATTGCTCTTTTGCAACATTCAAATAAATTGCTAGAGTGGTAAAAAAACCACCAGATCACTAGTCCATAGATACATGATGCTCCAATATATAGGATAGATATATCCTATATATTGACAGGATAGATATATGATCCTCCAATATATAAAATTTTATCAAGATATAATTGCGACTGTACAAGTATTAGAACATACTGCAAGCTTATATACACCACCATAGCAGGTGCATCAGCCTTGTGACTCACAGGCGACAACTTCACTGATTACAGTAATTCACATTCCATTTTTTCTCCATCTGACCCAGACCATCATGATGGCTTCTGCCAGCCATGACTTGTCTTTTTCCAGCATGTTGCCATCCAGTACAGAAACTTCCCTTCCTGATGCTTTAATAGTGTCCTACTGCTTCAAAAATAGTGCCACACAGATATTGTCACGTACCAAAATAGTGTCTCCTTCTTTGTACTGCATATACTGATACAGTACAGTAAAAGCTCACTATAAAGCTAACCCTACGCAGTAATAGCTAGAGCAATCATTTCCCCTTTGAGTGGTACATGGTAATAGTGCACCCAATGAACATCCCTCCACAGTAATAGTGCCCTTTCTAAGCGCCCACACAACGATAGTATCCACATTTGGCCCCACCCAGTAATAGTACCCCTTTATGCCCCATACACATTCATATTGTCCTCCTTGTGCTGCACACAGTAATAGTACCTACACGGAGCAACCCTCCCAACAATTATGTCTTTTAAGTGCCCCGATACTTCGGGTTAAGTTTCAAGGTACCACGTGGATCCAATTACAAACTATACTTTCTAAGCTTATAGACCTTATTTTATCTATTAAATGGCTATGAAGGACAGGATCAAAAGCCTTTGCAAAATCCAGAAACACTACATTCTGAGCAGCCCCTCTGTCCAGACTACTACTTACCTCACTACATCCACAGCCGCCCCTCTGTCCAGACTACTACTCACCTCACTACATCCACAGCTGCCCCTCTGTCCAGACTACTACTCACCTCACTACATCCACAGCTGCCCCTCTGTCCAGGCTTCTACTCACCTCCTCATAAAAACAAAACAAATTAGTCTGACAACTTCTGTCCTTGGTAAACCCATGTTGGTTGTCACTTATAATATTATTTACAGTCACATACTCCTGTATATAGTACCTTAAGAGTCCTTCAAACATTTTCCTACAACAGAAGTTAAACTAACTGGTCTATAATCACCTGTGAATTTCCCACTTTCAGTTGACAGAAAGTGAATGTCTGAGATTTTTTTGGAGTACATTGGATGATATTGTTGGTCTGCAACAGGTCCGTGTTACTACAAGCTCTGTTGTTCATGCATGTACATTTATGTCCAGTCACCTCCATACTTTCCTTACTAACAACAGCCCCCACTAAATCCCCACCGTCCCCTCCTATATCACACTCTCTATCTACACTATCTACCCCCTTATTAGTATGAAACCCATCCCCACAGATCCTAGTTTAAAAGCTCCTCCAGCCGTCTAAGCATTCTTTCCCCCCAGAGTAGCGGCACCCTCCCCATTAATGTGCAGGGCCTGTAGTTCTCCATGAATCCGACCCCTTCCTTGTAGTTTCTACGCCACATATTTGACTCCCTAAGCTCCTGCTGTCTCTCTAGTAACGCTCGTGGCACTTGTAGTATTTCTGAAAACACTACCTTGGAGGTCCTGGACTTGAGCTTCTCTCCTAGTTCCCTAAAATAATATTTAAGGACCTTCCATCTCCCCCTGACTTTGTCATTGGTACCAATATGTACCATGGGCCCTGGTGCAAGGGTTGGGCATTCCTTCCTTCAGTGCTTTGTGGCCAGGGGCAGGGGAGCACATAGCCTTCATGCTGCCTGAGGCAAAAATTGAAACAGCAACCACCCCCATGACAAATTCTTGACCTAACCCCTTCCTTGCAGCCAGAGGTGTAACTAGCATGCACTTTCTATAATACCAGTGTCTTGTTATGTGGTACAAGGGTCTTTGGGCCCCCTCAGGCTCCTGGGCTTGGTAGCAACTGCACCCCCTATAGATAATCCCCTGGTCTACTCTGTGGGAACATACCCTTATGGATTTGAGTGATCTAAGAGAGAGGGGCCTGAAAATCCTGGATCTTCAGGAAAAGAGATTCACATCCTCATCTCCAGATCTTTAGAAAAAGTACCATAAGAATTTCTGATGCTGCACCGTACAGATGCCCTGATAAACATGCCTGACCCTGGGGGTGGGTATTGTGTAATGAACATGCTTGGTTGGTCAGAAGCAGGACACAGCCATACTGGGGGACTTTCTGCAGGCCAAAATAAAACTCTTCATTGAGGTTTTACAGATACCTGAACTCAGTGTACAGAAAATATTTCACCTTATCTTTGTGATGCTGTATAGCTCAACTCCAAGAAACAAAAATGGCAAAATGTGTCACAAGAAGTATGAGAGAAATACCTCCTTAAAGGCAGACATTTAGAAAGATGAGCCTCGCATCGAGAGGCTTCCATACAGGATAAGACATATGCCCATTATTCTTACCTGTGGCACGGCTCCCATCATTTATATTTCAATCATTTCAGAGATTTTTTTTAAACACATTACAACGTCTCCTTATGGGATATGTAGTGTAATAAGATCCAATAATTTGTGCTAATTAATTTCTTATTATATAAGTAAAAGGTTCAAGGCTTTGTTTTTTTTAAATATATAATTCTAAATGATAGAATTCTGGCTTCCTGAAGTCACCACTAGGGGGAGCTTAGGAACTTACTTTATACATCAAAATCAATAATAACATAGTATGTAGGAAGCTCCTCAGCTCCCTCTAGTGGTGGTTGAAGACAAGCGGAATGTTGTGCCTAAATCTGCAGTGATGTTCAAAGGTGGAGATTGATTATAAGACTGATAAATCCAGCTCACAAATGGATCCTGGTCAAATTGACCTTTTGCTTTTACACTGGTTCAGGGACCCTTTACACCAGTCTAATACCAGTAGCATACTTACATATGTCCACAAGTGCTACAAATATGATAATGTCAATATCTAACTAGTGTTCAGAGCACATATAATCATCGATATTCTCCATGGAAAGGTGTATCAACAAGGACTTCTCAGCACAGATTGGGACAGTCACAAAGGTTTTATAATTAGCCCCAAATCCTGGGGATAGGTCATCAGTAGTAAAATCCTGGAAAACCACTTTAATGTTTGTCTGGAAACTGTAGTAAGCTACCATTGTTAGATATTTCAGTTCTGTTATGGTCATCAAATGTGAACTCTAGAAGTCTGAGAATGAAGGGGACTTTGTACTGATCCCTTGGCCAAATGAGTTTACCGGCTCAATAGGACTATGCTGCTGCTCTATGTAAAGCAGGTGGCCAAGATGCCACTGTAGAGGGAAAATAGGTGATGGTGAAGCAGAACTAGGACAGCATGGTGCAAAGCCAAGACTGTTGCAATAGCTGCCATACATTACCAGTAACAGCCCTCAGAAATGGGTACCAGTGAGAGTAGCATATACCTCCAGCTTTCACTTCCGACCTGATTTCTACTGTAAAGGTTGTATCTCTCCACGTAGCTCAGCTTTCAAACAAGAGCAGACTCCCATCTCTAGCTGATACACAGCCTGAGATACGATGGGTTAAACCAGCCCTCCCACTTCAGATGGTTGTGATCTCAGCCAGCCTGGAGGAGGAGGGGGCAGTGAGGGATCTGCTGACAGGCTGCACGAAGAGACACAGAGCCTTCTCAAACCCCGTGTAACTGTATATGGTCCCAGGAGAGGGTAAAAAGGACTTCTATACATGTAATCAACTCCCTTACCCCATCAATCAGAGAATATACTTCCTCTGTGATTGTCTCATATGGGGTCTATTTTTTCTAGCAAAGGAGTGAGAAGATGATTGCTTGCTCATCTACTCATACTACTAATCCATAAAAATAAAATTAGTGATATCACTAAGGGTATAAAATGTACTTCAGTCACTTGAGTTGTGCACAAGATATAAAGTATAAATTAAAAAAAAATTATAATATTTTAAAAAATTACATTTTCTGAAGGATTTTTCCAATATTGGTGGGACTATTGTGTGGTGCAAGAAGTTTTCTGGGATCCAGCAGGTCCAGCAAACCTACTTGCCCATAGAAGAAAGTTTGTAATACACATTTTGAAGTAAGGTGGATCAGCCTTCCAGGACCCTGGTCACATGTCGCCCCTCTTCTGACAATTCTGCTATTGTACCTTCGACTTCATGTCTTTTATCATGTTTCTGGTCTGGGCTAAAGAGAGAACACCACTTTCAGTCTAGATGGAGCCAGAACTATCCTTCCCCTGGTGCATGTGCAAACTTCTGAATCCACCTTGTCCCTGCATGAACCAGGAAAAGGAAAGGATCTGGACCCATCCTCAGAGGAAGTGGAGTCCCATCCATAGCTCACACCTGGTAGTAGACCTGATCTCAATGAAGCAGGATTTCCAGAAGAGGAGCTTCACATGACCAGGTTCCTGAGAGACTGATTCACGCCTGGTAAATATGTTTCATACTTTCTTGGTGGTTTTGCAGGACCATTAAGTAAACCACTTTAAGTTGGATTTTTAAGAATTATTAAGAGAAAAGCAGCCTAGGGAAAAGGGGCAGCTCAAGGACTGTAGTAGTTTACCCTATGCATGGGGGGGACTATAAAAGACAAGAGAACAATGCTACATAGAGATGACTGCATTTGAATGTACAAAATGAGAATAATTTGAATATGGTGACTCAATCTCGATGACTAGTAGTGCATCAGAGGAGGATCAATTACTATTCACATTACTAGAGATTAAATCTGTCCGAAATTACAGTTACAGTCTAATGTATGTGATAAAACCTTACATGAAATATATGATAAACTAATACAACAATCCATAAAGCATAAATGAGTGTACAAAGTAACTGAATTTTTCAATAAATAATATAGAATTAAAAAAGGGTTCAGCCACGAAGCCTCCTCCTCTGCAAGCAGCAGATCAGTGAGGGTCCTGGGTGTCGGACCCCCACTGATCAGATATTGATGACCTATCCTGAGTAACAGTAATTTGACCAGGGGTGCCCAAACTTTTGCATGCCATTGTACATACAACAGACAGACCATGAGCATGGGAGAACACAAAGCCCATGTAGATGTTGACCTAGTGGGATATGAAGCAAGGAGTTCACAGGTAGTGAAGAAAAAGCCCTTACCCTGGCTGATGTAAGAAATGCTTGGATGGTCCACTCATACAGGGTAAGTGAGTGAAGGGGACCGGGTTAAGTAGCAGAAGTAATAGCCTCATTCACCGTCAGTATTTTGCAGTATTTGGTCAGTATTTGTAAGCCAAAAAAAAGGAGTGGGTCCAAAACAGAGATAAAATGTAATGGAAATATTTGTATCTCATCTGTGTTTTGAACTGTGTGAAAGAGGCCTTATGCTCAATTTTTATTCGGTTTTGGCCATTTTTAATCAGGAAAAAAAAGTCCTGCATGATCTGTTTCACAAGGTCAGTATTTGGTTAGTATTTTGCATCAGTATTTGATAATGTATTTGTAAGCCAAAAATAGGAGTGGGTCCAAAACAGATATAAAATGGTATCGAAATATTTTCATCTGTTCCGTGTTTTGGGCCCACTCCTACTTTTCGCTTACAAATACTGATCAAATAGTGACCAAATACTGACCATGTGAAATAAGCCTTACGGATGCTCAAAGTACAGGATTAGACGAATGGAAAAATAAATGGTGATGTCAACACAGACAAATAGGCACAATAGTGAGGGGCCCCATAAAAGAGTGGGGATGGGGGCTAACAGCAGTGGCAGTAACAGGGAAAATAGTGTCCCCGTGACAGGGTGAGAAGGGGGGGTGATAGCAAGAGTCACATACAGCACAAGATGGTGGCAGATCACAGTAGCAACAAGGAGGGGAGGAGGATGGGGTGATGTGCATCTCAGCATCCTCCATAATGTAAAAGTTTATTGAACATTTTGCAATTTGAAACACTGAGTAAAAGAAAAATGAAGGTGAACTACCTGTGGTTCGTGAGTATGAATTAAAAGCTCACTGTATAATATGCTATACCAAGGGGTTAAAAGTGATTCCATGTTTGCTTATTGAACTTTTTCTGTGATAGCAAGGCCCAGTGGCAAGCATACCCTTTTAAAAATGCAACATGTGCATATCAGTAGCCCAAAAAGGCCCATTGTAGGAATGGCAATAGAGGCAACAGGCAGGTGGCTGCATCAGAATGGTGGAAGCATGACATGACCAAAAGTAATGGCCCATTTTGCAGAATTTTCTGGTGTGGCAGCACACTGCACTTCCTTTAAAGGACCCAGGCAACTGTCTGTTGGCCATAGTGCACAATGACTGTACCACTAATGTAATGGATTAATATGGAAGCAGTTGAAAAATGCACGCAGCAATATATTAGACTGCCCTTTAATACTGAGGCTGACGCACAGTAAGTCTATGTATACAAAGATTAACTATGAATGTTGCAGCAGTTGAACAAGATGCATGCAGTGATATATTAGACCGCCCTTTAATACTGAGTCTGACGCACAGTAAGTCTATGTGTAAAATAACAGATTAACTATGAATGTCGCAGTAATTGAACAATATGCACGCGGTGATACATTAGACCGCCCTTTAATACGGAGGCACAGTAAGTTTATGTATAAAATAGAGTAACTATGAATGTGGCAGCAGTTGAACAAGATGCATGCGGTGGTATATTAGAACACCCTTTAATACCGAGTCTGATGCACAGTAAGTTTATGTGTAAAATAACAGATTAATTATGAATGTTGCAGCAGTTGAACAAGATGCACACAGCGATATATAAGACCGCCCTTTAATACTAAGGGCCCACTAAGTCTATGTATAAAATAAAAGATTAACTATGAATGTCGCAGCAATTGAACAATAAGCACGCGGTGATATATTAGAACACCCTTTAATACCGAGTCTGACACACAGTAAGTCTATATATAAAAGAACAGATTAACTATGAATGCTGCAGCAGTTGAACAAAATGCACACAGCGATATATAAGACCGCCCTTTAATACTAAGAGCCCACTAAGTCTATGTATAAAATAACAGATTAACTATGAATGTCGCAGCAATTGAACAATAAGCACGCGGTGATATATTAGAACGCCCTTTAATACCGAGTCTGACACACAGTAAGTCTATGTATAAAAGAACAGATTAACTATGAATGTGGCAACAGTTGAACAAGATGCACGCAGTGATATATTAGACCGCCCTTTAATACCGAGTCTGATGCACAGAAAGTCTAAGTGTAAAATAACAAATTAATTATGAATGCTGCTATCCAATGCTTTTTACTTTTACTTTCTAACATGTGCAGCTGCCATTTTAGAAAAAAAAAAGATTAGTTACCATGAAGTGCGAGGAAATTCAGATTAGTGGCAAATCTAATTTTTACAAAACTTCAGATCACACTCCACTTCGGATGCTTTGAGTCACTCAACACTAGTTATAATCCCATGTCAAAATAAAAAAAGTAATAGTAAAAAAGAATTGTAAGTAAAAAAAAAGTCATAACAGCCAAAAAAATAGTTATTGTAATAGTAAAGAAAAACGATCAAAATATAAACTTTCTCAATATCAATAATATAGTAAACATAAAAAATATAATAGTAAATAAAATGTATGCATTCTGTAAATGTCCCCTCTCTGTTTAGGATGCACTGCTTCACTTTCTTCTAGTGACTTTTCATTTTAACCTGTCAGGTGCTGGGTAGGGACAGAGAAATGTACCTAAGGCCAGAGAAAGTCCTCTCACAGACGTATACATAGAATGCAGTGACACAGAGCAGCCTCTATATGGGTTGGGTCCTTTGACTACTTTCCAAATAGCTTGCAGCATTACTCACCTGTAAAACTGACACTGAGCCTATAAGTACAACGTCCGTCCAAACCAGTCACCAGTGTTCATCTTATGGTTCCAAGGTCAGGTGCACAGAATCAACACAGACCGTAAGTCATCCGATACTAGCCTTTGCTTTCACACCTATATAGATAGGTGCTACAACAAATAGATGGATTCTTATTTGTAAATTTGATTTTGTCTATTATTTCAATTTTAAAAATTGAAACTTCTTTTTCCTAATTCAAAATTGAAAATTGTGATAAAATTTGGAAGCGACTAGAGTTTTCACTCCATACCAAGAGTATTTATAGTTTCTGCTAATTTGCTAAGCATACCAGTAGTTTATTGAACTACTATTTATTAATTGGAGAAACGGTATTAATTAGTTAACAATTCGATTTTGTGTTCTATGATTTATTTTAAAATAGAATTTGAAACTTGTTCTCAAAATCCAAAATTGAAAACCGTGATAAAATTTGGTGGTGACTACAGTTTTCACTACATGCAGTGAGAACATCTGACGGGTTTGTAGCTATTGCTAATTTGCTAAGTATACAAAGTGATAGTTTATTAGACTGATACTATTCATTAATGGTAAAAGGTATTAATTAAAGAGTTAGCATTTTGATTTTGTATTCTATGATTTCAATTTAAAATTGAATTATTAAATTTTTCTAAATTACAAAATTAAAATTGTAATAAAATGATAAAATTGAAGCTGACTATAGTTTTCATAGCTTTTGCTAAGCATACAAAGTGATAGTTTATTAGACTGATACTATTTATTACTTTTCATTAACAATGAATAGATTTTTAAGGCATAGAGTCTAGGCAGTAGACAATCTTAAAGGGGTTCTCTGGGAATGAAGAAAATAAAAACACTTAAATATTACTTTATTATAAATACCTTTTATTAGTTATAATGACCCATTTTGTCTGGGAAGCAATTATTAGGAGAAATAAAATGGCCGCTTTCCTATTAGTTCACACAGAACCTGTCCTAATCACACAGGAGGACAAGTTACTTCACAACACTGAGGTAAAGAGCTGCCTCATCCTCCTCTCTGCTCTGCTTGTCAGGGATTATAATCCTGAATACAGATAAGATCTTCGGCTGAATCTCTGTAGGAATGGAGTTCATTAGGAGACATGAAGTATAGAGAGGACGGACAGGACAGACTGTGGTAATGGAGACTGCATACAAGTGCTGTATCCCCTCCCTCCTCTCTGTACTTCATGTCTCCTCATGGACTCCATTACTACAGAGATTCAGCTGAAGATGATATTAAATAGTATTTTGGATCATAATCCCTGACAAGCAGAGCAGAGAGGAGGATGAGGCAGCTCTTTACCTCAGTGTTCTGAAGTAACTTGTCCTCCTGTGTGATTAGGACAGATTTTGTGTGTACTAATAGGACGGCGGCCATTTTATTTCCCATGCTGATTGCTCCCCAGACAAAATGAGCCATTATAACTAATGAAAGTTATTTGAGAATATATTTATAATAAAGTAATATTTAAGTATTTTCAGTTTCTTAATTCCCGGAGAACCCCATTTAAAGATGTTGATTGTTGACTTTTAGGGTCCTTTTACAATTTCAGCCCTGGACGAGCACCGATTGACCATATTCAAGTAAACTGGAGCTTATTTTCCCGATGCATACTGAATGAGGGATGAATGATCGTTACTTGTTCATCCTTCATCCCCTATACAGTTTGTAAATTGTTGGAAGCACATCCCTGTTACTTGGGAAGATGTGCTGTCAAAAAATAAAAAAGATCAGCAGATTGATAAGCCTTTCACATGGCCAATGATCAAGTAGGAGCTTTCTTGTGGAGACTCATCATCCCCTGTAAAAGGTCTCTTAATCCTGTTGTAGCTTGACAGGAGAAGATTATATTTTTTCAAAAAGGCATTGATCGTATTGCCTATTTTGGGAAGTTTGAACGGAAGTCTGAAGGGTAAATTTTGGCTAATTTTGTTTTTGTGGTCTTTAAATGTTGAAAAATACAATCAGTTCTACTGTGGTCCATATCTTGAATAACCTTATCATTAAGCCAAAATTAACTCTAGATTGACTATTTAAGGATGGCACAGCATGGATAGTCAGATATCTAATAATATATCATCCATAATGCACTAAAAAAGTTAATCATCCAACGGTATGAAAAGAACTGACCTTAGTTGGATCCTTAAGGATGAATTATTCTTATTCTTAAGCTTGTTCTTTCAAGTACTTCTATTCCTAGTTTTCTAAAAACGTTCTATTCACCAAATAAAAAGGTCTTAGCAAAAAATAAAAAATACAATTAAAAAATCTGCAATTTATTTTTTTTTTTTTTAGAAATTGCCTTTGGGTAGTACAAATGGAAATGTATCTGCCAGGCTTACTGCAGTTTCATGGTTTAATTCGATTCACCTTAGATGATTGCTTTTGTATATTTTTCTAGAGTCAGTTGGGTAATTATAGTAATTAACAAATTATAATTATATCTAATCTACAGATAAAACGGAACCTAAGTTTTCACCGGACAGCTGGGTGTCTGGAACCATGGGGAAGAAGGGTGTGATACCCATCCTGGTGTTAATAGCAGGGTTCCTGCTTTCGGGTAAGAATTCACAATGTTTTTGGTCTTTGGGATTTTCCAGTGGACTGTACAGTATTATGGATAACGGACAAGGACACAGCCACCTATGTACATGGCATAGACACTTATATAATAGCTATATAGGCCATATGGACATGATTCTAGGACCTTTATATAAAGTGTATTTATAGCCATGTAGGTTAGATTATAATATATAATTTATATATCAATAATATCTAATGCTCGGTAAATTATGCTTCGATATACATGAATAGGGGGTAAAAAATGAAAAACAAAAAGTGTAATATCACTGTTTCTATCCTATTTAGAACATGGGGCAAATGGACAAACAAATGTTTCTGTAAGTATGAAATGTCTCTGTTTCCTAAAAGGTTCTCGCATCATGGATCTATAGTTCTCATCCCTGTGCCCATATGTGTCTAATGTATAGAGAGAAAATATATCAAATCAAAAGAAGTGAATTTCAAAAGTTCAAGTTAAAAAATTCCACAAAAAGACAGTATAAAGATATGAGAAGCAATATCTGTTAAAGGGATTGATTAGAAAAATTTTTTTGCTTTCTAAACAACAACAGCTCTACAATTAGTCAAGGGTTGTATCTCGTATCGCAGCTCATTCCTATTGCGGTGACAAACACAGTTGTGGAAAGGCGTGGTGCTATGTTGGAAGGACGTATCCATGTTTTTCTAATCATGGAAATCTTGACGAGTTTTTATTGGATACAAGAAAACACTCATCTATGGGCACAGACCCAATGTCCTAACTGTAGCCCAATTTCTTCTGAAGGGTCAGTGGGTCTAGTGGAAACATATAAAGACATACATTAAAGGGTTTGGCCCATCTGGGACACTGATGGCATATCGCTAGGATGACAGGCACAGGCAGGTCCACCTTTGGGACCAGCTCCTATCTATAAAATGGAGTTCAAAAAATAGCTTAGTGAGCACAAAGGTGAATGGAGACTGCTCAACGGCAGCCTCCACTACGGGAATCCTGGAAATAGTCGAGACAGCACTTTATTTCCGAGAGGCTGTTCTCTGTTCAACTTGGGGGACCTGTTCTGGGCATAGGAGCAGGTTCCAGATGTGGAACCCACACCTATTTGACATCCTAGTGATATGCCATCAAAGTCCCAGATGGGAAAAACCCTCAAAGTCAACTGGCCATCAATCTGTCATTGGTTGCCAAGAGTGCTGCTCCTCCGTAAAGGTCTCTTCAACATCATCATTATCGGAGATGGACTGGTCTTAGATTTTGAGTACAAGGACTAACCGTAGAACATAATAATAACCGTATCAAATCAGTATGGGGGAGGGGGACGCAAGGGCTTGAGCACACCAGAGAGTCCCAGTAAGAACACTAAACAACCGAAAATGATCTATTAGACGGGTTGCATGTGATAAGAAAAAAATGGCCGCTTTTTTTTTTATGTTTATTATCCTACCTGTCCATAGGTTGTGTACAATGTTACATTTCAGGCCTATTCATTTCCTATAACAAAAAAAAATAGAGGAGGATATAAATAAAAAAGCATAAAAATATAAATAAAATAAAAATAAAATAAAAATAAAAATAAAAATAAAATAAAAAGGTAAAATGAAATAAAAAAAAGAAAAATTCGAATAAAAAAATTATGTAAATTTAGGACATGGTCATAAACATACTCATAAATTATACTGTAAATTGTCAGAGGCTTCATACCAGAATATCTTGCATGGTTTTGGTAAAAATAATTAACTACAAAAATGAAACTCATTTCAGTCAGTGGAAAAAAAGCAAATATGAAAGAATTTTCCACACCCTTTGTATAAATACTCAAGATTCTTTCATGTTTTCATACAATCGATAAAAGGAAAATGGTTACTTAACAAACAAAGGAACGCTAAACGTTGCACCTAACTTTCCTGGGCTCACCCATTGATCAAAGGCAAATCAGGAATAGTTCTGAACACCCTTTCCATAAAATATAGTTTAGTACCCAATATGTACTGCAGACCTACTATAGAGTAATAGTGTAGTATATGCTAATCCTGACCAGAATAAGGTACAAATGATATTGTAACAATATTTAAACACAAAGCTCTTTTCACCACCCGGTGGCCATTAGGGGTAGTGCAAATTTTGAAAATGTCATATAGTAATACTAATAAAAGTGTTAAACAATATATGTCATTGTCATCGTTCATTTCTTGCTATTTCATCTTTTGCGCACAACTTCAGACAATGCCAGCAGAGACGACTTCACTGCTATCGACCCAAGACGTGCACACTCCAGAGTCAACAACTCCAGAGTCACCACCTCCAGTAAGCTTTATTAATTGCTTATTTAACAAGCAAACAAATGCTAAATGTGCACCTAACTTTCCTGGTCTCTCCAGTTTATATTGTAGAGGCAATGATTAAAGCAAATGAGAATTTTTTTTATGAACACCCTTTCCATAAATTAGAGTTTAATACCCAATATGTACTGCAGACTTACTATAGAGTAATAGTGTAGTATATGCTAATCCTGACCAAACAAATGTGCAAATGATATTGTAACAATATTTAAAGACAAAGCTCTTTTCACCACCCGGTGGCCATTAGGGGTAGTGCAAATTTTGAAAATGTCATATAGTAATACTAATAAAAGTGTTACACAATATATCTCATTGTCATCGTTCATTTCTTGCTATTTCATCTTTTGCGCACAACTCCAGTCAATGCCAGCAGAGACGACTTCACTGCTATTGCCTCAAGACGTGCACACTCCAGAGTCAACAACTCCAGAGTCACCACCTCCAGTAAGCTTTATTAATCGCTTATTTAACAAGCAAACAAATGCTAAATGTGCACCTAACTTTCCTGGTCTCTCTCTCAATGATTAAAGCAAATGAGAATTTTTTTATGAACACCCTTTCCAAAAAATACAGTTTAATACCCAATAGGTACTTCAGACTTGGGCCCCTTGCAGACGAGCGTGACAAACGCACGTCTCCCGCAACGCATCTACCGGCCTGAACTCCCAGCACTGACGGGGATCACATAGCATTATTTAGATTTATGATGCTATGTAACCCTTACAGTTCTGGAATGTAATGGATAACACTAACAGCATTATGTCAGTGTTTATCCAACACTTTCCAGAACTGTAAGGGTTACATAGCATCATAAATCAGTATAATGCTATGTGATCCCCGTCAGTGCCGGGAGTTCAGGCCAGTAGATGCGTTACGGGAGACATGCGTGTGTCATGCTCGTCTGCAAGGGGCCTTACTATAGAGTAATAGTGTAGTATATGCTAATCCTGAAAAGAATAATGTACAAATAATATTGTAACAAAGCTCTTTTCGCCACCCGGTGGCCATTGGGGGTAGTGCACAATTTTCTGATACCACTTGGAAAATGTCATATATGGATAGTAATACTAATTTACTGCTATCGACGCAATCTCCAGAGGTAACACCTCCAGTAAGCTTTATTATTGCACAGTAAACAAATGCTAAATGTTGCTCCTAACTTTCCTGGTCTCTCCACAGTTTATACTGTAGAGGCAATGATTAAAGGCCAATGAGAATTTTTTTTTTTTTTATGAACACCCTTTCCAAAAATTAGAGTTTAATACCCAATATGTACTGCAGACTTACTGTAGAGTAATAGTGTAGTATAAGCTAATCCTGACCAGAATAACGTGCAAATGATATTGTAACAGAATATGTAAAAAGGAAGCTCTCTTCTCCACCCGGTGACCACTGGTGGTAGTGCACAATTTTCTGATACCGCTTGGAAAAACAGCAGTGCCATATCATAAAACTAATAATACTGTAATTACTTGTCAATTAATTGTCTTGCTATTTCATCATTTGCTGGAAACTCAGGAGACACCGACTCCAAAGGTGGAAACTAAAGTGACTTTGAGGGGTACAACTTTTACAATTAAATCAACATCAACACTGGGAGAAGTAATAAGTGATAACACTGTAAGTACCCTCATGTTTAATCCCCAATTTAACAACTTTTAGAGCCGTACATGATAGTAGACTGCCGTTTTAATTCCACATCTCCCAAGACAGATCCTTAAGCTTCCAGAATATTAGGTGCACCAAAAGATATACATTATAAATGACATATAGATGATGATAAATAGATAGATAATTAAACAGAAAGATACATATGAAATAGATGATAGATAGATAATAAAAAGACAGATGATATATATGGTTACATAGATAGAGAGATAGATAGTTAGATAGATATGAGATAGATAGATAGATAGATATGAGATAGATAGATAGATATGAGATAGATAGATATGAGATAGATAGATAGATAGATATGAGATAGATAATAGATAGACAGATGATATATATGGTTACATAGATAGAGAGATAGATAGTTAAAGATAGATATGAGCTAGATATAGATGGTTATCAGATAGATATACTAGATATGAGATAGATAAATAGATAGATAGTTAGATAGATAGATATAGATAGATATGAGGTAGATAGATAGATAGATAGATAGATAGATAGATAGATAGATAGATAGATGAGGTAGATAGATAGATAGATAGATAGATAGATAGATAGATAGATATGAGATAGATAGATAGATAGATAGATAGATAGATAGATAGATATGAGATAGATAATAGATAGACAGATGATATATATGGTTACATAGATAGAGAGATAGATAGTTAAAGATAGATATGAGCTAGATATAGATGGTTATCAGATAGATATACTAGATATGAGGTAGATAAATAGATAGATAGTTAGATAGATAGATATAGATAGATATGAGGTAGATAGATAGATAGATAGATAGATAGATAGATAGATAGATAGATAGATAGATGAGGTAGATAGATAGATAGATAGATAGATAGATAAATAGATAGATAGATAGATAGATAGATAGATAGATAGATAGATAGATAGATAGGAGATAGATACGTGATAGATATGAGGTAGATAGATAGTTATAGATACATATGAGCTAGATATAGATAGATAGATATATGATAGATAGATACATTTTCCTCATCATGTAACAGTTTTCCTTCTCTTTTTTTTAGTGTCCATCCTATCGGGAAGACGGTAAGTATTCCTATAATTGCTATAATCAGGATTTTGATGAGGATTTATTTTTCCAGTACAGCAGTATCTAACCACCATGTTTCCTGTCCAACAGGTGAGGTCCTCTGTAGCTTAGTGAAAGGAGTGTAAGTATGTTACACATCTAATACAGAACATGAACAAGGGGTTATCCAGGAATTTGATATTGATGGCCTGTCCGGAGGATAGATCATCAGTACCAGATAGGCGGGGATCTGTCTCTTGACAGCTCACCAAGCACAGCGCCGTACATTGAACAGTGGCCATTCTCGGTACTGCAGCTCAGCCCCATTCAATGGAATGGGACTAAGCTGCACCCAGTCTACATGATTAGATGTACAGTGATGTCATATGGAGCCTTGACGCCCCTGAAGCATCCTGAGGATAGGCTATCAATATAAAAAAAAACATACAATTCCACCAGTCACATTCCTAACATATTCTGTCCTTTATGGATACAAACAAATGTATACAACCAAACAGATCGTCTCGGGGAATGATATTTTAAATTATATTTTCCTTTATGTTGGTTTATGTCTTTTATTTTTTCTGCAGCACTGATATAGAGGCTTTTTTGATCAGCAGTGACTTGTCCAATGCTTGCAGCCATACCATGTTACAGTATGGATGTGCATCGGTAAGTTATAATTATTTTTTAAACAAAAAAATAAATAAAATAAATGTACAGATAGAGCAATAATTGATTCAACTTTTTTGTGCACTAAATTAATTCTTAGAATATTTGACTCCTGTTGATCAAGGCATTTTTACTATGGCAGCCTTAGCTTCCATACTAGTGCTCCCTATGAACTGGCTATACACCCTACAGGGAAATTTCCCAGTGAGCCAATGCCCAGGGAGCTGCTGGCCAAGTACATAATGAAGTGATGGTATCGGCATTAATTATTGTTAGGAGTATCAGGTACTTATTCACCTGGCCAACAGCAACAGATGCCCTCTTGAATTCAACTGCATCACAGTCTTACAGGCAGTATTTTATATCACTCTGTAATATTTGGTTTTGCTGGGTTGGTATTTTGTTTTGCACTATAGTACAGCTGGCCCTGTATATTTCTGGTGTCCTCCATACTTGTGTTGCCCCATCATCCGTCAATTTGGACTTTTCTACAACTTGGGGCCACTTTGAGATCTTTTCCAGATCTTTTCCTACGTACAAGAATATAACTACTATAATACTGCTCCTATGTCCAAGAATAAAACTATGATAATACTGCCTCCTATGTACAAGAATATAACTACTATAATACTTCTCCTATGTCCAAGAATATAACTATTATAATACTGCTCCTATGTACAAAAATATAACTACTATAAAACTGCCCCTATGTACAAGAATATAACTACTATAATACTGCCTCCTATGCACAAGAATTTAACTACTATAATACTGCTCCTATGTACAAGAATATAACTACTATAATACTGCTCCTATGTACAAGAATATAACTACCATAATACTGCTCCTATGTACAAGAATATAACTACCATAATACTGCCCCCTATGTACAAGAATATAACTACTATAATACTGCTCCTATGTACAAGAATGTAACTACTATAATACTGCTCCTATGTACAAGAATATAACTACCATAATACTGCCCCCTATGTACAAGAATATAACTACTATAATACTGCTCCTATGTACAAGAATATAACTACTATAATACTGCTCCTATGTACAAGAATATAACTACTATAATACTGCCCCCTATGTACAAGAATATAACTACTATAATACTGCCTCCTATGCACAGGAATATAACTACTATAATGCTGCCTCCTATGCACAAGAATATAACTGCTATAATACTGCTCCTATGTACAAGAATATAACTTCTATAATACTGCTCCTATGTACAGGAATATAACTACTATAATACTGCTCCTATGTACAAGAAAATAACTACTATAATATTGCCGCCTATGTACAAGAATATAACTACTATAATACTGCTCCTATGTACAAGAATATAACTACTATAATACTGCTCCTATGTACAAGAATATAACTACTATAATACTGCCTCTTATGTACAAGAATATAAGTACTATAATACTGCTCCTATGTACAAGAATATAACTTCTATAATACTGCTCCTATGTACAAGAATATAACTTCTATAATACTGCTCCTATGTACAAGAATATAACTTCTATAATACTGCTCCTATGTACAGGAATATAACTACTATAATACTACCTCCTATGTACAAGAATATAACTACTATAATACTGCTCCTATGTACAAGAAAATAACTACTATAATACTGCCGCCTATGTACAAGAATATAATTACTATAATACTGCTCCTATGTACAAGAATATAACTACTATAATACTGCCCCCTATGTACAAGAATATAACTACTATAATACTGCCTCTTATGTACAAGAATATAACTACTATAATACTGCTCCTATGTACAAGAATATAACTACTATAATACTGCTCATATGTACAAGAATATAACTACTATAATACTGCTCCTATGTACAAGATTATAACTACTATAATACTGCTCCTATGTACAAGAATATAACTACTATAATACTGCTCCTATGTACAAGAATGTAACTACTATAATACTGCTCCTATGTACAAGAATATAACTACCATAATACTGCTCCTATGTACAAGAATATAACTACCATAATACTGCCCCCTATGTACAAGAATATAACTACTATAATACTGCTCCTATGTACAAGAATGTAACTACTATAATACTGCTCCTATGTACAAGAATATAACTACTATAATACTGCCTCCTATGTACAAGATTATAACTACTATAATACTGCTCCTATGTACAAGAATATAACTACCATAATACTGCTCCTATGTACAAGAATATAACTACCATAATACTGCCCCCTATGTACAAGAATATAAGTACTATAATACTGCTCCTATGTACAAGAATATAACTACCATAATACTGCTCCTATGTACAAGAATATAACTACCATAATACTGCCCCCTATGTACAAGAATATAACTACTATAATACTGCTCCTATGTACAAGAATATAACTACTATAATACTGCTCCTATGTACAAGAATATAACTACTATAATACTGCTCCTATGTACAGGAATATAACTACTATAATACTGCCTCCTATGTACAAGAAGGTAACTACTATAATACTGCCTCCTATGTACAAGAATATAACTACTATAATACTGCCTCCTATGTACAAGAATATACTATAATACTGCTCCTATGTACAAGAATATAACTACTATAATACTGCCTCCTATGTACAAGAATATAACTACTATAATACTGCCTCCTATGTACAAGAATATAACTACTATAATACTGCTCCTATGTACAAGAATATAACTACTATAATACTGCTCCTATGTACAGGAATATAACTACTATAATACTGCTCCTATGTACAAGAATATAACTACTATAATACTGCTCCTATGTACAGGAATATAACTACTATAATACTGCTCCTATGTACAAGAATATAACTACTATAATACTGCTCCTATGTACAAGAATATAACTACTATAATACTGCTCCTATGTACAAGAATATAACTACTATAATACTTCTCCTATGTACAAGAATATAACTACTATAATACTACTCCTATGTACAAGAATATAACTACTATAATACTACCTCCTATGTACAAGAATATAACTACTATAATACTGTTCCTATGTATAAGAATATAACTACTATAATACTGCTCCTATGTACAAGAATATAACTACTATAATACTGCTCCTATGTACAAGAATGTAACTACCATAATACTGCTACTATGTACAAGAATATAACTACTATAATACTACCTCCTATGTACAAGAATATAACTACTATAATACTGCTCCTATGTACAAGAATATAACTACTATAATACTGCTCCTATGTACAAGAATGTAACTACCATAATACTGCTACTATGTACAAGAATATAACTACTATAATACTGCCTCCTATGTACAAGAATATACTATAATACTGCTCCTATGTACAAGAATATAACTACTATAATACTGCCTCCTATGTACAAGAATATAACTACTATAATACTGCCTCCTATGTACAAGAATATAACTACTATAATACTGCTCCTATGTACAAGAATATAACTACTATAATACTGCTCCTATGTACAGGAATATAACTACTATAATACTGCTCCTATGTACAAGAATATAACTACTATAATACTGCTCCTATGTACAGGAATATAACTACTATAATACTGCTCCTATGTACAAGATATAACTACTATAATACTGCTCCTATGTACAAGAATATAACTACTATAATACTGCTCCTATGTACAAGAATATAACTACTATAATACTTCTCCTATGTACAAGAATATAACTACTATAATACTACTCCTATGTACAAGAATATAACTACTATAATACTACCTCCTATGTACAAGAATATAACTACTATAATACTGTTCCTATGTATAAGAATATAACTACTATAATACTGCTCCTATGTACAAGAATATAACTACTATAATACTGCTCCTATGTACAAGAATGTAACTACCATAATACTGCTACTATGTACAAGAATATAAACTACTATAATACTACCTCCTATGTACAAGAATATAACTACTATAATACTGCTCCTATGTACAAGAATATAACTACTATATACTGCTCCTATGTACAAGAATATAACTACTATAATACTGCTCCTATGTACAAGAATATAACTACTATAATACTGCTCCTATGTACAAGAATATAACTACTATAATACTGCCTCCTATGTACAAGAATATAACTACTATAATACTGCTCATATGTACAAGAATATAACTATATAAACTGCTCTAGTACAAATAAACTACTATAATACTGCTCCTATGTACAAGAATATAACTACTATAATACTGCTCCTATGTACAAGAATATAATATAACTACTATAATACTGCTCCTATGTACAAGATATAACTACTATAATACTGCTCCTATGTACAAGAATATAACTACTATAATACTGCTCCTATGTACAAGAATATAACTACTATAATACTGCTCCTATGTACAAGAATATAACTACTATAATACTGCTCCTATGTACAAGAATATAACTACTATAATACTGCTCCTATGTACAAGAAGGTAACTACCATAATACTATCCGTTATGTAGAGGATTATAATTACTGTACTATCACTCTCTATGTACACATTGCATCAAATGACGTTTTTTATGTTTTCTTATCCTCAGCTTGGAATCTTCCCGGCTTCTACCATCACAACAATCCTCCAGTGTTTTCTTTGGGATAGTAATGCTATTACTTTTCAGGAGTCCCTCTCCCTTATCATCTCTCAGCTCTCTATTGACACTCTTGATGCTGTCATATGTGACATCAATAATTTGGTAAGTGCCATCACTGTTAGTCATGCATTCACCTCAGGTAAAGAGGCAGCATGTATTTAGAATACATTAGCCTATGCATCTTGTCATTGGTAGCTACAACACAGTGCCCAAAAAATAACAAGAAAGGTGTTTCCGAAAAGCCATATTGTCTATTGGTGTCACTCCAGTGATGGCGATATTACAAAATGCAAGGCTAATACCAGCATAAGTTATAGGGAAAAACTGAATACATGTCACCTGCCACTAGGGTTTGCGTAGGTTAGTTTGGGTGCTGTCTGGGGTTCTGACCTCAGATACTGGACACATCAATGCTATGGGGCTCTTGGTGGGATTTTTACCTTGGGCTGAATCGCTGCACCTACCTGCCACCTCTAGGGGGAGCTTACTTATGCATATTTTTTTAGTTCAGTGCGAGCTATATAATCCCCATAGTAACTTGTTTGCCACAAGCAGGTTGTGATTACACAGAACCATCTGCCCGATGAAGGAGTGTTTGCTTGCTCATTGAGTAATCGGCAGCAGTATTACACTGCCAGATCACTAGGAACGTTTGTTAGCAATTAGCTGGCAGTGTAATACAGCCTTAAGGTACCTGATACCTAAATCTAACGTGTACCTACCTTTACCCGCATTTTTCTTTCAGGATCCTTCTTCTATAACAGAAAAAAACAAGGAGTACCTGTTGAATGCAGTATGGGAAAGACTGCATAAAGATCCTGAAAATTTGAAGCCAGGTGTCCTAAGTTCTTGGTTCCAGGAAAAGCTGTACTCATTTATTCCTAAAATCAACAACAATATTCTGAACTGCATGCTTTCGTTGCCCATGACGTGTGAAGCTTTGGAGGCTGTGTAAGTCCATGCTGTGTAGCCACCCCCTTAACTTGTGTTCTGTAGTGTTGATCGAGCACCAAAGTGCTCTGGTGCTCGGGTAGAACACTAGGTGAGGCTGGAGTGCTCTACAGAGCACTCGAGCACAATGGAAGTCAATGGGAGAACAAAAGCTCTAAACCAGGCACCCCCTGCTCTGAAGAGGGGAGGGTGTCTGGTTCATAGGAAAAGGGGAGAAAATGATGGAAACACCACTGAAATGGTTTGGGAACAGCATGGGGAGGAAGTCTGGATGCATCTTGGACTCTCAAGTATTTAGGATGTTGAAACGTTATACAGCAGACGTAGCGCAGGTAATGTCGCCTTGATTAGCAGCAGAAAACAATACATCGGATGTCAGGTATTTGGGATACACAAACATTACACAGCAGACGCAGTTTTCCCTGACTCGGACTATAGCACCTGATGACGTGTTCCCGGCCAGCCAATCACTGTAATGCCAGTAGCCAACATGGCTAAGGCATTACAGTGAATGCCAGTAGCTCCCCGTACGCTGATTGGCTGCGTAGCATGGCACTCGAGCACACGCGGTCTTTGGCCGCGATGTGCCAAGCAGCGCCATGCTTGCACGAATATAGTGTTCGGGCGAGCATGCTCGCCCAACACTAGTGTTCTGCTGTCCTTGAGTTCTAAATAAGTTGACTTTCATGGTTGACTTGCCTGTTATAGTTGGTAAATTTGGGGCATCTAAACCTCGACCCCAGGAACCACCCAACCCACACAGGCAGTGTTTACATAGGAACAGCCCATTTTCCGGACAATTGGCAACTATGCTTTTATTACGGACTTCTTAATAGTTGCTTGAGGGAAAAACATGGCTACCTCCATCCATGAAATAAAAAATATCATTAAACGTTGACTATCTTTGATTTTACAGAGTTGGATCCCTAGACGTAGCTTATTCCAAATTTGATCAAACTCAGCAGGAAGATATTGGATTATTTATCTCTCAATTCATCCAAGAACATTGTAAGTTTAATGGAAATGTACCTGGAGGGTATTTACTCAGGGGTGGGGCTAGAGATATTTGGAGGTGTGCCCATGCCTAGTCATGCTAATAGATTGAAAATGCAAATGATTAAGTCTGACTGGATCAAATCTGATTGATCATATCATTTTTGCCTATTAAGCCTGCAGTCAAGGAACACCGGGGAAATCCATTCCTTTTTACTACAAGAGTTTCGTGATCAACGTCAACATTGATAGCTTCATTGATGCTTTTTCCACTACAGACCTGGTAAGTTACAAAAGTAAGTCACTGACCATCGTCCTTAAATAGGCATATATAGTAACAAAGCATATGATTGGTCTGTTCTCTTCACAGGGATCCGCAATAGATGTTTTTACTTTCTTCCAGTTGGCCGAATATGTCAATATGTCCAATTCCTTCAGCAGTTATGAAACCTCTTTACCTGTTCTGCAGCTACTAAAGACCAAAGACATTACTTTTGTCTTTGATTTCCTCAAAAACTTAAATGTGTCCAACTATGACCAAGAAATTTTTTACTCCCTGTTGCACACTTTACTGATCAAGATAAATGCCTCTGATGATCCTCTTTGTGAGCGAACTTTAGGCAAAGTCTTCAAAGGGAAACTCAGCTACCTCTTTAGGGCCCTCAACAGTTCTATTTTCGATCTGATTGCCCCCAAAGATTGCTCAGATTTCCAGGCTATGTAAGTGCACCAGAGATCTTCACTTTTCCTTATCTGCCACTACTTTGTGCTACGTTGTAACTTGGATTTTGAATCTATTCTGTACAGTTACCAAGCCATTGATGTTGTCTATTTGGATTTATCGGAAGATATCCAGCAATTAGTGTACGAATACAGAATGAAGTTCTTAAATTCAGAAGTAAATTCATCAGGTAAGGATAATATTTCCTGTATAGAATTCAGATTCTCATTAGATTTCAAAAATTCATTTCATTTAGGATCCTCATCTATAAGCCTGAATGGACAATAGTTTATTTCGTTCTGGAGGACAGTAGAAGTCCATATATCACATGGACAACCCATTGATTTCAATGGGAACTATGTAGTACTTTGTCTCACCAGTGGTGGCACTGCAGGGAAATTGAACACTTCCTTCCTGTATACAGATTATAGCTGTCTGCAAAAGGTCCCCTCTAGGAATACCATGAAATAAGGTTCTTGGTGTTCTTCTAACTGAAAGGGGTTGTCCAAAGGGGACCTAACTCATCACAACTCGGAGGAGCACCTTCTTGTTTTTCTGATGCATACTGAGCACTATTTAATAGATTTCATCTCAATCCTATGTATAGTTGTAAAAGATGAGGATGTTGCTGGTTCCTCCCTCACGTCTTTGCTCGGGTAGGTGGTACGTCAAAAAATGGAAAGCCATAGGTCTCTTCTAGCTTTAGGAGGTAGTTTAAACTCCTAGCTAGTTTGTCCCTATACATGGACCCTACAGTAATGGAATGGACTGCCTCTACAAAAAGTTAAAAAGTTTGAGGTTGGATCGTGTTATATTTTTGCATATATGTTGTTAAAATGAAATTCAGTAATGAGAATATGCTTACAATAGATGACGATGATTTCCATTTCTGCAGGATCTGCTTGCACCTATGGTCTTACAAGTTCAGAGTGGTTGCAGAAGAATTTAGGACGGTCTTCCAGTTTATTTTTGTATGCTGATATCATCCGTCTCAATATCAACTTCAATGGAGTAAGTCTTTGTTCTTGCCATACGTAGCCAATGTTTCTTTTCAAAAATAGTATGTTGGATGATGCCCTATTTCTTGCCCTATTAACTACAGTCAATCAATATAAGTACCACACAGTATGGCGCCTAAGTGACATTGCCATACACTGACCAAATAATACTGCAAAATAATAAACTGTTTAGTGTTTAGATAGCAGTGCCATGTAATGCAAGTGTCACCCACTGTACAGCGCTCAAATAATACCAACATCAAGTAACAGTGTATATAATTCAAGATGGTTGCAAGTTTTAAGCGCTGGGTCATCTGTGGTGCCCCCTTTGGGGTATCTGATAGCACAGGTCACATACCATTAAAGAGCAAATGCCACATGGATGACATCTGATTACCTGGTGTTTTTGAAGTTTGAGTCTTGAAATGTGTTATCATCACGAAAACCCTTTAAATGTCAAATGCAATGAAAATGCCTTCTTCTTTTCTTTATCCTCTAGTTTGAGGCTCTTAGCCTCCTCACCCTAAACCAGACCATGGATCTCATCATACAATCTAAAATACTTACTTCCGAATCTCCACCAAATTATGAGACACATGTCAATGCTCTCGTAAAGGACTTGACTACCAGGAAATTGGACTATGTACAAACATTCCTGTTGGAATTAAAGGTTATTCTAACCCAGGTGAATGACACTCTATAAAACAAAATTTTTTCCTCAGCCAGAGTCCTTCCATTCTCAGCTATCTCTATAATGTGGTCTTCTTGTATTCTTTCTTCACAGAGTCAAGTCAAGTTTATTGTCGACGTTAATGTCCGATACCAGTTCTTAGAAGGGGTTTGGGAGATATTGGGAGGCTACTTCTTCCAGTTTAATGCAAATGATTGGTACATATGGTGGTATGAGTACCTGTACATCTTCCTGCCTTCAATTACCAACAAACAGCTTTCCGGACTCTCCTACACTGTGGTGGCAAACTGCTCCAACATGCAAACCATGTAGGTAGCATTTGACTTGACGTTAAAAGGTGTTATGTAACTGGTTGTAAGTGGTTACTGGGGTATCAGTGATGGAATTTCATATGAGCTCTAACATTTTTGTCAACTACACCTCAAGCAAACTATAGATTTGATGAGGAGGCCACTTTCGAGAAAGGCAATGATACATTTTTAAGCCTTTGCGACTTGAAGTTAAAGGCCCATCGTGTTCTACTGTTTACTTTTTTGACCTAGAGAAAGACAAAAACACTTCAGCAGTCAGCTTTGATGACTTGCATTGGGCGCAATTACCGGTACTTATTTTTTTAACTTCATATTATAGACACTATACCAGAGCATTGGCAAAAGCTAAGAGAACGCATCTATATGGCGCATGGATCTCTTAAAGGGTTGTATCAACGTAGATAAAAAAAAGAGTACCACTCAAAGATCACTCAAGAACTGATGCATAAGTATAAAGGGAAAATGTATAACTGTTGATTATACACAAAAAATAACATTCATTTCGACTAGTTTTGCTGTTTACCGTTTACTAAGAATTGTATGAAGCGCGGCAAATGTCTACTGAGAATCATATACTGTATTAAAACATATTTTTGCTTGTGATCCCCTTTTAGTGTTGGAGGATTTGGCAATGGATTTGATGACATGAGCGACGAAACAAAATCTGATGTTGCCAAGTGGATCGTAGGATTCCTTAGCAATAGCACAGATAGTAAGTGGTCTTACATAAGGGCAGTGTCTCATGCAGTTGTATGATGTGTAGGAGAGAAATACTGGCTTTATTATTTTTCTATTTTTCAAAGCTTCCGGACATAATATAGGCTCACAGTTCCTGTATCCACGGCATTGACAGTACAGCAGAGTTTCCTTTATGGCAGCTGCATGAGTAGTTCTCAATGGACAGAAAATTGTCCATGGGCTAATACCATCTCCTGGAAGTTATGGAGTACTGCTCCATGACCTTATCTGTGTGTATAGTGTTACTATTCTGCCTTTTCTAGGCTTCCAGAAGTACAACAAAGCTGTAATTAAGCCGTACACCCTCTAATGAGGTGACTATGGTGACCCTGTTTTAATGATATTAATGACTCTGACGACTTTGTTCTCTGACGATATTGTGATGATATCATCAGGACTCTGCAGACACTAACCTCTTTTGATACTGAGATAAGTCTTCATGACCCTGTTGTCTAGTGGCAATGAGATTACTCTGCTGATTCTGGTCCTTCACCCTCTAATGATAATGAGATGACCATGGTTATCCTGTCTTTTAGTAAAGTTATTGACTCTGCTGATCTGCTTATATTGTGATGACTCTACAGACTCTGTCTTCTTTTGATATTGAGATGAGTCTACTGACCCTGTTCTTTAATGCCAATGGCAATACTCTGCTGATCCTGGTCCATCACCCTCTAATGATAATGAGATCATTATGGTGACTATGATACTGAAATAAGTCCTCATGACCCTGTTGTCTACTGACAATGAGATTGCTCTGCTGATCCAGGTTCTTCACCCTCTAATGATAATGAGATGACCATGGTTATCCTGTCTTTGAGTAAAGTTATTGACTCTGCTGATCTGCTGATATTGTGATGACTCTGCAGACTCTATCTTATTTTGATATTGAGATGAGTCTACTGATCCTGTTCTCTAATGATGATGGGAATACTCTGCTGATACTAGTCCTTCACCCTCTAACGATAATGAGATGGCCATGGTGACTCTATCCTTTAGTAAAGTTATTAACTCTGCTGATATTGTGATGACTCTGTAGACCCTATCTTTTTTTGATATTGAGATGAGTCTACTGACCCTGTTCTCTAATGACAATGGGAATAATCTGCTGATCTCGATCCTTCACCAACTAATGATAATTGGATGACTATGACAACCTTGTCCTTTAATGGGATTAATGACTTTGCTGACCTTGCCTTTTAAAGATATTATGATGACTCTGCAGACCCTGCTGATATTGAGATGATTCTGCTAACTCTGTCCGCTAATGACAATGACATTACACTGCTGATCCTGGTCCTTCACTAAGTAACTTAATATTTAATCTTCTCTTTTTACAGAATGTCTGGGTGATGATTGGTTGAATGTGAACTTCCTACAATTTAAGGCATTTGTCAGTTTTACTGAGATCATTGAACTGAATCCTGACTTCAATCTGGTAAGAACACCTGACAGATAAAAAAGTTTTAGCAAAAATGAGCATTAACAATTTCTAGAACCTCTAACTTTATAAAATGCTAACATTTATTTTATGAGATGGTAGCAATCAATGCTTAGTCTAATGGTTTAAAAATTAGTTTCAACTGAAATGTTTTTTATAAAACCTTATTACACTAACCAGAAAACAGATTGACCTCTTTCCCCTTACGTAAAGGAAAACCATTACCGTGACGTATCATCACAGATGAGGATTCTTTACTGTAAGAGACAATGGAAGTTTCTGACACACATTGGTTTCATTTTTGATTCATTGAACAAATTGAAAAGGGGCCTGGATACCCTTCTTGAAATATATTGCAAGTAAATTGGGAGAAGGGGTTTTCCCCCCTATTGCCTCATAGGAAATTTTGTATTCCTCTGGATCAACACTACAGATTAATAGGTTGGACTTGGACCTAAGCTTGGTCTGTTCATTTGGGTCCACCAGAGGTAACGAAGGTCCTCCCACCATCTACAGAACATGCTCACATCTATTTATAGTTGCACTGTAATGTTATGACATAGGGCATACCATAATAAGGTCTAATGGGTTATTTGTAATCATCTCATATACCCTAACGGTAAGTTATCAACTCTAAAACTAGTTCCAAACATAGCTGTCTACAGCTGGACCTTTGAAGCCCATTATTGTGTCAGAGTCTAGGTTTGTCAGAGGATCTTCTGGCACTCTGACTGGTCAATCCAACTGTTATCAACTGATTTGTAATAGGGTTAATGTCCCTAAATCTTTGGATTGCCATTTCTTAATGGTCTTTCTGTTTTGTATACCATTTATTTTACAGCTTGACTCATTAAAAGACCTTACTGCATCCCAGATTGGAGAAGGAGTAGTGACCGAAACAACCATACTCAGCAATGTAACCTTAATTGAAATTGTCTTTAGCACCTTCACAGAAAGTTCACAGTCTATTTTAAATCTGGGAAACTTCTGGGACAGTTTTAATCTCCATTATAAAGAGGTAATAATCGGCAGCCATCCTGTTGTATCCTATTTAATTGCATGAATGTGGTCTTATCAGATATTTATCGAGTGTCATTTGGGATCCTATGTTTTTCTATTGCATCTATATTGGACTTATGTGATACCAAAAGGTATTCCTAATATCTTATACCCTAAGCCAGAAAACTGTATTATCATGTAAAGAGATTTCCTTCCAGCAAGAGGGTAGCAGGGAAAAGGCCCTTTGGGCTGTTTAGGACCCCATCGCGGTTCCTAAAAAGATTTTTTTGTGTGTATTGTATCATTGAAATAGTGTTTACATTATAAACAGTCTAAACAGTAGTAACAATTTTGATTGCTATAATGGTAACGATAAGATATCTAGATCATCAACCAGCCCTTTGCCTTCTTGATGCCAAGGAATGTTCTACATGTCTCTTATGTAGGCGAATGTTAGATCTCCTTAATTGTCATCTCTTTATCGGTGGTTGGCAATGGGATTATGTCTTGCTCGTAAAGACAGCAATTATTTCCCAGAAAGACTTGTTTGACATTTAACAATTGACCTATCAAAAATCGATGCATGCATTATTTATACGAGGAAATTGCATCATCCTTGTAGTATTAGCTCTTACTGTCTATCCTGTTTGACTGGGTCTATTGTCGTTAAGGTGAACTTTGAAGCTAACTGGTATGCTGGGCTTGGCTGGCGTTTCACCAGTGAAATATGCAAGAATTTAAAGCATCTAAACAACTTGTTAAACAAATTAAACCGTAAATTACACATAGAGCGCAGATAACCGCCTAACACCAATCTCTGCCTCTAAGCATTGGCTTAACATTTAACACAAGCTTCCTCTGTATGAATTACTATCTGCATAACAAACATGCATAGCGTTTAATGAATTCAGATATATAAGTGTATAAGCCCATCTGGCTTAAGTGACGTCGCTAGTTCCTCGTTTACAAACCAAAGATGCAGGCTTCTGTGTTGGTCACTTGACTTTCCCATTGGCCAGGGCTTTACATACAGCCTTCTGACCTTTTTTTAAGAGGTATACACTGCGGCTTTTCCTATTTCTGTTGGCTGTAAATGTCTGAACTGTCTCACCAAAATATTATAGGAAAATATGTACCCTACTTTTTAGCCTGCCCTCATTGGGTTGTCCAGTTAGTTCATGACTCACGAATGATGAGTTGACATATCTCTGATTTTATGGAGTTGCATTAAAAGGTTACTTGAGATTAGCAAGACAAAAAAAAGTCCAAGAAATATTGTTTGCTGACATTTTTTCTCAGACTCCAAACTGGGGTATTGATTCATGGAACGTTGCTGATTAATCGATCAGAACGTGTGAAGGCTGAACATATAGAATGAAGTTACATGCTAAGTACATCAGTCCACCTGCATGCAATGCTACCTAGGCTCTTGGCGGAAACGGCTACTCAGACTTCTATATTGGCACACATAGATTTTTTGAGTCCGGGGCTCAGGCTGGATGATACATGTGGTGCAGAGTTAGACTCTTTTCTCTGTCTCTATACCAACTATTGGTTGGCTTACTTTGAGACAGATGTTTACGCCAGGATTGTGGCACCATTTTGGCACAAAATGGTGCTTCTTAGGGCCCCACGAATCCCAGCCACTTTCTGCTAAGGACCACCTTCGTCATAAGTGTCAGAAAAAAACGTAGAAATCCTAGCTGCTGAGACAGATTTTTATGCCAGGATTGTGGCACCATTTTGGCACAAAATGGTGCTTCTTAGGGCCCCACGAATCCCAACCACTTTCTGTTAAGGCCCACCCTCGTCATACGTGTCGGAAAAAAAATGTAGAAACCCTTGCTGTCCCATTTTATGCCACGTTTTAGACAGTAGACACATTTTAGACCGTAGAAACATTAGTAAGTCTGGGTCACTGGGTTGTGTGGCTTCAGTTGGAGTGTTATATAAATCCGTGCATACACACACTCACACATATACATGCATATACACACAAATATGACGTAGTTTAAGACCATGTCCATGCCATAAAGTGGTGTAGAAAGTGGTGAATTAGATGGGCCGGCCTGCCCATCGTCTTCCCCGCCCACACTACATGCCCTCTTTCCAGCATCTCTTTTCTTACATGACCAGTCAACATTTCTCATGTCTAAAACTTTGTAGCAGTGAAAAAGTATATTTCCCTCTAACATATTTCACTCTTCCATTTAGGGCGTCCAGTTTACTGATGAAGTGAAATACAAAATGTTAGAGATGACGGTGAATGAGATCTCAGCGATGTTTACAGTTCACGGCAGACCATTCACTATGTTCACTTGAAATTCCTTGGTTTATCATCTTGAAAGCTTTTTTAAATTGGTGAATGACCTTGCCGTCTTAGGTTGCCAAGAAATATAAAAAAAAGGCCTTTCATTGGCACCTGTACTGTGCGTTCTGCTTGCTTGGCAAAAATTTTATATACGTGGTTTATACACACCGTTGACCTGTAGTACAAGGCTGTGTACTAGAAATAAAAAAAAAAGGCCTTTCTTGGCACCTGTACTGTGCGTTCTGCGTGCTTGCAAAATTATTTTATATATGTGGTGTTAATACACCCCGTCTGACTGTTAGTACACGGCTGTGTACCTTGAAATATAAAAAAAAGGCCTTTTCTTGGCAACTGTACTGTGCGTTCTCTTGCAAAATTAATTTTATATACGTGGTGTTAATACACACCGTCTGACCAGTTAGTACACGGCTGTGTACCTTGAAATATAAAAAAAATAGGCCTTTTATTGGCACTGTACTGTGCGTTCTGCGTGCTTGCAAAATATTTTATATACGTGGTGTTAAATACACACCGTCTGACCTGTTAGTACACGGCTGTGTACCTTAGAAATATAAAAAAAAAAGGCGCTTTTTCTTTGGCACTGTACTGTGCGTTCTGCTGCTTGCAAAAATTATTTTATATACGTGGTGTTAATAACACACGTCTGACTGTTAGTACACGGCTGTGTACCTAGAAATATAAAAAAAAAAAGGCCTTTTCTTTTGGCACCTGTACTGTGCGTTTCTTGCAAAATTATTTATATACAGTGGTGTTAATACACACGCCTGATACTGGTGTAGTATCATCAGTGATTGAGAGATCACGTGTTGAGTGTGTTCACCAGCATTATGTGAAAGTTAGATACTAGTGTCCATATTCATGTAGGGCATTTCCTAGGTAGCTGCTGATGCTCGTTCGCACGTTGTCTGTGGACTCTAAAGAGTTATGTCTTTTATATTTGTTTAGTTGTTAATAACATTATTACAGCGACTGCTTCTCGTGAATCGTGAGTTATACTTGGATATACTCACACGGTCTGCGTGTGCCTTATCTCGACGAATATGAGGAAAAAAGGGGCCTTTATTTTGTGGTGTCTGCTAACTTGTAGCGGTGTGCTGCGTGATTTAGCGTGCTATAGATGAGAGTATTTTAAGTGAATGGTTATTTTGTATGCAGAGATGATGGGAGGTATTTTGACCAGATTGGTATTGCCGGATGGTCATTATCGTGGGAGGCGTGCTAAGTGCTTGATTTGTTCAGTATTTGTATGTATCAGGATAGCCCGCGTGAGCTGATGTTAGTCAATCGGGACTGTGGTTGACAGATAACAGAAATTAGAGTAGCAATATGGCAACCAGTATGCCGGTTATGATTAGCATTGCCTCTGTGTCGTGGGTGTGGCCACTGAGAGGTCTCTGTACTAGTGCGATATCACTGGTCAGTAGTCATTGGAGAAGTGGATATTTATGAGTGAGGGTCTGTTTCTTATATTAGCGTGTGTGATGGACTCACCCAGTTTGCATATGATTATATGGTTGAGCACGGTGATATGGGAGATGGGTCATTGTTGTATCCAAAGATAGACTCATACAAGATAATTATCCTTAACGGCTCTACACTATGTTATGGTGTCCTGTGGCGAGTCCTGAATATGTGCTAGTACTATGAACGAGTGTGCTTACTATTATATTATCTTTGATTAATATATTCTGGAAGGGTGTTAGATGGTACCGTGTTAATACACACCGTCTGACCTGTTTACGATGATTATGAAAAAATAATAATAAGTATTTACGCATATACTTTTTGATGTTCCATCCTAAAGAAATATAAAAGGCCTTTCTTTGTTCTACTGTAACTGTGGCGTTCTGCATGCTTTGGAAAATTATTTTATATACGTGGTGTTTAATACACCACGTCTACCTGTTCGGTACACGGGCCCCCTGCCCCCCCCCCACTGTGTACACGCAGAGAATAATCAAATAGTATAATAACTAAGGCCTGCTTCTTTCTGTTCTGTGGCATAGCTGTGTACTGTGTCGTTCTGCGTGCTTGCAAATTATGTTTAGAGTGATTTAGGTCGTCGTGGATGGTGAATCACCACGAGCTTCGAGTTTTATTATCTCCGCGTGGCTTGATCTTGTTAGTACATGGCTGTGTACCTGCTTAAACGAAATATAATATAGAAGATTATCTCAGGTGCTCCATCTATTCCATGTTGTGCATCCTGATACTTGTGGCGTTGTGCTGCTGTCGGGCTCATGTGAATATTTGAATTTCTTAATGCTAATGTGGGGTGTGAGATTCTACATTTGTCTACACCGTCTTTGTACTCTGTTAAGCTTGACTAGTTTTTGCGCTAGGTTACATAGTAAATTTTATTAACAACATAAACTATGTTGCGCTTTATGTTTGACGCTGTACAGAGCGTATACTGTATCGTCTTGCAAAATTATTGTTAATTTTTTTTTATTTATGGGGAGGCTAGTGTGTGTTTTATAGTTTTTGTTTGGTTTTAGGTTTTAGTTAGAGTTTATCTATTCTCTATGAGTTTAGACTGTTTCTGCGAGATTTTTAGACGTTGAATTTTTGGTTATTTTTTTTTTTTAGCATTTTGACCCTGACGGTCTTTTGAAGTGTGACCCAGAGAGAAACCTAATATAATAATATATCATACGCGTCTTGTACTGTGGCTTCATTTTTTCACATGTACCTGTAGTGTGAGCACACGTATTTCGTTGACCTGGATTTAGCGAGTCGTTGACCGATGGGAGAAAATCTTATTTTATGTTGTTTTAGGTTGTTAAGTGACTCTTATCTCTTTGATAGTCGTGTGATCCGTGTATATTGACATTACACGTGCTGTTGTGGTGTCATCCATAGAATATATTTAGTTTATGAGAAACATTAGAGAGACTGTTGTGTATCCTTGTGAAGTCATCAGTTGGGTGATATGTCCTGTATGACCAACTGTAGCAGTCCTGTGACGATACGATTATGAGGCATTTAATTATTATATTTTGAGTATCATGCAGACCTTTCAGTTGCGAGGTGGATTAGGCCTGTATGGTTCGTTTCGAGAGGCTATATGTGTGATAGGTTTCACATACTTTCTACCGTACTAGACATAGTTTGTTGATATCGGTAGAGCCAGCGATTGTCTTGTCTTTGCTCATGTGCCATTGTGTAGGAGATAGTATAAAAGTTGCTCTCTTCTTGGGATCTTATCATAGTGATATCCTCGAGTTCGCGCTCTGCTTGCGTTTCCCGTTTTGAATTATATTTATTTTATTATTATCGTCGCGTGTCTCACTCATGAGGCTACCACGCGTCTCGAGCGTGCGCTATAGTTAGCACTTTCCGATCTCGTGCTATTTCTCATGGCCTATGAGTTTATTTGAAGAGATATCATAGCGCACTGTCTCTCTCATTGTACTATAATTGATGAGACTGTGCGTTCTAGCATGTTGTCAGTTTCGAAGAAAATCTATAGTTTATATACAGCTGTGGTGTGTTGTATACACACACCGCTCGTCTCGACATAGTTAAGTGGCTACACACTGGCTGTGGTATAGAGAAGAGGATACCGATACCACAAAGTGACGTATTTCTGTGGAAGTGTCTATCTCATGTCGTGTCGCTGGTGGGCTGCGTGATATTGGAATTAGTTATCTTTAGAATAGTGATATCCCTGTTTCCAGAGGCCGATAGTGTTAACCACTCACACCGTCTGACCTGTTAGTACACGCTGTTTGTAGATTCATAATGAATATATTCATGATATGCCACGATAGACATAAGGGTCCTCATAGATTGAATTCTGTTGGTCATTTTCTGCTCCCGTAACTGCTCGCGTCCTATAGGCACAGTGCTTTGTGAACACTTATATGATTAGGTATGATATTTGTTGGTTACATCTTATGTGGTGTTTAATTACGCATCACATTCTCGCCATTCCTAGAGTACACGCCTATGCCTATCGATACACACCACGTACGGTGGCTATGTAGCTTTATCCTGATATGAGATACATACATGGTTAGTGCCATTAGTGGTTGTCATACACTCTTTGATTTTGTTGTCTGTACACGTGCCTATGGCCCATTATGGTGATAATATACTGCTCTTGTGAGATGGTATAGTCAGCTGTCTGGGTATGCACTGTTGATAGTTATCCACCATTGTCATGTACGTGCTTATGATATATAGCGGGTGAATAGATGGTGATACTTGGATGTAAAAATAACGTTGAGTCCATTGGTGCACATTGTAGTCGACGCGTGGTATCTATCTGCGTCTCGACGTGTTCTGATGCGTTTGGTAGACATTGTATAATATTCTCATCATTAAGTACATGTGTGTGGTTATTATGGTGATTCACTCACGTGGTAACTGACTCTTGGTTGTGTCATCACCGGCATGGTTAGATTACGCAGGAGAGTATGATAAAGTATTCGTGATGCCTTTTTCTTTCTGTTGTGCGAATAGTGTATTACATGAGCGTGATCTCTGTCCATATTGCTTATGTCATGTGCATATATATATGAGTTTATATATACCAGTATCGTGTGTGAAGTGGTATCGTCTGAGCTCATGTAGTATGGTGCAGTCTGAACCATTTAGGTGACTTTGGCCCTCGCTGTAGGCCTGATAGAAATGTATTAGTATATAGCTGAGGTGACTTGTGTCTGTAGTGCTCACTACTGTATCTAGTGCGGCGGCGTTTTCATGGCAGTGCGGTAAATTTGATTCTTATTACCTAGGTTTGCGTTTTATCGCATCATCTCTCTTCGGAGATAGTGCGGGACCGTCTGAACCTGTCTATAGATACACATTTTTTCATGGCTGAGGTGATACAAGAAATAGTGAGAAGTGAGACCACCGTGGACTGCTGTCTTCGCATTCTGCTCGCGATATATTATGTGAGGCTCATACTGCCGTCGAGGATGCTGCTATTCTGCATATATTAATTCCTTAGAGCCATATATATCATGTCCGTTAGCCATCAGTCATGGGTCGCAAATTAATGGAACATGGTCGTGATTCAAGTGACATCTCAGACTGGTTTGTCTGAGTCCTGCTCGTATTTTATTACACGACAACGGCTGTGAAATTAACCATAGAACGGTCTAGTTAAGATGATAAGGAGATTTAGGCATCCGTTTTTCTGATGTGAGATCCTAGTGAACTGTGTATATCTGCCGTGATGGTGTTTGGAATTGTATTTTATAGGTGAGTGATACACGTGTGTGGAGTTATATCATATTCACACCGTGTCTGACGCTGATTAATGGTGTGAGATAGTACTTGGCTCGTAGTTTGTACGCCTAGAGATTGAGATAAAATAAGATCTGAGTGTCTTTGTGCTTTTGGTGTTCATCCTTTGTACTGGTGACAGGTGATGTTCGTGTCCAAGTAGGCTTTTGCAACACACTGGTGGGATTTCATTATAGTAGTTATGGTGATCGTGAGTTAGTTTGATGAGATACACTCTGGTGGTCTGTAGTATGCGGACTCACGCGTGCGTTGACTACCTCTTTTTTAATATTGTATATGGTGATAGTATGTGTACTCCACGGTGGAGTGTGTCAGTGGTAAAGTGAATGGGTGTATATAGAATTCCATAAAAAAAAAAAGGCCTTTTCTTGTCTAATTGTGTGTCAACATGTGTGAGATGATGGTAACTGCGTTGCTCGTGAGTAAACTTCACTGGTGTTTTCAGTACGAGTGTATGTGTGTGATATGTACCTATCGATCATAGTCTGACCTGCTCTAGTGTGACAGTACGGTGTTGTTGATACAGTCTAAGAATGAGTGATATCTAATGAAGTGAGGTATAGATGGGCGGTCATTTTGCGGTTAGTCTACGTCTGTGTAGCTGTGCGCTCTCATTTCACGTTGCTCGTCGTTATGGATATAAGGTGTATACTGTGATATCCGGTGGTCATGTAAGTGATGGTGACTATGTTAACCCTGGTGTCAAGTAAGTGATGGTGATGTGCAGATTTGGCAGACATATTATATAGAGGCAACAATATATAATATAACGCAAGATGAGTCGATTAATCACACAATCAATCACATGCTCCACTGTTACTATGTTAGCCACGGATCCGTGCTCACCATAGGTTAAGTATATATACATCAACTTAGGTTTTTTTTTCTCTCACAGATGTTGATATCACTCCTGTACTGTTTGTGTTGTGGCGTTTCTGGTTGTCCGTCCGTTTTCGAGAATGAACAGTATTGGATTTTAGATATAGCCTAGGGTAGAGAAGATTTGTTAAGGCTAGCTCAGCAGGAGTGTCTAGACTTTTGTTTTCAGCTACAACTAATAAGGCTGTGTAGACTACGATAGATTTATGAGACATAGTTGACCTATTTTTCTTTGTGTCGTGAGCGTGAGTCGGTGGGAGCGTATTTCTGGTAGATCAATGTGTCTGTCTATGCAAATGAGTCATCTCTTCTTAAATATACCGACACTATTGAATCTGGTTTGACCACCTTTAATTGTTGGTGGCCTTTTGCTTTTTTGGGTGAGGACTATTGTGGTAATATATCTACATGACACACACCTTCTGTTCTGCTGTAAATTCCTCTTTTGTTCCTTTGTTTAGTGTGTGACTCTGTGGCCGACAGATTCCCAGGCATGCTGTGACGTACGTGTACACAACTGGAAATTATAGAGACAATACCTAGAGTTTTCCTGTCCTTTCTCTCGATGCATCACTCCGTGTCTTATCTAGTGGATGATCTTTGCGTTGACTTTGGAAAAACTTATTTGTTGTTATCACGTGGGTATAAAGTTATCTTATTCGAGACTCTCTGTGCTGACTGTTAGTTACCACCACGGTTCAGGTTTGTAACACTTAAGTTTAATTATATTCTAGTTTTGGTGAAATAAAACTAGCCGCTTTTTGGTGTTGGATAATTCCTTTGTTAGTTGATGAGTTGCTGAGTGAATTAGTGGAAATTTATGTTGATATATAATGTATTTTTGGGAGTAGTTAATAACAACAACCATTGTTGAGCTTGTTAGTAAATTTGCTTGCGTGCGTGTTGGTGAGCTCTTAATGAATATTATAAAGAGAGTGACTAGTATCCTGTTCTTTGGCACCTATACTGTGCGTGCGGTGCTCGTATTTGGAAATTAGGTGCGTTGATAGTATTTGTCGGTTTTTTATATACATCGTTCCGTGAGTGTCTGTACTTCTGGATAGTATCACGGCTTGTGTTACCTAGTAAATATATGTAGAATAAAAGAAATAATGGCATGTTATTCCTTTGTGTGTATGTTGTTTATCTATGTGGCTGTGTTGCGTGCGTGCTTGGAAAATTATTTATTATCCGTATGTGTGTTTAATTATTCACACCAGCGCTGGGAGCTCTATTAATCAGGCGCTGTGTAGGATCCTATGAATATTAAATAGAGATTACGGCATTTTTGTGCGTTGTCTCTTGGTAGCTGGTTTTGCGTGCTTGGAGAGAGAGTTTATTTTAGGATGTAATGACTAGTTTTGTGGTGAAGGTTGTAAAACACACCGTCGGTGACACTGTGTGAGTCATTCTGGGCTTGTCGTACCATACGAAAATAAAAGATTTGGTTGATGTGTGAGGTAATCTGGACCGCTATTTTTCTGGTTGGTCACCCTGTACTTGTGGTCGTTCTGCGATTGACTTGGAAGTGGTGAGGTTACTGATATTAGGGGGATTGTTGGCTGTTAATAACACAGGCCCGTGTTCACCTGTGCTTTGTTAGTACAGGGTAGGCTGGGGGTCGGTGGAGCTAGAAATATTAAAAAACATGTTCGGCAGGGATGAGCCACTGTGGTTCTATTGTGCTCTAACTGTAGCCGAGTGGTGAGGCGTCCTCTGTGCGGTGCGGTGTGCGAGGAGAGAGAGTGATGTTGAGTTGTAATATATACGTTCATGTTATGTTTGTTGTTTTTAATACAGGCCACCGTCTGACCTGTCTGTTCGGACAAGGGTTGGGTGGTGCTGCCGTGCAGTACGACGAATCGGAAATATCGAAATATAAAGCTGAAGGCTTGTGTGTGCCTGGAGGTGTGCGATCTCTCGGTGATGTGTGACGTTCCTGGGGCGACGCTTGAAAATTATTCTTACGTAGGAGTGTTGTGTGTAATTATCACGAGTTCGCGGTCTGAGCTGGTTAGTGACATTTATCTAAGAACTATAGAAGGTGTGTGATATCGTGGTGGCTCCTTTGTGGTTGACTGTGTCATTGATGGCTCGTTAAATTGCTGGTTGAGGCTTTGGTTTATTATGTTGTGGGTAGCGCTAGGTTGCAAAATTATTTTGTACTATGTGTTTGGATAGGTTGTATTAATATTGTGTTCTATGCGTACCATTCGTTAATTTGCAGCCATTGTTTAGGGTAGGACTTTGACGTCATTCTGTGTACAGCCTAGAATTATGTGAGATGAGAATATTAGAGCTCGGTGCGCTTTGTGACTTGTGTCTGAATCGTTTGTGTGAGGATGCGTTGTTGTTTCGACGTGGTTTTTAGGAATATTTATTTGGATATTAGTTTTTTGGTGCATTAATTGATGATTATGTCCGTGTGGCTTTGTGCTTACAATCATCGGTTCTCATGAACACTGTTTACGTTAGAACTCGGTGACTGTTTCGTGTAGTATCCAGTATATATAAATATATATATATTTTGTGTCGATGAATTTAGATACGGAGTTGAGTGGGCCACGTCTATGGTTTTTCTTATATTCTATGTGTGCAGAACTGTCTAGATTGGATACAGATGCTAGTGGTGGAGTCCGTTTCCGTGATTAGTATCTTGCTTCAACCAAGTGTTTTTTTAAGGGATGGTGGTTGTGATATAATCATTGTATAGCGTGGAGATATCCTATGAGCTATGTAGTCTTCATTCTTGCAATATGGTCACAGTAGTGTTTATGCTGAGGTGCCCCATGTCGACAAAGGTCAGCCAGTGTGTATTAGTCAGTGCACATGAGGTCTCTGTATGGCTAGTTCAATATAGAGCTCTATTTTTGCATATTTTGCACCATCTGGATCGAGTGTTCTAGATAGCGAGTGCTTGTACACTCGGGAGGACACAGCTATGCCATTGCCCGCTGTGTACGCTAAGTAAAATATAAACACTAAAGGCCTTTTCTTGTGGCACCTGTACTGTGCGCTTGGTGCGCTCGGTGCCACTTGTGAGAATACATTCACATGTTCACATCATTAGCTGTAACGTGCATATGCTTAAGTGAGCACCATTCTCTGGGAGTACTTGTATGCCTTGGAGATCTAGTACATGGCTGTGTACCAAGAAGTGATTGTAGTAAGAGAGACTTGTATTGGCACGTACACTCTATTATCTATGTTTGTTGTGTACTCACGACCTATACTTCTCCGTGCGTGTGCCGCGTTGTCTGGCGTCAGCACTTATAGAAAATTATTTCTTTAGGAATGTGGCAGTCTGACCGTGGGTGTTTTTGTTTTTTATATATTATCAGGACTATACACGTTCTAGATCCTGTTGACGTAACGACCGCGGTATTGATAGTGTGATCCTTAAGAATATAGTTATATATGACTTAACACCAGTAGCCTTATTATTCTTAGCCCGTATATTGATTGTGTATGTGGCACGTTTGTTCGCAAGTTGACTTGGAAATTTTAATTTCCTATATTATTACTCGAGAGGCTGTGTGCCTGAGAGTGACGACTTGTTTTCAGCCATACCGTACGTGCAGTATATCTTCTTTGGTTTTTCAGGCATGTGTATGATCAGTGTGATACTGTGTAGTTAGTTGAGATATTACAGGATTCTGGTGCTGGCTGTGGTAACCTAGTCAAATATAAAAACACTGTCTAACTATAGAGCCTATTACTCTTTATTGTGTTTACGTGAACATCGTGTGTGATATAAGCACACTTTCGTCTCGAGTGAGGCCTGAGTGGGACTTGGGCAAAAATATGTTAGGTTAGAATGATAGACGTGCGTGTGCATTATTCATTCATTCGGAACACATGTCTGATCACCAATGTTAGGTAATCCTGTCGTCATAGATGGAGCAAGGACATATTCCTATCTCTGCATCCTCACTACATACTTAGGCTCATCCTTGTCGTGTGAGAGATGGATGAGCATAGATGGGTCGAGCTCATCTCTGACGTGCTTGGAAAATTCATCTGACTCATGTACCCTTTACCCGGCCATTGTGCCGTGTTTACAGCACACACCGCTCATTTATTTCTCTGACTGCTCTGGATGGAGAGAGTACGATGTTCGCTCGTGTACCTGCAGATCATTTACAGCTACTGCAAGCGCCGTGTCATCATTTTATGATGCCCACATCTAGTAGGAGTCGAGGCGTCTTCTGCGTGTCTCATTGCAAAAGGTTTAATTATCATTAGAACCACCTGGAGTTGTGATTGGTGCTTATATCTACATTGAGCGCATCCACACTCGCGTGCAACCTGTTTTAGGAACTGGGTCGTGTTTTATGATTGACTTCCATTTATTGAACGCCACATCGAGAGAGGAAATATATGTGAATTTTGTTTTAATTTCTAATTTTATACCTTTCCTGTAAGTATGGAAAATCCTGTAATGTGTTGAAGTGGTAACAAATTGGGTAACCTCTTCATAAACAGCACTGCTAAAATAAAAGTTATGAACTCTATGAAGCGGTCCAGACTACTGTTGTGTGTCAAGCTTGTGGAACACGTTTGATACTGATAGACGTAAATTTATCTATTGTCTCGATGTCGCAGTGTTAGGAGTATAGGACTATATTCTGTATTAGTTATTTATGGGTGATGTAATAGGTGACGCACTCGAGCATGAGTGTGTGTGACCTGCTGTTATCGTTGGGGATCGAATTCTTGCGCATTAAGGGGGTACCGCTAATAGTACATTCGAGGAGTAGAAGTATGAAAGAAACATCCAATTCGAGCTATTTCACTTTGTGTGGTAGAGACCAGGGTCTTCCCAAAAGTGATAGAGATATGTAGCACAGATAAGTTTTCACTGCTGTTCACACTGTTGCAAGTGTTAATACTTCTCATATATATGGAATGGGTGTTTTTATACTACATTATGGAGACGAGGATATTATCTTCGCTATCTTTTCTCTACTTTTTTGGCCATTTCTTCCTCTAGAACATCAGACCTGTTTAAACGTCAACACTCACGCGAATGTCGATCATCAGAGAACTATATTATATTGACTGAGAGAGTCATAGACTCAGAGACATTGTTTCTCTTATTGTCATGTAACGCACGACTGTATTGATATTTGTCATTACAGCTCTCAGCATATTCTGAGTATATTATTCTCTCGGTGTGGAGTGACGAACTCATGCACTTGATGATGCTTCTCGAGCAGTATTCACACCACGTCCATTTGGAGTCGCTCGTAAGAGTTTACACGGGATCTGTGTGATATCTAAAACAGATAGATATAAGGTTTATAATCCATGTAATTTATGTATCATATATGTGGGCACGTATTGCATTATGTGCACAAGTGTGTAGGATCAATTGAGTTCGTATATCCCATTGGCTAAAAGCTTGATGTTCTTGTTTGTCAAATATAATTGTTATAGGATATCTGTCACGGAAAGCTTTCCTCTATCATAATGGTCATGGATAAGACCAAAGGGCTCTCACCGTATATTTGGGCAGAGATGTGTATTAATACAGCACATCTCAAGAGGAAATCGAAGTAATAGTATTAGTGTTACTTACTATAACATATTTGGACGTCGCTCGCTACCAGACATATAAACTAGGCTTTTTCTGTTGGCTCACGTCTCAGATATAAGCCTCGTTAGTGTCCGTTCTGCAGATAGCATCTTGTGCGTTGAGAGAACTCTTATTGATTATAAGACTACTAGGATGTGCCTGAGTGAGGAGGAGACTTAAAAGATCGCACCTGCAACAAAGTTCTAGACCTGTTAAAGGTGAATTGGTAGGGATGTCCGGCGTATACCGAAATATTGGTTAGGAGCAAGAGGACGAGCAGATCTACATATATCTCTTCCGTTGTGCGCATTCTATACTGTTTGCGTTCCTGCGTACTTAGAAAATTATTTTTTATAGTGGAGCGCTGAGTGCTGTAGACACATGCCACAAGTCCGTCACTACTAGTAACCTGCTTAAGTATCCACGCGACCAATAGATTGTGAGCCTTCTCTACGACATTGCTCACTGAGGAGGCCGGAAAACATAGATGGGCACTCACTGCAGTTCTCATTGTGCAGCATCGTCACGAGCCTCGCTCGACAGTAGGTCATGTTCGTCCTGTAGAGCAGTTCTAGTGAGCATTTCATCTCTTGATACCGGCTGAGAGCCCTGTTGACACTAATCTGTATGAGTGTGAATGCATCTAAGCGGTAGTCTAGACCGCTGTTAACAGAGTGTTATACAAGTGGCTGATGGGTAAATCTCAAGTACCATACACATTTATAAATATTCGTGTGGCCATTTTTACTACTTTCTTCCATAGTCGAGATAATAATCCGCACTATTACCTGTTCGACAGTCCTATCTCGCATGTAGTAATTAGTGAGACACTAATATTTCTTGTCATTTTTATTATTTGTGTGTGTTCGCTTCATTAAATTGCCATTTTCCAGACTCATCAGCTACCTGTCGTGAAGACTCCTGTATGACTAGCGAGTGTAATAGCAGTAGATATTACTACGGTGATTTGTAGTAATACGGCTGTGTGTATACGCTTAGAGAGAGATATTTCAATGGATAACAACATTGCTATGGCCACTTTTTTCCTTAATGAGCAAGGCTAGTACAGTAGCAGATATCTGTGTGATCTTGCTGTATTGCGCGATAGATATTTGTGTGCATTTCTAGTATTTGGGTAGTCGATCGACTCGATCCGTGTTATATATATATAACAAATGACTCTTTGCTTCATGAGAGGTCCGACTCACTCCTGTTTAGTCAGTATGGGCTGTTGTCTAGTAGCTCTAACTAAGAGTGTCACTTGTGAGGGGATATAATGCAAACTTTAGGGCCGTGACTCTTTGTGCATGCGACGATGTACTGTTGGAGCGGTCTAGCGTAAGGCCACTATGTGTTTGATACATATTATATATTGAGATAGTTTGCAATCGTACACATAATGGATAGGAGTGTTTAATGACATTCTATGGGATCAACTGACCTGTTACGCTAACTCAATGATAGTATGCCTCGGCTGTGTAGCGCCCGCAGAAGATAATAAGGTTATATAAACTCAAGTAATTCCTTCTGTGGCACTTTGAGGTATTTCTGGGTGTGGCTGTGAACCATGTGATGGTCTCCGATAGCATGTATATATATCTCACATTTAGCGTACCTATCCGTAGTAGCTTTAATCACAAGGAATAGCTCTCAAGCCCATGCTGCCTGAGCTCATGTTGGTATCTGTTAAAGCTGGACTGGCCCATATTAACAGGGTTCAAGTGATTTCCATTTGAGAGACTGGTCTGCTACCAAGAAATATAACAAATATAGACGCTCGATGGTATCGCAGATTTCTCTCTGTGTGGTGAGACCTGTAGTACTGTGCGTTCTTCGCGTTAATATAGTATACTTTACTGTTCATGGATCGACGCATCCATGGTGTGTATTACACACCGTCTGACCTGTGTAGGTGAGATGGCTGGCTCGAGTTCTGTGTAGCGTGAGAAATCAAGATAAATCACATAATAGGCTGCGTACTCCTTCTTGTCTATTGTAGTGGAGCTGCGTGCGTCTTGGGTCGACTGTTGTCGGTGTCGAGGAGAGAGATTTAGAATTATTGATGAAATCAATTTGGCACTTAGGAGAGGTTAATGGCCGGGCCTTTGGCCGCTGAATTGCAAGGGAGGTCTGAGATTAAGTCCATCAATCACCAGCCTCTTTAAAAAGGTTACTCACTTCTAGTATATGTGTGGTTTAAGTTCTCCACTTAGTACTACAGTCATAGACGCTGCTTTCATGTTTAATACAGTCCATACACCGTCTGGTGCTATATTTGGCTCGAAATAACTATTGTAAGTATAAAAAAAAAAAAAGGCTTTTCTTTGTCTACTGTAACGTTGTGCCGTTCTTCTTCAGACCTTTTTGACCTTCACAGAGGATTTGGGGCTTTATGGACCCAGATCACTCCGCAAGCAGTATGGCATTGTGATTAAATTTTATTAACTATAGTGAGAGAGTCATGTTTAGGTCTATTACATCCATCTCCGTGTGTGTCACTGCAGCTGCTCTTCTACACGCGGCTTTTGTGTGCACTCTCTATCATGGTATGAGTGAATAGACGGAGGACCTAGACGTCAAGGGTATATTATTCAATCGTGCATCTAATAACGACTCGTACATTTGTGAGCACAGTTATCTGGTATTAACCTCTTGAAGCTATGGATAATAAAGTTATTATCTCTTATGGGCTATACCCTTAATAGGTTCCGATAAGTCTTTTATTATAACACTATTCTCACGTGCTGAACATAGTATTAGAGATACGAAGGACAGATGGGGTCTGTGTGATTAGATTAAGTATCAGCGGATTACAGAACGATCAGTTATAATAGAGGCATATTTCTTTTGATATAACCAAAATGTAACCGCTGCGTGTATGCGCTCCATCTGCGCATGGTGAAGTTATGCTTAGGCGAGCGTTCTAGCGGTGGAACGGCTTCTGCTTCTTCAGTCTACAAAGTTTCAATTTTCAGCTTTGGACTAAAAAAAATAAAAACATCTGTTTGAAAATCTGGCTACTGCCCTCAGCCGCATAGAGTAGAAGGATGGAAGGTGTTAGCAGGGCGATGTATTTGCAGATCGATTGGAAGATATATCAGAGATATGAGATAGATTCCAGATAAGACAGATATGAGATAGATTTTTCATAGATACAGTAGATATTAGGCTTCTTTCACATCAGCGTTTTCATTTCCGGTATTGAGATCCGTCATGCTTCAGTTTTGTCCCCATTCATTGTCAATAAGGGGCAAAACTGAACGGAAGGGAACGGTGCGCACCAGAATGTATTCCGTTGTGTTTTGTTGCGTTCCCATGACGGACAGAAAAACCCTGCAAGCGGTGTTTTTGAGTGTGTCATGGTATACTGAACAAGACAGATCTGTCATGAAACACAATGTAAGTCAACAGGGAAGGATCCGTTTTTTCAGACACGAACGAAAACTGATCCAACGCCCGTGGATTTAGTGATGGATCCGTTTTGTTAATTTGGGATATAATACATCCGGATCTGTTCTGAATGGATGCAGACGGTTATATTTAATAGCAGATATGATGAGCAGATAGATAGATGATAGATATTAGATAGATAGATAGATAGATAGGAGATAGATAGATATGAGATAGATAGATAGATAGATAGATAGATAGATAGATAGATAGATATGAGATAGATAGATAGATAGATAGATAGATAGATACTGTAGATGGATAGACAGATAGATCGATAGATCGATAGATAGATAGATAGATAGATAGATAGATAGATAGATAGATAGATAGATAGATACTGTAGATCAAGTAGATATGAGGAAAGAAAGAAAAAGAAAGAAAGAATAGATAAACCAATAGATAGCTATTGATGTAGTAGCATTTTTAGTTATGTTGCTGCTATCTTTGTTTTTAGATCTATAGACAGTATATAGACAGAAATAAATATAAACCATAGATGGACTGTAGGTATATGGTTTTATAGATATAAGGCTACTGTCACACTAGCGTTAATATTTTCCGGTATTGAGATCCTTCATAGGGGTTCAATACCGGAAAAAAACGCTTCAGTTTTGTCGCCATTCATTGTCAATGGGGACAAAGATGAACTGAACAGAACGGAGTGCTTCAAAATCCATTTAGTTGCGTCCCCAGACCGGAGAGCAAACGGCAGCATGTTGTATTTTGCTTTCCGTCCTGGGCATCCAGAGCAAGACGGATCCGTCATGACCTCCAATGCAAGTCTTGACTATTTAAATGATAATACAACCGGATCTGTTCATAACGGATGCAGACGGTTGTATTATCAGTAACGGAAGCGTTATTGCCGAACCCTGCCGGATCCAGCAATAACGCTGGTGTGAAAGTCCCCTAAGATACACACAAGTAGATAGGTTTGAAATAGACAGAGATGATATGTATGCCTCCACCATTACAAATTGACACTTTAAAATATGATTTTTTTAGGCGCACGTTGCGGTCAAAAATCACAAAGGTCTCAAGAATGGGTGGATGTGAACTTTGGCCGGTTTTCCATATATGCAAATTATACAGTATACTCATCATGGAATGTAAACTTTCAGATTGTAAGTATCTTTCGAAAGCAACCAGGTCTACCTATTCTGTTCAGTATATCTTATACGTGTATCTTGCTTTACTCTAGACGGAAGTCATCCAAACTCTGAGCATCGATCAACTGGCAGGAGTTGCTGTAGATAAAATTGATCAGGAAGACATTGTTTGCCAAATCACGGGCAGAGTGCAGTACCTTAAGGTTGAAGAGGCTTACATTTTCCTTGACACTTTCTATGCATCCTTCCAGGTACAATAGACCCTTATTATATCAGAACAACCTTGAAGAACCAAAGCTCCTTGGTCGGCTTGTCCAATTGATTTGGTTGAGATGCGTCTTCTCACACTGTCATGTTGTTTGTGTCTTGTAGTCCAGTAATGCAAAGATTACGCACATAGAAATTGGCTCCAAGTTCCTGTCTGCATCGATTTCTGCCATCCAGTCTGCATTTTCCAGCTACAGCACCGGTGACTGGGAGACGCTGTTCTCCACCAGGCTACGACCTTTCTTGTTCAGCATTGATGCCGCACAGTTGACAACCATCTTGGATTCTGCTGACTGTGATGGTTACGCTGTGGTGTAAGTAACACCTTCACCTGTTCATGGAGGACAAGGTTCCTTTTCTATCTAGGTTCCTTTTCCAATGGCTGCACCTTTCATTGACAATCTATCAACCAGTCAACCCAATGACCCCACTGGTTGATTACTCAAAATCTTCCTAGATTATATCTGAGTGTAGAGGATAGACATTTGTATGGTAGACCTAACAAAGGAACATCATGAAACCATAAGGAAATCTTATGTAGAGAGACACCTTCTATGGGTTTCCAGTAATCTGTAAAGACCATGTTGTATAGAATATTCTACTCTACAGGGTGGGCCATTTCTATGAATACACCTAAATAAAATGGGAATGGTTGGTGATATTAACTTCCTGTTTGTGGCACATTAGTATATGGGAGGGGGGGAAACTTTTCAAGATGGGTGGAGACCATGGCGGCCATTTTGAAGTCAGCCATTTTGGATCCAACTTTAGTTTCTTCAATGGGAAGAGGGTCATGTGACACATCAAACTTATGAAGAAAAACAATGGTGTGCTTGGTTTTAAGGTAACTTTATTCTTTCATGAGTTATTTACAAGTTTCTGACCACTTATAAAATGTGTTCAAAGTGCTGCCCATTGTGTTGGATTGTCAATGCAACCCTCTTCTCCCACTCTTCACACACTGATAGCAACACCGCAGAAGAAATGCTAGCACAGGCTTCCAGTATCCTTAGTTTCAGGTGCTGCGCATCTCGTATCTTCACAGCATAGACAATTGCCTTCAGATGACCCCAAAGATAAAAGTCTAAGGGGGTCAGATCGGGAGACCTTGGGTGAATTTTCAGCTTCAGGCTGAAGAAATATGGCCACTTGTGCCACTTCTCTGGTAAAACAGCTGTACTAGATGCTATTTATATGTAAGGACTTGTTTTATCTGTCTTAGTTATCTGCTTATTTTTCTTAAATCTTCATTTTCTCTTATCTTGGATGACATTTTGGGGCTTTGGAACCGATTACTCAACTTACAATGGTCTCAACATACAATGGTCGTCCTGGAACCAATTAATATTGTAACTTGAGGGACCACTGTACTGCCAACATTTTACCACGACCTGTAGGAGACCAAATGCCTAATGGTCTAATGGTACTTAGGGTGGACTGGATATCTCCTTAGAGGGGTTCTCCAAGTTATATTTATTAGTGACCTATCCTCAGGATAGGCCATCAATATCAGATCGGCGGGGGTCCAACACCTGGCACCCCCGCTGATCAGCTGTTTGAAGAGGAGGCGCGCGCCGTATCAGCGCTGCCTCCTCTTCATTGTTTACATTCTAGCCATAACAGGGGTAGTGGTGAGCAGGTGTAATTACACCTCACTGCCCCATTCATTTCAATGGGTCTGTGCACATGAGAGTTGTTTTTCATGCATCATTTCTGCATTAAGGAAAAATCACAGTATGTTCTATATTCTGCGTTTTTCACGGTCCTGTAGACGTAAATGGGGCTTGCATCAAAAACAGATTGCATCCGGATGCAATGTATTTTTCACTGATGGATGTTAGGAGATGTAGTTTATAATTCTACAGTTTTTCTTTTCGACGAGTGTGAAAAATGCATCAAAAAGCTGCTCGCGCCCGCGCGGGAAAAACGTAAACACTGAACTCGATCGAAGACAAAACTATCAGTTTTTTCCTGAACAGACCCTGACACAATCCATATCATTCATGTGAAAGAGACCTAATGACTGCGTCTGGGATTTGTCCTTTGTTTCATGAGACCATATTTTGTTTTTTAAAACTAGTGTAAGAAATCTGGGTTCTGTCTTTGATGACCTTCCCGGCGACACCAAAAATAGCCTTTATGGAGTCTTACAAAATTTCCTCAACAAGCATTCATCAGAATCAGGTAAGTTTCATGTTTAATACTCAAGATGGAGCAGAGTGGCTTGTTGGTGTCCACCATGTCCATCTGCCCCATTCACAGCTTCCATATACATAGGACTTTGAAATAAAAAAAAATATCTTACCTCTCCAGGTGCCTGTCCCGTGAGCGGAGAAAGCAGCAGAGACAGCAGTAGCAGACTTTTGGGAAAATTCATTACATTTGCAGCCTACACAGATTTAACCAACTGGATAGTCAGTTTTGATGGGGTGAGTATACTCTATTCGTTAGAATTTGGAATGGTAAATATAGAAATTGTCCCCAGAAACCATGTAAAAACAAATTTAGGCCTCATCCACACGGCCGTTGCCGTGTGGCCCGTGGTTTTTTTATACCGGGAAACCCCTTCAAAGGAACATATTGTTAGCTCTCAGGCAATGGTGGGATAAAGCTTAAACAATAGGAGGCTACTATTTCAGATGCGGGAGGGCTTCTGATGCAGCCAGTTGTCTTACAGCCAGACAGAGGATGAGAACAGAAAAAGGAGAGGGGAAATGGCTGAGATCCTGGGAGGGGTGGACAATGCTAGACTCCCATGTTTTTTGATATCTGGAACTTTTAGAGCAATTTTTGTCTTTACTGAGTACTTATTATGGCTCCTTTCATCGATGTACCACATACTGTAAAATAATTCTTCAATATGGTTTATTTCTCTGCAGCTGGCCGCCATTGATTTACTGTCACCTGAGCAGAAAGCCAACCTCGCTTTTAGTGGAGACATACTGAGCGATACCACCAAAGCCGAAGTCTTTGTCAACAATTTGATGAATTTGTCTTTTGCACAGTTAGACATTTTCCTGTCTATTTTCCAGGCCATTGGAGATCAGGCAAGGAGAAAAAAAATATTTTATATCAAATCTATCTATCTATCTATCTATCTATCTATCTATCTATCTATCTATCTATGTATCTATCTATCTATCTATCTATCTATCTATCTATCTATCCTTATATCTATCTATCTATCCTCATATCTATCTATCTATTCTATAATCTATCATCTATCTATCATCTATCTATCTATCTATCAACTATCTATCTACTATATATCTATCTAATATCTATCTATCTATCTATCCTCATATCTATCTATCTATCTATCTATCTATCTATCTATTCTATAATCTATCTATCATCTATCTATCTATCTATCTCCTATCTATCTACAGTATTTACTATCTATCTATCTATCTATTCTATAATCTATCTATCATCTATCTATCTATCTACAGTATCTACTATCTATCTACTATCTATCTATGTATCTATCTATCTATCTATCTATCTATCTATCCTTATATCTATCTATCTATCTATCCTCATATCTATCTATCTATTCTATAATCTATCTATCATCTATCTATCATCTATCTATCTATCTATCTATCAACTATCTATCTACTATATATCTATCTAATATCTATCTATCTATCTATCTATCCTCATATCTATCTATCTATCTATTCTATAATCTATCTATCATCTATCTATCTATCTATCTATCTATCTCCTATCTATCTACAGTATTTACTATCTATCTATCTATCTATCTATTCTATAATCTATCTATCATCTATCTATCTATCTACAGTATCTACTATCTATCTACTATCTATCTATCTAATATCTATCTACTTAAAATCTACAATTCTTAATAGATTGTTTAATTTTTTTTCCCTACAGAAAAACATAGCCTCCTTACCAAGTGCTGAAATCCAAGCCTCACTATTCAGCGCAATTTATGGAATCGTTTCCCAGCAGTTTTCTGAATTTTCTAACGAGCAATGGAGCAAATATTTTCAGTACAAATTTAACCTCTTCCTATCCAGCATCACTGAAAGCCAAGTTCAGCAGATACCAAAGAGCATTAGCTGTGCCGCCTTCCGATCTGTGTAAGAAAAAAAAAACCCTCTAGCATATTTATCAGTAATGAGAGTAAGTGGACTTGAGGACCTTTCTGCAGTCATCTGGTTGGCTTTGTCAATTAGAATCGATTGTAAGAGAATTCTCCGGTGACTCTAGTTGAGAGAGCCAATGAGATGACTAACAAAACGTCTTCAAGGGACAAAAAAAAATACATCAAGTCCAGTTTATCAGACTAATAATATACCATGACCTGAATAAATGAGAACCTTCACAGACATCTCTATAATGTAATGTACTATAAAACCTCCCCAAGATACCACCTCATTGAGAAGACCACCTCTTGTGAAGACCAAATTTCTCTGTAACTGAAAATTCTCTTATATCTTTTGCAATATTAAATATAAAGTGTGCGAAGGGGTCATCTCAAAGAGCTTTCACTGTAAGAATCACTCAACGTCATGCGAAATGTAGTAGCTAACCCATGTGTTTGAATATATAATGTCTATTTACATGGTCAAGCCTGTAGGTAAGCTGGCCATTTAGTTTAAAGAAGAACTCACGCAAAATGTTTATTCTCTGACCTGTTAGAAAGGTGCATGATATAATCTGTAGTGAATGTAATCTTCTTATCAGAGACTGTATTTGTGAGTTAGCCCCTCTCTTCTTAATGTAGCTGGGTCATGTGACCAACTCCCTGACCTCCAACTGACCCTGGACAGGAAGCCAGTTACTGCTCTATTCATTCCTATGAGACTGAAAGTGAGGCTCCCATAGGAATACATTGAGAAATAGACTTCCTGTCCACACATAAGATGCTGTGTGAGTTGGTGGGTCTGATTGCTGGTCACATGACACAGATGAGAACCATCAGGGAGATATAACTCACAAATACAGACACTGGTAAGAAAATGACATTCACTACAGATTACATCATGTACATTTCTAGAAGGACATGGAATACAATTTTTGGCGGGAGTTCTTCTTTAACATATCTCAAAGATGCATTTAGAAACCACCTCACCCATTGCCCATGGTGGTCATTGCCACTCAACTCTAATTAGGTGATTGAGGCTGAACTGCAATGCCAAGCATAGCCTATGGAAAAGGGTGGCATGGGTTGTGCCACAAACTTTAGATAGTAACAAAGTAACACAGTTTATAAGTCCAAAAAAAGCCCTCCGTCCATCCAGTTCAACCTGTTCTCCTACAAGTTGATCCAGAAGAAGGCAAAAAACCCTCCAGAGGTAGATCTTGTTGAAAACCATAGAAAACACAATGATATATATGTGACTTGTCATACGGGAGTTTCTAGTTATTGATATTTTACTTATTTCGCTTTTTCTTAGAATATCTGGGCTTAGCAGCCATTACAAAGCACTAAATGAAGCTGTGCAAACAGCATGCTTTCAGTACGCCAAGTCCTACCTCAGTGTGAATAAACCACCCACCGGTAAGAAGACAAGTGTTCTCCTGTCTGTCCACATAATGTCTCTGTACCCAGGAGATTGCTGATAATTTATTTTGTATTATTCTAAGGGCCGGCATGTCCTGCAAGCTCAGGAAGCAGCGGTGAATGGCTTCAGCTGAACTTTGCCTTATTTAGTGAAATTGCCACTATTGAAGACATTAAAGATGTATACCCGGGCTTTATTTTTGTAAGTATCTATTAGTATATATATGATAGATTTATAAATAAAATAGATATTAGATAGATAGATACAAAAATAGACATGAAATAGATAGATAGATAGATAGATAGATAGATAGATAGATAGATAGATAGATATGATATAGATAGATAGATAGATAGATAGATAGATAGATAGATAGATAGATAGATATTAGATAGATATGAGGGAGAGAGATATTAGATAGATAGATAGATAGATAGATAGATAGATAGAGAGATAGATATGCAATAGATAGATAGAGAGATAGATAGATATTAGATAGATAGATATTCGATAGATAGATATTAGATAGATATGAGAGAGAGATATATTAGATAGATAGATAGATAGATATAGATAGATACTAAACAAAAAATGTCAGCAGCACTAGATAAGCCATGACACATAAAATGAACATATGAAGAAGTAAAAAAGCATTACTGCTATGTGAACGAGTAAATAAAGTGGAAGCTCTTAGCGCATATAATTGATCATAGATATGTCGGGCTCATCCACCAACGATCAAGGTGGCTTCCAATCGGATGAGTCCTACACTAACACTGACCTGCATCCTACACAAACCGGCAGGCCTGTATCAGGGGAACACCATACCCGATCAGAAGCTGCACCAGTGTGAACGACATATCTATGATCATTTATATGCGCTAAGAGCTTTCACTTTATTTACTCGTTCACATAGCAGTAATGCTTTTTTACATTTTATGTCTCATGGCTTATCTAGTGCTGCTGCCATTTTTTGTTTAGTATTTAATTAGCCAGTAGGTAGCTTGCACCTGACTCTCACCTGTAGGAGGTGCTGTCCGTTTTTTGCAATTGTAGATAGATAGATGTTTCCTTTTACACTAATGAACAAACGTTTTCGTCCTTTCCTATTAGACTGATGCAATCGCAGAACTTACTGCCGAGCAGTTGGGTTACTATGTGGCCAATGGTCAGGTCTTGTCAGACAAGAGCCAAGTTTCAAAGGTGATGGGTGGAATAACTGGTGCAAATATTGAAGAATTTGTGGATGCATTTAATGGAGGAATGGCAAAGGTAAATGGCATATTTATTTTTGTTGTTTTATTCTTCATGTATCTTCTTACAGTAGATTCTTCTAGTGATATCTATCCATCTTATATATGTCTATCTTATATCTATCTATCTATCTCCTATCTATCTATCTATCTATCTATCTATCTCTCGATCGATCTTTTATCTAATATCTATCTATGTCTCCTATCTATCTATCTACCTATATTATTCTTTAAATCAGTTGTTACACTCTTTGAATGTAACCTTTAGCTATAAGGTAATAGTATTGTGCCCTTTGGTTTTCTGTTACAGTCTAGCATCACAGAAATAACTAACATCCAGGTGAAGAAGTTTTTATTGGGAGAGATCTTCTGTAAGCTCGGGTCCATCTTTCCATCATTCACAAGCAATGACTTTTTGACCTGGTTCCAAGATAAACTCACCTTTTTCATCTCCTCAATTGATGCCAGAGCCCTTGGATTTATATCCCTTGATATCTCCTGTGACTCTCTTGCGTCTATGTAAGTAGAACATCTTACTCTAATCATGCTTTCCTGTATAACTTGTAGCCACAGGCTGACCTGTCGTTTGTACCTAACAGCATGGCGCCTCTAAATGCAGTGCAGAACCCAGAGAACCCTGATGCTATATTCAACTTTGCCAAATCAGTTCTAATGACCCAAAAATCATCCTCACGTAAGTCAAATTGTACCAAAACCAGCACATAACTGCATATCTATACCAATGGCCTCAGCCTGTGAGACCCACAATATACTTGACATCCTCCGTGAAATCCACAGGTTGGAGACCACTGATCAGTTTTGACATATCTTCAAAAAGCATTGGAACAAATTAGATTTTTTTTCCATTTTAGACCTTTTCTTTATGTAATATAATAAAAAACCTGATAACTGAATACATAATTTTTTTGTGATCAGATGTTGCCTGTACTAGTGCTGACCTGACCTCAAGATTATGGCTACTAAAATTCTTCGGGAAGAGCATTGCTTCAGGAACATGGCAAGACATTATTTCCTTGTACCCGAATTTCCAAGTGGTGAGTAATGATTTCATTGTTCTTACATAGTTCTCTATGATACATCACGTCAGCCTACTGTAGGTGCTTCATAGTACTCTCCTAGTCTTTCCTATTGGTCCTCTCATTAGATGTCTTCTTCTGTTCTTCAGTGTCTCCTTTTCCAGTACTTCCTCCACTCCTTCTCAGATCTCCACCATAATCCATACATATTATGACTTTATAAGGTCCTCTCAATTGTGTTCTTCTCTTCTTCAGTTTTCTCCTTGTACAGTACCTCCTTCACACCTTCTCGATCTCTGTTATAAACTATACATATTGTGATTTTACATGCCCTCTTGATAGTCTTGTCCTCTTTAATTGCTCTAGTAATCTAATAGAGTAATTTAATCTTCTCTAGTACTTTCACCACAACCTCTCAGATCTCTATATTAAGCCATGAATATTGTGATTTTATAATGTCCTCTCAATAGTCTTCTCCTCTTCTTCAGTCTATCTTTCTCTAGTTCTTCCTCAACATCTTCTCAGATGTCTATTTTAAGCCATATAATATTATGACTTTTCCAAATCCTCTCAATAGTCCATTCTTCTTCTTCAGTCTTTCCCTCTCCAGTACTTCATCCACACCTTCTCGGATCTCTACTGTATTTCAAGCCATAAATACTGTGACTTTACAAAGTCCTTTCAATAGTCTTCTCCTCTTCTTCAGTGTCTCCTTCTACAGTACTTCTTCCACACCTTCTCAGATCTCTATTATAGGCCATACATATTGTAACTTTACATGGTCCTCTCAATAGTCTTTTCTTCTTCAGTCTTTCCTGCTCTAGTACTTTCTTCACATCTTCTCATATCTCTGTTATAAGCCATATATATTGTGACTGCACGTGGTCCTCTCAATAGTCTTCTCCTCTTCTTCAGTCTCTCCTTTTTTGGTACTTCCTCCACATCGTCTCAGATCTCTAATTTAAGCTGTATATATTGTAACTTTTCAAGGACCATACGCATACGATAGTTGTTTTCCTCTTCTTCAGTCTCTCCATCTCTACTACTTTTTCCACAACTTCTCGGATCTCAATTTTAAGCCATACATATTGTGACTGTACGCCATCCTATCAATAATCTTCTTTTCTCTTCTTTTTCTCTCTCCTTCTTTAGTACTTCCTCTACTCCTTCTCAGATCTCTACTATAAGACATATATATTTTGACTCTACAAGGTTCTCTCAATAGTCTTTTCCACTACTTCTGTCTCTCCTCTTGCTAGCCCTCTCTTCTTCAGTCTCTCCTTCTCTAATTCTTTCTCCACATCTTCTCAGATCTCTATTTTAACCATACATATTGTGACTTTACAAGGTCCTCTCAATAGTCTTTTTCTCTTCTTCAGTCTCTCCATCTCAAGTACTTTCTCCATACTTTCTCAGATCTCTATTTTAAGCCATACATATTGTGACTTTACAAAAAAGTTATAAAAAAACTGAAGAGCCACAGGTAACTGCCCTCTAGTTTATAGCTTTGTACATTAATAGATAGTGTGACATTTCAGAAAGTCTGACAAAATACAATATTAGAACTTTCTAGGAAATCTCACAATTGGTCTAAAATAATGTTTTTTACGGTGGGTTATTTTAGCTCAGGTTCCTTTCAATTCTCATTCTCTGCCTTTTGCAAACTCACTTTCTTTGGTACTTGATCTGTACCTTTTCAGTCCCCTGATCTTTCATTTAAGCCATGCATAGTGTGACTTTACCAATGATTTTACAAAAAAATTGACAATTTGAGAGTCACAGTTTAGAGACGACTACTCTACTCTGCTGTGTTGTCAAATGTTCATATCAACCCCAAACCTTTAGGTAGGATGTTTACTGTGCAAATGATATTTCTTTACACAATCTTTCTTTTTCTAGGTGGAAGTTACAGACCTCTTGACTCAAGTCCAGTTGGCTGATGCCTCTGCCACTAGCTCCATCGTTAGCAATTACACAGCAGTCTCCACTTTGCTCTTCTCGTTCAGTGGCAGTTTGGATGATTTCAGTGCTTACTTGGATACATTTCAAAACTATGCGCTAAAGGTCAGATTTAATAATAAATTATACAGTCAAATACTTAAGTGCCCTTTGACCCCTGGTTCATCCATGCCACGTTTTTTATTGGTGAATCATGACATCCCAACACCTTGTATTACGTTAGAAGATTTTGTAACTGCAAATGGTGACAACTACCTAACACAAAGTTCTCACAGCCCCACCCCTATTACTAAATTGCTGACAACAAAGATATAATTAAAACATACCTATCATTATAACTTCTAAAAAGTGTGTAGTATGTGTAAATATATTGAATACCTTTAAAAAGTAGCATCTCCTACACTTTCCTGTGGCCTGTACTTCCCCTTTGCCTCACTGGCTGGTTGTCATTGTGTGCTGTGAGAGGGGGAGCAGTGGGGAAATACATAAGAACAGTCCTTACGTCACCCCAGGAAGAGCCCAGCCACTTAGAGTGGAAGGGGGGAGAAAACATACAATTTTCAGAAACTGAAGGAAAGCGAAAGATGCGATATCTGTTGATGTCTAAAGAGGGATTCACTAGAGACCAAGATGAGGATGGAGAAGCAGTCTTCTTCTCCTCCTTCACCCAGTTGTTTTAGTTTACCATGAGCATGAGATCACCTTCAATATTGTGTTTTATGTTCACAATTCTTTTCAGAATCCAACTCTCCTATCACCTAAAATTAAAGAAGCCATCCTGATGGCCGTCGTTGATACTTTATTTCCACTTGTCGGTTCTTTGAGCAATCAAGTAACTGAAGATTGGCTAAACAGAATCAGATTTCTGCTTCCTGCCATCAATTCCACCATGCTGGGTGAAATTCCATTGGCAATCAGCTGTAATAAGTACCAACTCTTGTAAGTAGCTCCATATAATGTATATTTACAAGGGCAATTTCCCAGCACCAATGACTTACTTACAGTAGACTATGTATATGTGCCCGAAGGGGCTTGATATATAATACAATTTTGGTTTCCTGCAATCATTACTAGTTTGGTTTCCTGCAATCATATGGGTTTATACTGCTGAAATCGGACGTAAAGTGATATTACCATGAGGGACACAACCCCTTTGAGACTGTCTCCCCTTGGGCGATCACCTCGGGTTAGCAGCTGATTTTGCAGGGGGAAGCCACAGCCAGGCATTTCAACTACTGTAAAGGAATATACAAACGTCTTGACTCCATGAGATGTTCCTACAGAGCGACTTTCCATTGTGGCTCATCGAGGGGGGGTCTCTAGTGGGAGACCCCTCACTGATGTTTATATGGTCTAATAGAGCATTCGTATAGGAGTTGTCCAATTAAGCCAATTTATCCCAAGCCACAAGAATAGGTCTGATCATCGGAAGTTCAACCAGTGGTGCCCCACTGATCATGAGGATGCATCCCCATTTGAGTGGAGCTGCAAACACGCATGCCTGTCCATGCATGGTGCATGCATGATTGCCATTGCCACCCTACCTCTATGCTAGCTACTTACTGTCTCTCTAGACCCAATGAATTAACCATGAGAACATATATAGCCAAACCAGTACCCTAGATTTGACAGATTGAGCACCAATGTGGTGAGGGGAGAGGTATTAAATACAATTCAAAGTGTATCTAACAAAGGTTACAATGGTTACTGAATTTATGAAACCTCCAACCCATTTTGACAGTGCGGGGACTGGTGTATCTTACTCCGCTGTGTCTTTTCTTGCAGTGTGGCAGCCTTCAATGATCTATACAGTTCTTTAAAAGCTACAACAAAGCAGGATATCGCAAGCTTCCAGAAAAGGTTTTTGCTGAACAAATATACAGAGGACAGTAAGTAAGACGAGATCTGTTCTATAAGTATAGTCAGAAGGATTCAGCAGAGCACTTGGGCAGATTTACCAATAATATCTAGTAGTAAGACTATGCAAACTTAGGGGGTAATGTAGGAAGACCTGACTTTTTGCCCCTTTTTTGGCATCTGCTCGGTTTAAAGCCAGTTTTTTTGTAACAAATTTACAAAATGGTGCATTTAATTTTTTAAAAAATTGGCACGTAAATTACCTATGGATTTTTCAGACTAAAGTCTAACCATATTTACTATAAGGGCTTTGTTAAGGTCAGGACCGATTGGCCATAGACCCTACATGGAAATTTCCTGGTTGGCCGATGCCCCTGGGGGCCACCCAAATCCTCCTGTTTGCCGCTGACCAGGTACATAATGAGCTCTCAACAGTAATTAACACTGTGAGATTCAGGTACTCATGTACCCAGCCAGCAACTGCACCTGCCCTCCTGAATTCACCTTCTAAGCCCTCCTTCTCCATATCTTAATCAAAGACAACTGGAGGAGGAGGACATAAAGTGGTAGCCTTTGATGGCCAACACCCAACACAGAGGGATAGCTTTTGGGGTAGTATATTGTTCTACACTGGGTTATTTGGTTCTGCTGGGACAGTATTCTGCACTATGGTATTGTTGACCCCACCTACTTGTGTTGTCCCACCTTCTGTTAATTTGGACCTGCCTACAAAATGGGGCCACTTTTAGTTTTTTTTTTCCCAGGGCCACTTAAAGTTCCCAGTCGGCCCCTAGTCAGGGTGCAGGAGCACACTGGTGACTTTTACAGACTTTTTTTGTAAAAAAGTCGTAATGATATCAGATTGGTGGGGGACCAACAACAGGCACCCCCACTTATCAGCTGTCTCGAGTTGATGCAACTTTCCCTCTATACTTTACAACTCTAAACAGTTGTTCGTGAGGGTGCAGGGTTTCGGACACCCACGATCTGATATTGCTGACCAATCCTGAGAATAAATCATCAATATCTCTGGCCCAGAAAACCCCTTTATAGGGTCAGTGAATTTTCCAAAAAACTTTTCATATGTCATGGAGACATAAAAATAAAAACTTAGGGGGAAAAAACTATTTTTTTTGTTTGCATCCCTATATTCTAATCCCCATAACTATTTTAGATTTACATCTACAGAGCTGTATGAGGGCTCATTTTTTGTGCGGTGATCTGCAGTTTCTATTGATTTTGGGGTGTGTATGGCTTTTTTTAATCATTTTTTAATCCATTTTGTTTGGGAGGTGAAGCAATACAAAAATGGAAAATCAGCCACTTGATTTATGGCTGTGCCATTCGCTGTGCAGGATAAATATTTTTATATTTTAATAGTTTGGGAATTTTGGGGATGTGATCTTTATTTTTTATTTTAAAATGGGGAATGGGGGTGACTTTAAATATTTTTAAAATATTTTTTACACCTATTTTAAATTTCCCCTGGGGGACTTTAACATGCAATCATCTGATCACTTCTCCCATAGACTGAAATGCTTTAACATTTCAGCTTATGGGAGCTTCAGTACACTCCTATCAAGCTACAGGCCAGGCTTGCTAGGAACTTCGCTATGACAGGCCTTGGAGCCTTCAGGACTGAGGCTGTCATAGCAACTGAATGGCTCCCTCTCAGATGTTATGGTCTCAATTGGACCCGGCATCTGAGGGCAAAACAGCAGGCACCTGGTGGCTATAGTGCAAAGGCAGCGTCTTAATTGGGCACCATCTTTATAGACCTGACTTCCACAGTACATGTATGGCAGATGTTTATATGCTTCATATATTGATTCCCCGCATTTTCCCAAACATCTGCTTGCTACTAGAGAATGATAGCCTTCATCGATTACTTCCAGAAACTGAAAATCTGTCCTGGTCATGTGATGCTCACACAGCATTATGCTTGTTAAAACCATGATACATTGTCCCACATTTACTAATGTGTCTGGACCTAGAATTTATCTAAAAAGCGGTGCAATTTTGGCACAATTTGATAAAATTCTGGTTTCTTCAATCTTTTTGACTCAAAAAAGAGGTGGACTTAACTGGAATTAGGAGTGGCTTATCGAGAAAGGGGCTTGGCATAAGATGCAACATTTTGCATCAAAATTGCACCAAAATTATGGCATAAAATTCCGTCTCAACCAAAGCTAATCAATAGTTGGTATAAAGCTAGCAAAAGTATCTGTGCACCGGACTTATCATCAGCCTGAGCCCCTGAGAAAAATCTGATGGGGGTCTAGACAGCCTTTCTAAGCTTATACAATCTATAAGCTTAGTAAATATCTACCACTGTGTGAACATCGCATAATCTGGATGGACATTCAGCCTGTGCAATTAAAAAAATAAAGTTGATTAGAAAGTTGCATAAGCCCTGTAGGTCCTAACAATCATGTACTACCGTGCTAGGGCCTTTAGAAAGGAAGGTCATGAGATATCTTATGTTTTTTTTTTGTCACCAGGAGATGGATGTTCATTGGGAACCTCATCTGTAGCTTCCTATATACAGGACAACATTGGACTTTTCTGTAAACAATTTACAGCCGCAGATGTCATTCAATTTAACCCTGCCATATCAGAAGTAAGTTTTACGGAATTTTGCAATCTGTCGTAAGGAACAGAGATGAAAGGTCTTAACTGGAAGATTGTGCTTGACTCCTTTTCTCATTTCGACTGTCCTTCCCATCAGTGCTGTTCGGGTCTTCTCTGTTATACTGTGTTTTAAGAACTGTATTCCTGGATTTTCAATAACTGGAGGGCGGGGGTGGGGGGATAGTAATATTTGTTTTTCTATGGTTACCGATTCAGTAGCTGAAACAACTCAATCATGACCAGCACTAACCCTGACAACCTTCTTCACTAAGTCCATCATCCACCACCCAATCCTTACTCTGACATGGCCTCCATAGAAATGTTTCATCCAAGCAAAGTTTAATTTAATATTAATTTGTAACCACTTCCAATGGTTTAGAAATTCTTATATTATCCACTTAGTACATCTTACAGACCAGCATACTGCCATTCAAGGAGAACTACAAGAAAGTCTGAGCCCTGTTAGTGTCTTTACTGTATCAATGGTTTAGCTTGAAAATCGGAAGGACTTATGTACCCATGCCAACACATTACGTTCCTGTGCTAAGGTAGCTCAGTAACATCCTAATTTTTTAAAGAAGGCAGTGAAAATTTTAATTTGTTGTCATTTGTGACGATGAAGCCCCAATATTAGATCCGTTATATTCAGGGGAGTAATTACAGGGCTTGTAGAGGCAACATTTGACCACAGACCCTGAAGCGTCCCAAAAGGTCTCTATCTCTCTCTGCTCATATGAGGAGACCAGTAATTTCAATTATGATAGTTGGTGGCTCTTTAAGAGATCTTGCATTGGGTCCAGGTTTGGACTCAATTTTTGAATTCTCTGGCTTGGGACATAATATCAACTTTTTAGACAGGCAAAACCATATAACTAGTCCAATCAAAGAATCAGAGAATTGTCAAAGTCATTGTCCATCCATTTGCTTGTCAATTGACATGTAAGGTCTGCCACGGTAGACTGCCTAGAGGTTGTACGGAAGTACCAGAACCAAGAGTTTCGGACCATCCCGCAAAGTTCTGTATCTCAAAATGTTTAGTTTGATCAGTAGCAAAGTATTTTCATGTAAGATTGCAACTTTTCCTGCTACCTTCTTCTTCCTGAATGTGTAACCTCTTACGTAACCCCTATGAAGATCATCCTCCAACTCCCAACGAAGACGGGGTTCCCTTTGGATGCATATACAGTATTATAGTGACATCCATTACAGCTGCTGGCCTAGATATCTTAATTACTTTTATTAATGGTCATTGTGGGGAAACCCCATTATTTTCTGTATTTTCTCTATTCGCAATGTTAATAAATCAACCAGTGCGATTCAGGGCAAATAAAATCTCGAATTAAAGCACTTATCTATCTCCCACAGAACATTTGTATTATGAACTGTATTAGTGTATGAGCTACAAATATTGCCAAAGCCACAGAACTGTTGTATTATGATATTTGTTCATTTCTGTCACTGTCAAGGTTAGCCTCTCACCATACTAGTTGTTCATTGGCTGTATGCCCTATACGACATTGCCAGTATTTTCATCTTTGTCTGGTTTCTGTAGCTGTCTTTTTACTTACAATAAATATTCATTTTAAAAAAGCAAAAAAAACCTTCTTGGCATTTTGATATCTTTCACGTGTCGTTATCTTCTTTACGTCAAAAATTGTATGTCTAATTCAACTAACCCTGTTGCTACTGGTTAAACTAAACTGTGAGTTTACAAGAAATAAAGTAAAACATGACCCGTACAAACTAACCTCGGTTGGTGAAATGGGTACTCATAACCTGGAACCATAGCAGAGACAAGGGTTGACTACCTTTTCTAAAGACTATGTTGAAATATATTGTGGTGGTGGCAAAAATGTTATGACTTTTTTGGTTATTCTAATGTCTACTTTATATTTCACTTTAACATCCTTTCCTATTCTATAAATTACTTATTCGTCCTTGTATGGGTCATGAATATGATGAGGTTGTTTACAATTACATTGGGGATTAATGTTAAAGTGTAACTGCAATTCTTTTTTTTATTTTTGTAATGTATACAGGAAGTGATACTGACCATTTTGTAATATACTTTAATTACTGAAATCATACATTTCTATTAGAAAAAACAGCTCTAAAGTGGCCCATTTGAGCCTTATCAACGCTCCTCTGTCTTCTGGTTACATAACAGATGAGACTTCCTCAACACTGACTGTGTTATGTAAACAGAAGACAGAGGAGCGTCGCTAAGGCTCAAAATGGGCCACTTTAGAGCTATTTTTCTAATAGAAATGTACAATTTCAGCAAATAAAGTATATTACAAGAATGGTCGGTATCACTGTCCCTATACATTACAAAAATAAAAAAAGAATGGCAGTTACACTTTAGCGGTCACTCTTAGGAGGACAATAAAACCCAAAAAATGAAAGGAATACAACCAGAATACCAGACAGTAAAAAACTATCCAGTAGAATCATTATTGGTATAGTCTAAAGAGGTTGAAAACAAAAAAGGTGGTGGGTCAACAGGCACTTAATATTAAAGGAGAAGCCAAATTGTGCACACATTACTTACCAGTTGACACAGGTGAGGAGTCAAAATTGTCTCTTCAAAAAGTTTGAAGATGTTTCCCCAATCCTTTCAGTGAACTTTAGCACATCTTTGAGATTTTTTTTCATGATTTAGAATAACCACTAGTAGGTATTAATGACCTATATGAATGAAATACTTAAGTTAAACACACATATAAATATATATACCGTATTTTTCGCTTTATAAGACGCACCTGATGATAAGATGCATCCCGGATTTTAGAGTAGGAAAATAAGAAAAAGATATTTTTCCTCACATCAGATCCTCATTACAGAACCCCATAAATATCAGGACATCACAACAGATCCCCATATCAGCCCTCCATGTTAGAACCCCATCAGACCTCAGTGTCAGACTCCCAACAGACCTCAGAACAGCCCTTTTTTTTTAGACCCCCATCAGCCCTTTTCTTTTAGACCCCCATCAGACCCCATCAGCCCTTTTCTTTTAGACCCCCCATCAGACCTCAGATCAGCCCTTTCAGACCCCCATCAGACTAAAATAAAAAACTTCACCTCCGTGGCTCCGCTTCGGGTTCGGTCTCTTTAGAAGTCGCACTCCTCTGTCTTCTCCGGCTGGCGCTGCACCTGACTGCATGCAGCATCAGGTCATAGTGCGCGCACTATGTCCTGATGCTGTATGGGGCCATAAGGGAAGCGCTCAGTGTTGGTCACATGACACAGCTTAGAATCAGAAGGGAGGTTATAACTCACAAATACAATCACCAGTAAGAAGATGACCTACTTGGCTGTATGCTTGGGGTTTTTGTCCTGCTGCAGAACACATTGAAATTTTAACTATTAACACTTCTGTTATTGAAAGCGTTCTTACTTTGCAACATTCATGCCTAAAACACAGTACATCACCCCAATACACATAGGACAGTCTACAGTGCAGGTACAGTACATGCCATTCCATCTCCCTCTCAGAACAGGACTCTCTTGTAGGTGTTGTCTTCTCCTACCATTTACCCATGGTGAAGAGGAGAAGGAGAGACATTATCCTGTAGCCATTTCCCCTCCCTTTTTGGTACTAACACCATAACAATAGAGAAGGAGAACCCTGAGCCCACAGGATAGTGAGATCATAGTTAGCTTCAGCTGTCTTCTACGCCTCATGGATTCCAGAGCAACTACATGGGTCCTTATTATGAGTATGGTGCAATCATAAAAGTGATAAAAAAGTGAAGAAGACTATATATATACATAAGAGGGTGAAGTTTTTACTTTCCCACCCTAAGCCTGGTCTTAACATGACAATACAGAAAAATGAAGGCCTGCAGCACACTCATTAGTTTCCTATCATTTGAGGAACCAAAGGATTTAGACTAGAATCCTTAGACGAGTATTCCCATCTGGGACAATGTAGGACATATTGATAGAATATTATATAAATGTCCAATATGTGCAGGTCTGACCTCTGAGGCTCACTCCTATTTCAAGAATGAGGTCTGAAAGCCAATGGAGAGCACACCATGCACGTGCAGCATCCCTTCCAGTCACCACTATGGAACTTCCGAAAATAGCTGAATACTGGCTTGGTCCCATAGCAGCAAATGGAGGGGTAGCTACACACATATGACTTGCTCTCCATTCATTGCTTTGGGGCTTCCGAAAATAGTCGAGCACGCTCTCATGCTATTTTGAGAAGTCTCATTGAAGTAAATAGAGAGGTCACAATGCATATGTGCTCTCTGCTCACTTTAGGGCCCCTTGAGATAGGAGTAGACCCCAGAGGTGAACCCGTACCCATTGGGCATCTAAGGCATATCCTATCGATATCAAACATGAAACTCGTACTTCACCACATGAGTGAAGTAAAATCAAGGCAGCTTTTATTGCTTCAGCATATACAGTGATGTTTTCACCCATGCAGGGGTCATTCTCCACTCGAGAAATACCCCTGCACGGGATGAAACCTTGCTGTACATGCTGGAGGAATAAAGGCTGCCTTGATTTCACTTCACCCATGTAAACACTGTCACTCATTCCAATACTTTTTTGGTCTTAATATGACAAGGCCGAGCCTGCAAACATTACCATTTACATAAAATAAGGGGGGAAAAAGACCAAATATTATAAACAAATCATCTCTATGAGGATCCTCAATACGAATAAGTGAAAGGAGATGTGCAGAAGTATATAAAAATTTGCACAAAGGGCGGTCAAACACACAATGTTTGTGCACCAAATACACACAGTATGTCTGGTAGAACACATAAGCAAAAAGTGACAAATACACAAATAAACATGCATTGTAAACAATGAAGACAAAGACTAGCACAGAAGCCATACACCTTAATAAAGTTAAACTAAGCAAACCAGAATGCTTTAAAGGGTTTGTCCAGGCTACATATATAACCCATATCCTCAGGATAAGTCATCATTAGGGATGAATGAATTGATTAATACAAATGAGTTCTTCATCTGCAAAGGACTGTCCCCACTGCTGACGATGATCCCCCTACCACTGGACTGACCAGGCCACACATTTTGCCTGGCCCTGACAATCTTGTACCTGCGCCGCTGCTCCAAGTAGAGGTGCAAACACATGTAGCAAAAGCAGAGCCTCTGTCCTTTTGTAGGTACTTGGACCAGTGGCACAGGCTTGGCTGGGTGAGATGGGTGGCCCCGTCAAGCGGCAAGGGGGAGCGTCGTCAGCAGCTGGGACAAAGCTTTGTAGATGAAGAACTGATTATAATGAACAAATCAATTTGTACAAATCTATTAGCTCAACGCAAGTCATCAATATCAGATCAGTGGGGGATCAAAACTTGATCAGCTGTTTGGGCAACCGGAGTCCCAGAAACTATACCGTATATGTAACTAGAAGGGGAAGTCTTCATACATTGTGTAGTAGTAGTGCTGGTATACTGCACTTCATTTCCCATTCAAGTGAATGGGAGCTGAGCTGCACTGGAAACTAGACAGTGTACGGAGCCTTCTGCTTCCACTCTGTGCACAGTATAGTTATTGGCGCCATGGCTAACCACGAAAGCTGATCAAGTGTCAGACCCCACTGTTCCGATATTGGTCACCTATCTTGAGGATAGGTCATTAAAATCTGTAGAACAGACAACACCTATAAGGTACCCTTAGACATATAGACCATAGCGGTAGACCACGCAACTGCTATGGGACCAAGGGCAAGAGGGGGCCCAGTCTTAGTTGGCATTATTTCCTCTTCTACTGGAGGTGAAAACTGGGTGAGGACTTTACCCTCTAAGAGAACAACTTTTAGCAAATGAGGCAGTGGAAAAATGGCCCAAGGGTCATTGAAAGGGGTTTAGGTAGAAACTCTTCTGTCCTGTGTGGGGGGCCTGGTCTGATCCTTGCTATGGGGCCCTTAATACTCTATGTATGCCACTGATATAGACTAAAGCTGGCCACGCATACTTCAGTAGTTGTCAACTAAAAGTTCATCTGGCCAACAGCTATTCCTTCTGGCCGATTATGCAAACATTCTCAATTGGAAAAGATGTCAAATGGGTTGAATGTAAGGTTAAGATCTGACCATCTTACACACAATCAAAGGGTTGATAGGAACAAACCTCCGACTGAACAGACATAAACAATATATACAGTGCCATTTCAATATTTTAGGCCCAACTATACATCACCCCAACTGGACAGATGACTACAAGACAATTGTAACAAAAGTTGAATCCCTAACATATACAATTCTAGTGTCCAGACAGGAATACTTAAAGATCCATCCATTTTACTATCATACGCAGGAGAAAAACTAGAATTCATACATTCTGGAGTCTGGAATGAGCCATGTTGGGCCAGTTGTGATGCATTCAACAGCATACAGAACACAACTCACATAGTCGAGCTAGAAAACAACTATTTTGGACAGAAGGGTTTCTGCCTAAACCTCTTTCAATGACCCTTGGGCCATTTTCCCACTGCCTCATTTGCTAAAAGTTGTTCCTTTAGAGGGTAGAGTCCTGACCAAGTTTTCACCTCCAGTAGAAGAGGAGATAATCCCAACTAAGACTGGGCCCCCTCTTGGCCTTGGCCACTATGGTAGTTATCTCCCTGGTCTATATGTCTAAGTGTACCTTATAGGTGTTGTCTGTTCTACAGATTTTAACTACCTATCCTCAAGATAGGTGACCAATATCAGAACAGTGGGGTCCGACACTTGAACAGCTTTCGTGGTGTTCCTCTATCTGCGTGACCCTCTTAACCTTTGGATATTCCCATAGCTACCAGAAAAGAGACAAAAAGGGTTGCACATACTGTAACCCATTCCTATTCCCCAAGACCTGGCATTTGAAACCTGCAGTACCCACTTACACCATTCTGTACACCATAAAAGTGGACTAGTACAGTAAACAGGTAGAGGCTACATTACTTGTGTTCAGCAGTAAAGTTTAGGAAGGAAACAGACTTGAACAAAGAATCCACTTAAAGGACTGAAAAGTCTCCTTCCTAGCCATCATCTTACTTACACTGCAGATCTGGTACTTTCGTGTCCTGTGCATTGCATCTACTTTAAAATTAATATAAAAGTTAGGTTCAAGCCATTAAAAAACTGGGACATGATTATATCATGAGGCTCTTCCTTATAGGTAAGCCATAGGACAGTTCATATGTGTCTGGTATAAAAACAACTGCTATTACTACTAGTACTAGGTACCAAGGTTGTACATACCATAAGGCAGAAGTATCATCCATGGACTGGGGAGAGGCAGACTTACACTATGGCTAATATACACCTGTGAAGGGCTTCTTCTGGCTTATAATACCGTAGGCAAGTAAGGTAGAGAAGAATTAGGTTACTACAAGTAACCTAATTCTTACAAGTAACCTACATCCTACAAGTAATGAAACTAGACATAAGCACTAGGTATGAATATCCAAGTGTACTGGTCATTATGAGCACCTATCAGAGTTCACAACCATCCATAACTTCACAGACAGTAAAAAAAAAAAAATAGGAATCAATATCCATAATAAAAAGAGTTATAATAAAGAGATTCATTATAAGGAAGGTGACATACCCATACAAGCCAAGGTACAGCTTGTTCATGTTACTGTAATTACAATAATTATTAGTATTGAAGGCACGTGTTATTTATCATAGAACATAGAAACCTTGGGGCACATTTATTAAGACTGGAGTTTTAGACGTCGGTCTTAATAAAGCACTAAGCTGGCGGAGGATCCACCAGCCTCTCCATCACTTCGGCACATCCAGCACCAGTTCTAAATGTAAGAGAGCTTCCTAGCTGTCTTACATTTAGACCATTTTCTACACCTAAAACCTGCCAGCCTGTGCCCCCCCATGCCCCTCCCAATGCCATGCCCAGAATTTTAGAACTGGCGTGAGCTGGGAGAAGTCACAAATAGAGAGAGGATTTGGGGGCTACTATATGTCCTTGGAGAGAGAGAGTGCCTTAGTTGACATGAGGAGACTTATAAACCATACATGCTCCTCTGGAATTCTGGGAAGAAAGGATGCAAATGAGCTCTTAACAAGCTCTTCCTCTGATGCCACCAAGATGTAAGGCAGCTATCCTATGAGTCAATGTTCAACCCTTTAAATAGGCCTTGAGACTTGGATAGCTGCCTTACATCTGGTGGCATTGGAGGCAGAGCTTGTTAAGAGCTCATTTGAATCCCTTTCTTCCCAGAATTCCAGAGGAGCATGTATGGCACGTCAACTAACGCGCTCTCTCTCCCCAAGGAAGATAGTAACCCCCGAATCCTCTCTAGTTAGGGAAAAGACTTATTCGCAAATACAAATATGTCAATCAGAATAAATCCCTGGATCAACGACCCTTCTCCAGAAATCTAGTAATCATGTAATCATTACACTTTAGGAAACCAGGACACTCCTTTTTTTACTGAGGTCACCACTTTATCTGGTAGAGAGCTCCATAGGCTCCCTGCTCTTACAGTAAAGAACCCCCTCTAGATGTACTGTAGAGGATGCCCCTTTGAAATATTTACAATCCTGGGTGTAAATCTTAATTTTATCCGATTTCTCTAGAATAAAACAATACACGGGTTAGGGAATTGGAGTTGTCCAATTTGATTCTTCCTGATTTAGAATCTGTTTCATGAAGACTACCACTTCTCTAAATATACTAATCCCCAGTGATCCCCTCCAGAGGTCAGCTATTATCACCTGGGGAAGTTACAGCAGCTACATGGTAATTCACATGAAGGGCAAACCAAGCAATATTTAATGACATAAGTCCACTAGATTGGCAGACACTCTTAGAAGATCTCTGTTCTGGTTCGTAATGGGGGATCCCAATCATGGGACCCCTTCTAGGATGTCCATATCCACTAATAGGAAGTATATAGATAAGCTGACTCCTCCTCTCTGGTTTGGAGTTGTCGGTTACTTCTCACTTAATCTTAGTACATTAGCAGTTTATAGTATAGAGGAGGATATAGTTTTAAGGCCATCAAGACACTTAACCTCTCTATTATCTTTGCAGTTACAATTGATATATTTTCTGGGACCTGAAGAGCTGGCAAAAATAACAGTGAAGCTGACACTTAACAGCACGTACAATACTTCCATGATACTGGCACTTATGGAGAACGCACCGTACAGCAATCTAACTGCATACGCCAGGGAATTTAATATTGCTGCCCATGAGGTAAGATGTAATCTGAGGCTGTTCATCACACACATCTAATTATAGCGTTTATTAATTACCCTGAACTAATAACCAAACACATAGAACTATTGGTAAATTTTTGTTTTTATTTTTATGTAGGCGAACCTGACAGTCCTTCCCAACCCTGAGGTCCGAGATGCCATTTTAGAAATGTTTCTGAACTGGCTGAAACCTTATTTCAAACACTTTCCTCAACGCCTATGGGGTGAATGGTTCAGTGGGTATTTGCCATTGCTTCTGCCGGGAATAAAGGAAACCGACATTCAATTACTTCCTACAGATATTTCTTGTGTTTCCTATCAAGCATTGTAAGTATATTCTGATATTTTGTCTTTTTCTTGTACCCATTGACAGTTGTATATCATAATGTGAATGGTATAAATATGGGTCAGCTCCATGAACCTTAAACCAGCAGAGGTCTGGTACTATTTATCTTACAGCAGTAGATGTGGAACCACTGTGTCAACCAACAGTTTTAACTTTAGACTAAACCTAGGGCTGTTATCTTGGCAGTTCTCTGGTATTCAGCCTTTGATCCCTATACAAGGATCTAGACTTCACTGCACAGGAACCACAAAGCCACTACCTCATAGAATAGCCCTGGTGTGGTTGGCTGGTGACTTATGGAGGTTAGAAACACCGATGAAGAGCACCGATGGATCAGGCAAACTCGTAGTCAGTAACAGGTCTAGGTCAGGGCAAGTAGAGTTCATGTCCATCTGAGAAATAGTTCGAAGGTCAGGGCGAGCAGCTCAGGGTCAATAGGGCAAACAGGATCAGGTAAGGTCGGATGGCAGAGGGTCAGAACTGAGAAATCAAGGTCGGTATACGGGCAACAAACAGAAATAACACATTTGCAGGAACTAGCAAGCTAGTAAGGTGAAGGGAAAGGTGCCTAAAATACCCATTGACTGGGGAAGAATTAGGGTGCATGTGTGCTAGCCCTTTAGGAGCCTGGGCAACAGGTGAAAGTCACACAGAACTCCAGGAGCCAGGTACGCTGCTGGAGGGCAGAGGAGGGCCAGTGGATTCAGACCAGCAGAAGACACGGGCAGCAGCAAGGAAAATGAAGGAGCACCTGTGTGCATCCGGAGAAGTGGTATGGCAGTGGGCATAGGCTGCCATCATAAGAATATCCCTCTCCACTCTTACAATTTAGCGTAAAGGGATGTCCTTGTCATTGAACCTTTGAACATTTTCCTACTCACTAGTTGTTCAGGAAAACCTCATCAATCTCATGGATTGGTGGGGCTCCGAAACTTAAGGCATTTTCTAGTGATGTGCCATCACCGTCTATGGTAGACACCACTTTAGATTCTGTGTTAGAACTTTACAGGTATGTACAACTTTGCAAACATTTGTATTGTCCCAGCGTATCTAAAATAATCAAGCAACTTTGCAAACATCTCTTATGGAGACCCATGCATCTCCATGGTTACATACAACAAACAAACCATAGTGTTATTCCATTTTCTTTGCCCCTGCCCCCTCAATTGTCTGTAAGGGTAGGAGCTGTATGCCTAAAATGGTAAGAGATTTTGTATTGCAAAGTTGCATTATTTCCTAGTTTAGATACACCGGGTCAGTAATAAATGATACCAATGCATTGCTGATTATCATATTTTTTTTATTACATCTAATTTTACTTATTCCTCTAATTAAATGCACAAAACATGTACAAAAGTGATGGAAATAGAAATTATTTTTTTTATTTTTGCAACCAGGATAAGTGGATTTGACCAAGCCTATGAACATCTACCATATCTCACAAGACTAAGCTTTTACAAAATCTTCATTAAGTCATTCTGGAGTGAGAAAGCTATTGCTCACGGTAATCCTATTAGTTTAATCAAGATACGATCTATCGACCTTCAGAAGAGTCATAAAGTCATATATGATTTCTTGCATTTTATCTCATAGATGGATGTAACTATACTTATCCCATACAGTGGGTGAAGGACAATCTAGGAAGTTTCATAAAAGAAGCAACCTTCCAAGAATTAGTGACCTACAATGAGAATTTTACCAAGGTAAGTACTTACCTAACTATTACTTATATAAATATAAGGGGTCACAAAAACTATGCCCGAGTCTAACTGAATATGAATGTGACCATAAGCCTAAAGGGGACGTCTATCTCTTATCATCATATCATTATTAGATCCAACATTCTGTGACGATGCATTTATTAATATAATATATATAATCTTTATAGCAGTCAAAGATCTGTTTGTTTGGTTTTATAAACCACAGCTCCAAATCCCCTGCATAGACATAAAATTAATTTTGAAAAATTCTGTTGGCCTACAATCACCACTAGGTGGAGCTTTTGGCACACTGCATTATTACTGGCTTTAATGTATACATAGAATGCAGCAAGGTCCTAAACTCCCCCTAGTGGTCACTACAGGCAGACAGCATTTTACCATTTGATTCTATGCAGTGGTGTAGCTCTTGGGCCCTGGTGCAAGAGTTAAGCTTGGGGCCCCGTCCCTCAGTGCTTTGTGGCCAGGGGAATGGGAAGCACATAGCCTTTGCGGTGCCTGAGACAAAATTTGAAACAGCATTTCTCCCATGCCAAATTCTAATCTCGACCTAACCCCTTCCCTCCAGCCAGAGGTGTAACTTGACCAGCATGCACTTTCTATAATACCAGTGTCTTCTTATGTGGCACAAGGATCTTTGGGCCCCCTCAGGCTCCTGGGCCCAGTAGCATCTGCTACCTCTGTACCCCCTATAGCTACACACCTGATTCTATGTCCATGCAGGGATTTTGGAGCTCTTTTTAAAAAAATAAAATAGAGCTCTAAATGATATCAAGATATAGTAAGAACTGAAGCAACAAATAATCATGGTTTTCCAAATGCAGGTGCTGGACGGCACACTCCTCACCACAAAAGAACTGGCAGACTTCACAGTAATATTAGACAGCGTGTGCAGCGCCACATTATTAAGTTCTGTATTAGACCAAGTCGCTGCTTTGGAGTCCTTTGAGGAGATCCAGGAATATCTAGAATATCTACAAGACAGTCTTGAGCCGGTAAGATGAAATATCAATTACACAATTTTGAAATTTTTTGAAAATGTAATCCAGTACAAGATCTATTATATTGATTACAATGATGCTATAATCTCGAGTTTTTATAGAAGACAAAAGCCTGTGGAAAATGCAGCCTTTTTTTAACATCGATCCTTTCTATACGCCTTCAATGTATGTTTTTTTCCATATTGTAGATGTCAACCTCAAATCTGCCATGCGGTAGTAACCAATCAATTCTAGGCCAACTAAGTGGACAAGCCCAAGAAGAAATTATAACAAGTGTCCTCAAAGTCTTACAGAAGGAATGGTCTTTGAACGATATGTCACAGTGGATGATAACATTTGGGTATCTTCTGGAGAACTTCCCAGATTCCTTCACTGAGGCTCATTTTACAGTCGTTACCCTCAATATGTCCTGTGAAAGCTACCAAAATTTGTAAGTAATTTGTAAAATTGAGGAACCAAAAACACTTCTAGAGTTGTGAGTAACTTTGGATGTTTTTGGTATTTATTAGAATAAAGGCACTTGATCACATCTATCCGAGACTCAGCAAAACACAGAGGAATTACATCTATCAGTATGCCAACTCATACCTTACTCAACAGTTCCTCGCCACAGGTATGTCTGGTTGTAAAGTTGTAGTAAGGCAGTTGTAAATGTCTCTTACACTTAGCTTTGTAAAATACTATTTTCTAAAGAGGAGCAAATTGATTCTAAACTAATTGAATTAGACCTTTGTAGTTAGCCAGTTGTACATGTCTCTTATGCTTAGCTTTGTAAAATACTATTTTCTAAAGAAGAGCAAATGAATTCGAAACTAATTGAATTAGATCTGAATTTTCCAAAAATTCAAGTTACATCTGAATCTAAATTTTTGGATATTCAATTTGGGTGACTTCCTAAAATGGCATCAGCCATTTTACAGATCACAAGAAAAGGAAGTTAAAAAAGTGAGATCACATGACTGGCAGGCATTTTCTACCAAACTAAAAAGTTTTTTCGGACCATTAAGAAAAAAAAAGGAAAAGATCCTGCAGTGTAGTTTGTTTTGAAAGATACTGATTGTTACCACCACCACCAATGCCTCTACCCATAGTCATATATGTCACTGTCTCTTTAAAATTACTAATGATGGCTTGGCTTTAAAGAGCTTGTAATGATCGCATACAATCCTTGGAGACCTCAACTTTTCATCAAAATTGGTGCACAAATAGAATTTCCCAACCACTTTCGAATCCAAATCAAATTTCGAAAAATGTGCTCATCACTAATTAGTTACCAATTCCTCAATAAAGAGGATTAGCCTTGAGATTACTGAAAGACTTTTCACTTGTGATTGTAGTTTTGGTTATAAAAAAAACATGGCTGCTTCCTTCCAGTGCCACATCTGTCCATGAGTTGCAGTTCAGCTCAATTGATCCTTTACCACATAAAGAAAGCAGCCATCTTTTTGTAAACCCTGAACAATCCATTTATTATGATTTATATTATTACAGTTTGGTTAACTATTTTTGCATTTCTTTAAGAATCTGCTTGTGCCCAGAACACAAATGATACCATACAATGGATCACTTTGAATTTCGGAAGATATTATACTGAAGCCAAAATTACCGAACTCATTGACTTGTTTCCAAATCTTGAGCTAGTAAGTGGGCCCCCAGGCATTATCAATCTTCTAATGAAAAGGATTGTCCAATGTGGATGACTCATTTAAGCATACAGTAAATGCCTGTAAATGGCATCCTACCATTTGTGATTTTTATCATATAACAAAAGCTGACGCTCGTTAATAACTTTCTCTCACTTTACAGGCTGCTCTTTTTGGAATGTTAAACCCTAAAGAGTTGTCAGAAATATTACTTAAAGAGGACGTCCTGAACAATTACATACTGATGACAACGATTTTGAAATTTATTCAACTGGAAGACATTACAGAATATGTGTTAGCTATTAATGAGACGGCATATGAGGTATTACATTGCACATGATTACAAAATGCAATACATTGTGACAGCTGATCTTAAAGGAAAACTGTCCGCAGTTCTGACCATGCTAAATTGCCGACAGAACTATGCATGAGCTGGGGAGAGCAGGGAAAACATAACTTTCAGGGAGCTCTTCTTATCAGGAGTAGTATGAATATGAACTTTTATTCCGATTCTGCAAGTTCCCAGGAGTTGAAACTTTACTCTCTTCATTTTGATGCTTTATATTCTCTACTCTCTGTTCTCAGTGACAGCTGTAGCATCCATCCAGGAGATCACTACAGCTATCACTCAGAGCAGAGGCGAGGGGCTGTGACGCAACTGAATGTAGAGAGCACTTCACAGTGAAGCTCCACCTTGAGCACTTGCAGGAGCAGAATCTGGCAGAACAAAAGTTCATATATACACTACTCCCGATAACAGGATCGTTTCCCAACTTCTACTTAGTGCTGTGAGCAGTGTAAGGTGGGCAATGCTGTTTAAAGGTTCTGTACACAGGGAATTTTACAAGGTCAACCCCTCCATTTACTCCTCGGTCCTTAATAAATTCCTATTCTTCATCTACTGAGCTCCATAGGCTGCAAGAATTTTGTCGTTTAACTGTGTGAAGGAAAACACTGTATATGGAGGGTGCTTAGATCCCCATATGTGTTGAAATAAATCAGCACAGATTTTTTTAACCTGTTCAAATAAAATAAAAACAAATGTCGGCGACACTAACCCCTTTACTATCCTAGACCACCAGGGATGTACCTTGTAACCTGTTTACTATCTTTGACGACCACAGATACACTATTTTTGGCTAATCATCTTACCAATATTTATTCTCTACAGGCAAATATATCAATTTCGGTATTAACAGGGGTGGAGCAGTCCATATTGGCTATTAACCTTCTCAAACTGAATTTCTCTACTTACACCACACAAGACTGGACCATCTTGTTTCAGCAATACTTGTATTTTCTGCTCCCATATTTCAACCAAACTCTACTCGAAATTATCCCAGTTGACATCGGCTGCTCATCCTACCAGGCAATGTAAGTGCTTCATAGATTCTTCCAGGTAATATCAGGGCCTAAGCAGTCACTCACACACAAGTTTTCATTGTGTACATTTCCATTGGTAAAATTTATCAATTTCTAAAGTCCTGGGAAAGATTTGGTAAAATTTATCAATTTCTAAAGTCCTGGGAAAGATTTGATGAAAGGTAATTCTGCAAGATCTCTTTTACTAAAGACAGTGATTGGTGTTTAAAGTAACAATCCATTGATTGGCTTACAGAGTACTTAACTTTGTTCTTTTGTTTGTCTTTCCGATACGATCATTTATGCATGTAAGGTATGCATTTATTATGATTGTTATAACATTTATTTTAAAGCACCATTAAATCCACGGTGCTGTGAATAGCAAAAAAGGTAATATAAAGGACAAACAAGTACAAAAGATGGATGGCCCACCAGATGTTTATGATATATTGCTAGGATATGCCATCAATGTCAGATAAGTGCGGGTCTCACCTCTAGGACCTCCCCCTATCTCCAGAATGGGGCCCCGAAAGTGAAGGACAGCAACCCCATGCCACGTATGCACAGAGAGCTCTCAATTTACTGCTATGAGAATTCCGAAAATAGTCAAGCAGGTATTTTTGGAAGTCCCATAGCGGTGAATGGAAAGTGCACTACACATGCATGATGACCTCTCCATTCAAGGCTATGAGCCAACAGTCAGCTATTTTTGGAGCTCCAAAAGTGGTGAACGGAGGGTAACCGCACATACATGGTGTGTTCTCCTTCACTTCAGAGGCCCTATTCTGTAGATAGGAGCAGGTCCCACAGGTGTGCCATCTGAGATGGGAATACCCCTTTAAGCATGGACTAACTTAGCGACAGACTGGTACAGAGAGAGGAAAAACACTGCCCTGTGCTGAGTGGGTGTGCTGGTGTAGAACAGGTTCTATTGGTTCTTATCATATGAGCTATGAAATTGGTATCAATTTTCCCTGTCTTACTAATTTACACTTTTTCAATTTAATGAAATAGACTGAAAGAATTCTCATCACCATATGTCTACTCATCATTGTCAAGTCCTATTAAGAATGACATCTACACAGCTTTCATTAAGAGATACATGATCCAACAATCACATACTGCAGGTGAGTCCCACAGAGAATACTTTGTGATAATCGTATCTGTGATCTGGGTTGGGCTTCCCAAAAGGTTCCCTGGATATATATCCTAGAGCCCTCAGCTTCTTCTATATTGACATAGTTTTCACTATACTTGGAGCGTCCATACATTATGAGCCCTGGATGCGGGAACTGTATGTGGATTACTGCTAATTGCCAGGCCGCACCTGTACTTGTTGGTTCAAATGGCAAGTACAAGGTGCAGTCCAACAATTGGCTGTTATCGGCAAATGGATAGTACAGGTACCCTTACAGTACTATCAACCACGCTAGAATAGTCTGAGAACAATGTGTGCTATTAATTAAAAAACTAACTTTATTTAACATCATTTTATTATGAACAGACATTGTATGTGACACGGTTGATCTCCGAAGCTGGGTGAAACTCAATTTCTATAACTTTATCCGGGAATCAACATTTGAAGATCTTTCATCATTCAATAAGAATCTTACAAAGGTAAAAAAATAGGGTCCATATTACACAAACCCCTACTGTTCTATTGAACCAAAGCTGTATTACCGTAGAATTAGTGTTGAGCGAGCATGCTCGGCCGAACATCGAGTGTACTCGAGCACAATGCTCTGTAATGTTGATTTGTACGCTAATGCATACAAATTCAGTTAATTAGCATACTTTTACGAGTGAAAGGAGTAAAAGAGGAGAAGTCGCAATTCTGACCTTTTTCTATTAACCAGACACCCTCCCCTCTTCCAAACGGGGGGTGCCTGGTTTAGTCCCATTAACTAACATTATGCTCGGGTGCTCGGTTGAGCACTTGAGCAACCCCTAGTGCTCGGCCAGAGCACCCGAGCATATGAGCACAGAGGTGCTCGCTCAACACTACATAGAATACTACAGTATCCTTATGTAGTGTAGGTTCAATAACGCAGATCCATGAGGGGTGAAAGTGTTAAGACCATAACATGTCATTATTTGGACATCCAAAACATATATTATTCCAACTTTTTGAACTTTCTATGTCAGATTTTATTTTTTTTAAAAGTAACTGTATAATACAAAAACATGCATATTTTCAACTGATGTGACTTCTTCAACAGGTGGAACATCCTGCTGATCTTTCCCCAAGAGAACTTGCTGACTTAACATTTTTGGCCGAGGACATACAAAACTCAACATTATCTTCTATTTTCTTAAGCCAAATTCAGACATTTACAAGTTACACAATGCTTCTGGACTATCTTATCAGTATCAAGGATAACATGTGCCTGGTAAGAGTTTCATTCCAACTTTCCAGTACTGGACCATCAAATCTGTGGTTATGAAGTAATTATAGTCTTTTATAAGTTAGTTGTTGACCAATTGATACTAAGTTTTACGCATGTGCTGAAAACGAAATGATAATCAACATACTAGTATACTGTTATAAAGACATCTACATTAACAACCCTTCCCCTCCCTCCAATGTGCAGTTCCAGCCCTGCAGTGTAGTATAACCAGCTTCTGTCTAGACATAGCGATCCTGTCCCACTGATGGAGGGGCTCTTGGCAGGAGTGTAGACATATCTGTCAGGGCCCCATAGCAAAACTTAATATGGGCTCCCTTTCCAGTTTCCCAGTACATGTGCAACAATCACTTTGAACCGTCATAAAGTGCAACACCCTGGATTTCTGATGAATTTAGATTTTTTATAATAATATAAATAAATTTGAAATTTAGGATAATGGTGGCCAAATATACCGGACTATATCTGGTACTCAAGCGGATAAGGCTGAGCTGCAATACTAACTAGAGCCCATGAGCAAAAGTGGTCCTGTTGCTGATATATACAATAGATAGACTCTTTCGTAGATTGCTTTCTGCAAATTTTTTTGGTTTCTTTTCCCTCTTTAGATCACAGACTCATATTCCAACACTTCCTGTGACTTGAACCATCCGCTAACACAGTTGAGTGTCCGCGCCCAGCAGGAGCTCTTAACGAATGTGTTCACGTTACTCAACAAAGATTGGGCGTTCCTTTCAATGTCTGACTGGTTCCAAGTCTTCAACATCGCCATCAATAACTTCCTTGATGCTTTGAATGAAACCCATCTTACCTATCTGCCTTACAACATTTCTTGTGGAGACTACCAGACCATGTAAGTTCTTTTATTCTGGTATTTCAAAGTGCAGCATATAGTAAATGAGATCCAAAGTATAAGAACATTACAGACAATACATAAATTAAAGTATCCATTAATAAATGCCTTTCTGATATGTCATATATACATCTGAGATCTTGGACACCAACTGGTTTCCAGAATGAAAGAGGTCTAGAATGACAGAAAACTTTCCAATACTGAACAGATATTTCTTGCAATGACAATCTGTAACAACATTGAACATAATGATTCATTATTAAGGTAGCCAACTGGCCATACTCATTAGCGACAGCTTTATACAACCCTTAAAGGCTACATACACAAGCAATTTCTTATGACTGCATTTTACTCATTTTGGGTTCAAAATAATTTTCCATTTGTTTATTAAAAATGTTCTGCAGATTTTGTCATAAATGGTTAAGTTTTAACCTAGCCGTGAGCATCTTACTTTCAATTTCACTTTGAGATGTTTGTAAAGTCCTTATCTCTGAACACTTCAGATCTCATAAACATGTATTTAAGCCATATTCCTCTCGGTAAGACAAGACTTGAGCTATAATGAGTGTTTATGAGGATAGGAGATCCGAGATAAGGAGCTGTCAGCTGAGTTGCTTGATGGGGAAAAGTGTAAACAGGAAGTCTGCTACTAGAGAATCTCAGCCCTTTTCAGAGAAAGGGGATGAACATTTTTATACGAGACCAGTTAAAATATATATTTTAAGCTAAAAATGAGTAAAATGCAATAATAAAAAAGTTGTCCATAGCTTTTAAGGTGACCACACACCTTAGCTACTTCTTCCCTTCATCCATTCCTCCCAAAGACCCCATACATATGTAATGCTTAGCTCAGCTGAACTTCATATATTTTAAGGAGACTGAAGGCAATAAGCCTCTGTTAGATTCCTTTGGTGGGGATTCTCTTTTTTGAGGACAAAAGGATTGGTCATGTTAAAGTCCACCCTTCTTTCCCCAAATATCTGCCATCAGGGAAGATATGCACTTTACATGGTCAGCCAAGCCTGACAAAATTGTCTAGATTGGTTGACATTCATCTAATGTGTTTGGTCACCTTTGAATGTTTCATAAAATAAAGTGCTTTGAATTGAAAAATGATGACTTACACGTCTCTAATATCACAATTTTCTCCTCACACAGCATAAAAACATTGAGTGACGTCTATGTCAAGCTCAAGAATGTAGCTGGATTTATTTACACCTACTGCAAATCATACTTGACTCGGGAACAACAGATCACAGGTAAAGTGTTACATTTAATGTTAAAAGTTAAAGAAAAGACAAATATATTCACCTTTATTGTTGAAAATTAGGGTAAGTCTATATTAAATGGTCTGCAAGTTATGGCTCTCCAGCATTTACCCTACTATGAATCCCAGTAGGTCGTTAAGCAGGAACCTGTCTGAGGACAAAGTTGCCTATGACTGAGGCAGGATTGTTCTATGAGGAGCCTAGGGGGAGATTTATCAAAAGTAAAATGGTACCCAGGGAAAAGTGACTTAGTTGCCTATAGCAGATTCCATCTTTCATTTTTCAGAGCTCCTTTGGACAATGAAAGGCAGCATTTGATTAGTTGCTCTGGGTGACTAAGCCACTTTTCCTTTACACCAGTTTGATGAATTTCCTCAACATCTTATTACTGCTGAGTAGCAATGTAAGAATTCTTAAGTCTCTAATCTCTTATTATCTAGGGTTCGCTTGTGCCAATGCAACAACTGACACTGTGGAGTGGGTCACCAAGAATCTTGGAGCTTTTATATCCAGTGCCACCATCTTTGAGCTTTTGGAACTATATCCAAGCCTTGATGTTGTATGTAAACCCCAGAACTGATATTCTCTTTGCTGGATCTTCGATGTACCATACATAGTCACATTTTCCATCTCTATTTAACAGAAAGCGTTCCTTCACATCATAAAGCCAAGTGATGCCGCTGTCCTCATCACCAAACCAGATGTCCTAAGCAATGGCACTCTACTGAGGCAAATCTTAAGCATTCTCGGTCCACAGGATGTCCCACAGTATGTGAAAGAGATAATAACAGCAGCTATACAGGTAATAGGATTCTTGGTGATGTATTTTAGAAGTCCTCTATACCTTGTAAGAGTTGTCCTAGGCCTAAGTCTTTGCTCAGCAGTTTTCATCGTGGTCCTAAACTTTGAATGAAACAGCAAAGTAAATTGCTCAACTACAGTTTCATCCAAACTTCTGTAGTTTCTCCAGAAACTAAATCTCTGGATAAAAATGGTAGAATCAAGGCAGAAAAAATGTTGTGAAGTGAGTGGTAGCAATGGAGGTCTCATAGTCATCTAGCTTTCTCAAGATAAATCAGTTGATGGATACAACAAAAATATTGAAATAAAAATAAACCTGGTCAACATGGAGAGGTCCCGTAGCCAAATGTAGTACTAGAACGATAGGAGGGGAGGAGGGAAAAATTTGTTAAAAAGTCAAACTAACCAAAGTAATAATAATATGGCACTCTTGTTTGTCATTGGTTGACTCCGCAGCAGACATTGTCAGGGTCTAAAACTTTTTACCTTAAAAAAGGCTGATTTCCTTTAGAAGAACTGTCACTTCAGCCAATAGGTTGCATCTGGTCTTGCAGCTCAACGCCACTGAAGAAAATGAGGCTGAGCTGCAAGTACAAACACAACCTGTGAACAGAATTGGAGTACTTTTTGTCAGAAATCAGCTATGTCTTTCTGATGGGGAACCCCCTTAAAGGGGTTGTCCAAGTTATGGAAAAAATATATATAGTACTTTAAATCTGATGGGCAGCAATATATAACTAAGTTAGGCAAGTTTTAGGCAAAAAAATCTATATTTCCACATTTCCCTGGTTCTCTTCTTGTCTTTGTTTACCTGCAGTAATAACAATCTCTGCCCCTCCCCCTGCTCTGCAAATGCTGCCCTGAGTGACATGTCTGCTGGGATACTCAGCAGCATGTTGTATGTGTAGGACTACAAGTCCCAGATGTACAATGACACTGCTGATGCACACAGGATCTTCCCCCTACCTTCTTCTTTGCATCTCCTCCAGATCAGCTCCAGTATCAGCTTTGTGTCTGTAGGCTGAGGAGGGCAGATCCTGTGTCTCTTTACATCTGCATCTGCTGTTGTAAAGCCTTCAGTGTGTTCTGGCTGAAGGGCTTAAAGTTTTATCTGAAAGAATCCAGGGAGAGTAGATAGCAGGAGCCGGCAGAGCAGGGGGGGCGTGGCCAGCACAGTGACGTCTCGTGTACAGGCTCTGTGCACGAATACAAGATTAGCAGGGAGGCAAGCTGACATCACAGGTCATGTGACCCTCATTGAAAAATGAGAAACCAGCAGCTTTAGAAGCAGAAAGTGTATGGAAAAGCTGTTGTATTTGACTAGTTAGAAACATACAAAGGACAAAAAAATAACTCAGACAACCTCTTTGTGTTTTTTTAGGCTAACCTATCACAGACCCAGGTTGACATGGTGAAAGAAATTTTCCTGGAGACTGTACTCACTAAACTGAGTTCCAACTTTTCTACCTATAAAGACAATGACTGGAAGAGCTTGTTCCAGTTTGAGCTCATTCTCCTTCTACCATCTTTTAACCCATCTCTCCTCCAGCTTCTGCCAACAAACATCAGCTGCTCCTCCTACCAGGAAATGTGAGCTTCACAAAATTTATTTATCCATATATATTTGAAATCATAGTCTAGTTTACTGACGATTCTTTATATTCTTCATATTTTTGATTGTTCTGTGCCATTTACAGATTGAAGGGGTTCACTGGATCATACGGATCCATCACAAATCAGACTCGAGCATTCATCTATGATGGATTCATCAAGAAATATCTGCAAACACAGTCTCAATCCACAGGTATTCAAAACTAAATCCAACAAGGTTGTTATTGATGTTGATCCATTAATATTATAGATTTTAGTAATCACACATGGCTTTCTATGTCCATAGGAGTTGCATGTGATACAGGTGACATTAGAACATGGATTGAAGAGAACTTGGGCTCGTATCTCCAGATGTCCTCATTCACAGACCTCTTTCAGATAAATATCAATTTTCAGAAGGTAACATAAGATCATAAATTGGCTTCTAAATATGCAGATCAGATGAAGATTAGTTCACTTGTAAGAAGACTGATATAACGCATAGCCTATAACATGCAACTTAATTCTGTATATGTTATCCAAAAAAGATGACCACACTGAATAGTGCTCTACAGAAAATTTACTAGATTCCACTAAGTTGCAATACTTTTTTTTTTCCATCTCCTTGTTGTCTCCAGGTCCAAACACCAGATCTCCTTAGTGGAACAGAACTGGCAGACTTTACATTTTTGGCAGATTATTTCCAAGAGTCCAATATTACGTCGCTCCTCCTTGAGCAAATCAAACAAATCAGTAACTGTGGATCACTCCAGGAATATCTCAATGAAATAAAGAGCTCACTGTGTCCGGTAAGAGTATGATCTCCCATCTTGATTGGCACTTTAGATCCAAATTTGATCACCATGAGGGTTATTTACAAAGAACTGTATAATGCTTATAATGTTAACCTCACTTTGAAATGGTTAACCACTTTTGCAACCAATTCATTGCTCCAATGCATAGTGGATAAGATTGAGAAAGAACTTGGTTCATGCAGTACTACCTACAATCCTACAGTGCTGATCCAGATTAAGGCAAAAATCCGTATGATGTAGTTACCAATGACCCCATATTAGAGAAGAAAATTGTTCCAGACTCCAAGTACAGCAATATAGAATCAGAATAAATCACTTGATCAATGTCCTATCTTCAGAAATCTAGCATCCATAACATCTGATATTGTTACATTCAAGAAAGGCATCTGGGACCTTCCTGAATTTCTTCAACAAACCAGCTATCACAACATCTTGTGGCATAGCCTTCCATGGTCTCACCAAAGCCCCCCCTTTATGTATTCTCCTCTAGTTTTAGTGGAAGCCCTTTTGTTATGATTACAGGACTAAGAATAAAAAATCATTTGAAAGACTTCTGTACTGTCCATTCTACATTGTATTTTGGTCGCCTCTAAGCCTTCTTTTTTCCAAACTGAATAACCCCAAGTTCCATAACCTGTTTTGGTCCTTCAACCACCTTTTCTCCTTAAAGCGGTTCTCTGGGATTTAAGAAAATGAAAATACATAAATATTGCTTTATTATAAGTATGTTCCCAAATACCTTTCATTATTTATAATGGCTCGTTTTGTCTAGGAGATTAGGAGAAACAAAATGGCTGCCATCCTATTAGTACACACAGAACCTGTCCTAATCACAGGACAAGTTACTTCACAGCACTGAGGTAAAGAGCTGCCTCATCCTCCTCTCCTACTTGTTAGGGATTATGATCCTGAATACAGTTTAATATGATATTTAGGACAGGACAGACTGTGGTAATGGAGACTGCATACAAGTGCTGCTTATTAGCCACATCTGCTCTTATCTTATCATGTGTATTCAGGATCATAATCCCTGACAAGCAGAGAGGAGGATGAGGCAGCTCTTTACCTCAGTGTTGTGAAGTAACTTGTCCTGTGTAATTAGGACAGGTTCTGTGTGTACTAATAGGATGGCGGACATTTTGTTTCTCTGAAAGATCATTCCCTAGACAAAATGAACCACTATAACTAATGAAAGGTATTTGGGAATATATTTATCATGAAATAATATCTAAGTATTTTCATTTTCTTCATTCCCGGAGAACCCCTTTAATTACTTTGGTCGCCCCCCTCTGCACTTGATCTAGTTCAGTTATGTCCCTCTTATACAGAGACACCAAGATTGTCCACAATTGCTACACACGTTAATTTTGTGTACTGTACGCAGCTTCTACCGTCCTCACTCTGTACTTATACACTGCTCTACAACCTCTTCCCTAGTTTCTTGCAATATCAGAGGGCATGTGATGTTATATGCAGTCTTTACGTACACATAGGTCAAGATAGGAGCTGAATACAAAAAATTGTATATTTTTTATTTTAAGGAAATTTGCTAAATTGCTTTATTCTTATAATTGGTTGCCAAATGCAGGACCTGCCCTTGCTACTAGTATAAATGAAATGTAATAACTACAGTATGCTTTTGATATATATATATATATATATATATATATATATATAATTATTATTATTACACATAAAATTTAAAGTGCTTAACTATACTGCCTGAAATTTTTACATCTTCAGGTCACAAATCTCAGACCGAACACGTCCTCCTGCAATGGATCTCAAGAGCTGTCTCTTCTTCGCACTCAGACTCAGGAAGAGATTCTTAGCAATGTCTTTGAAATACTCGTTGAAGCCAAACTGTGCCCGGACCTGTTGACCCAGCTACAAATTTTCATCATCCTACTTAATGATTTTGCAGTTACTCCCAATGAGCTCCAGCTTTCGCAGTTACCCTTAAATGTTTCCTGCCAGGAATATCAAGTCATGTGAGTGACCTGGGGAAATGGCGGTGCTACAGGATTAGGAAAAGCATAGCTGCTTTCTACCAAAATGGGGCTGAAGTGCAATACCACACAAACAACCTATGGACTTGTGTGTCACTGGTTTCGGAAGAAAGCAGCTGTGTGTTTCATGAAAAACCTTTTTAAAATAAGATGTGATAACAAAAAAATAGAAATACAGAAATGTTATTCACAGATGTCTATATTTTTGCATGGATTAAGGCGCACAGGTAACCAGACGAAGCAAACTGCTGTGACTGTGAAAGACATAGTCAGCAACAGGAAAACCAAGGCAGATATCAGGGCACAATGGGCTTGGGGCAGGGGTGGATTGGCCATAGACCTTACAGGGAAATTTCCTGGTGGGCCGATGCCCAGGGGGGCGCCTGGGCCCTCCTCACGGCCGGCCAGTGGAAGTTTTTGGGATGTATTTTGTGATGGACTGTGGTATTTGGCTCTCTTGGGGCGGTATAATGTGCTATATTATGGTATTACTGGCTCTGCCTTCCATCAATTTGGACCCGAGTACACCCCACTTTTAGTATTTTTTCCAGGGCAACTTTAAGTTCCCAATCCATCCCTGGCTTGGGGGGGCATGGTGACCTGGGTAAAAATTATGTATATTTATGAAGTTAAACATGGGTACCTTCCATTATTCCCTATTCAGTGCATTTCTTACAACTTTCATGTTGTGGTCGTTGCAACTTGCAGCTCACTATGTGACCCCATTTACTTTCATTAGTTGCGATGCATGCAGCTCCACACTGTTATTCTTGGCAGGATAACCTGCATCATGGAGTCATCCTGCAACCTTATCCTAGTGAAGTCGTCCATATCACAGGGCAGGGGGGTTCACATTTATCTGATGCATTGATAATACATGTTAATTATTGCTGATGTTTTCTGCTGACTCTTATATTGTATTCCACAGAATAAAAGAGCTGAACTCAGTTTACAACAGGTTTAATGACTTGGTGAAAAAAACTGTTTACACGTATGGCAAGAAATATCTTACACAGCAGACACAATTAACAGGTATGGAAAAAAATTTGAGAGTATAATCTGAAATGATGCAAGTATCATGGTTCATCAAGTAATGGAACAGGTTGTCATTATAGAGCATCTGTTAGCAAGCAGGATTAACCCACCATACTACCCGCTTCTGTAACTTCAATATATCTGACCCCATGTCTGGGACAGTGCATGGGGAGCCGCTTCAGCTACGGGTAAAAACAGAGGAAATCTAGCCCCACATCTATAAAATTTTCACCTTCATTAGATCATATATAAACCACTTTTGTGTCCAGGGATGCAATTTAGTGTTCAGACTGATAAGGGGCAGGGACTGGACCACACAAGTGCACTCTATTCATTTTTAAAGGCCATGTAAACATTCGGTGCCAATTTTTGTATGATTGCATTCTACTCATTTTTTGCTAAATATAATTTTTTTCTGTTGGACTTTATTAAAAATATTGAACTGTTCTGTCACAAAGGGTTAACTGTTTGTCTAGCTGTGTGCATCCTACTTTCACTTTGTATCCGTCATCTAAGAACCCTTATCTGTAAAGTACTGTAAGAGGTCATAAACACTTATTTAAGGGCTGTATTACAACAACAGATTATCTGACAGATTTCCTGACCATTCATTGATCAGATGGCCTATTACACACACAGATCTTTTGTTATACACACCAACTACTGGTCTGAATGGGCAGATATTGGTCAGATAATTTATTGAAAGATTCTCTAAAAGATCTCTAAAAGAGCCCTAAGCCACATTCTTATCAGTAAGATAAGAACTGAACTATAATGAGTGTTTATAAGATCAGAGATCAGAGATAAGGAGCCCGTCAGATTAGCTAGCTGACGAGGAAAGAGAAAAATCTGTCTTGGAGCATCTCAGCTCTGTACAGAAAAAAGGGCTCCATATTTGTAATAAAGACCAACTTAAAAAATGATTTTTAGCTCAAAATGAGTAAATTGCAATAATAAGTGTCCCCTAAAGGTGTACATAGCCTTTAAAAACAAGTTTCCCGAGCGGTCTGAATTTGTCCTCTGAAACAATGTATTTTTAGTGTCACCCAAAAGGGTATAAAATTAGAAGTTATGCTACTAGAATGGGTTAACTCCTAATTTGGTATAACCCAAAATGAAGAAGGTCTTATATTTGCCCTTTGTGAACCAGTTTAGGTAGCATGCGTCTATTCGAAACGCGTAGGTCATAATGTCCCACGCTGGATGTTTGGCTTTTAATATGATTTAATAAAGGTGAAGATTTTATGGACATGCTGCTTGATTGGCTGTGTTTGGCATAATTAAAATTATATCTGTCTTGTGAAAATTGGTGTTATATGACAAGTACGTAGCACACAGGTATACTATACTGCCTTTTTGATTCATTTTTTTATCTACTGCCCATATTAGGTTCGGCATGCACTCTCAATGTCATAGACAGTGAATATTGGCTCAAGACAAACTTCGGCTTGTTTTATAAATACGGCACAGTGACTGACTTGCTGCAGCTCCTTCCAAGCCTGGATATAGTAAGTATTCTAGAAAACCACATTACTATAGTTGAGAATATTTTTGTAACTCAAATATCTCTCAGCATTGTGACAAAATAGATCATATTATCTCAGGTACAGGTGACATATATGGGGATTTTAGACATCAACATCTTACAGACTACCGGTTACCACTTAAAATGGCTTATGTGGCCATTCCTATCTGTTCCCAGAGGCCTTTAGGTCCGTCAGTAACAAGGTGGCTTCTTGTTTGTGGTTTGATTCTTTCCAAATGAAAGCTATGACTAGTGCAAACCCCCCAGTAAAACTAACCATAGAAATTTACTAGAAATGTTCCTACAAAGAACATGCCTTCACTGAAGGCTATCATTCAAGGGCTTTTCCTGCCATTTTTTAGTCTGACCATGCTTATGTTTTTGAACAAAAGATTTACTGATCAATTTTCAAGGCGTCGTCATACATCAAAATTTCCTACAGATTGTTTAACGCAAAGCTCTCTGGATAAAACAGATACATTGTGTTATGCCCCTGCAGGCTGAGTAGGTGGGGCTTGACACAGAAAGAATCTTATGCACCCACCCCTCACTAGTGGCATACCTTCAATGGAGACAGACCATGTAACAGCTTCCTTTTCAGTCCACTGAAGCTGAATTCATTTCTATGCTTTGAGCTCCCCCTTGTGGTGGCTGCAGACAGCTAACTTTGTAAAAGATGGGAAGCAGGAGATTCATCAATGGATTTATGCCAGATTTCTGGTGTAAATACATTGAGAAATATGGAGTTCAGAATGAGTGCCATATTTATGAAGCATCTGTTTTCTTACACAGAAGTCGGATAAAGTGGGTCAGGCCAGGTGTGACTTTTTTATTACCATTTTTTTTATTAAAAGTTTTTGTGGGGTTCATACTAAGTTTTGCTATGGGACCCTATGAGATCTGTGTACGCCCCTGCCGCTCAGGTCCCATGCTAGACATATCTCACTCAATCACTTTGTTATTTTTAATTTCTGAAATTGTTGTTTCAATGTTTTCTTTCAGGGGATCGTCCTTGACATCTTACAAGAAAGTGACATTAGTCTTCTACTTACAAAACCCAACGTGCTTCTTAATGTCAAATTGCTAGAAGGAGTGGTGAGCCAGATTAGTATGAAAAACATTCCTGAATATTTAAGTATAATCACCAACACTGCAACAAAGGTATGGTACCAAAGCGATATAATTGTTAGAGCCATAAATTTTATTCCACCTGAAGAGTAAACCAATTCTAATTGTTTCTATAGGACAATATATCAGACACCCAATTGTCAACCATTAAGGAGACAATACTGTCCTCTGTGCTGCAGCATATCAAATCAAACCTTTCGACTTATGATGTGCAGCAGTGGACAGTACTGATCCAGACGGATTTAGTTGACTTGATGCCATATTTCAACCCAGGCCTTCTCCTGCTTTTGCCAATGGACATACCATGCTCATCTTATCAAGCAATGTAAGTACAGAATGGATTATTATGTATAGATTGGTTAAGGAGGTTCTCTGGATGAAAAATGATGTTTAATATTGCTGAAGAGAGATGTTATAATAAAATGTAAAAAAAAAGCTTTACAGACTTTAGCTGTCCTTATGGTCTTGTATGAAAGCATGGACTGTCAGCTTTCATACAAGATCAGTTGCATGTTTGTAGCTGTTACTATTGAGGAGATATCACCATCTAAAGCAGCCCTCCCCCCTCCAGTTAACTACTTTTCTCACTCCCTGAGCTGGACTTGGGCAAAACAGTTAGGTGGTTAATGTTGGACAGGTTTATACTCTTGTAAGCACAGTCTAAGGTCTTGTAAGCACAGTCTAAGGTCTTGTAAGCACAGTCTAAGGGCTTGTAAGCACAGTCTAAGGTCTTGTAAGCACAGTCTAAGATCTTGTAAGCACAGTCTAAGGTCTTGTAAGCACAGTCTAAGGTCTTGTAAGCACAGTCTAAGGTCTTGTAAGCAGAGTCTAAGATCTTGTAAGCACAGTCTAAGATCTTGTAAGCCCAGTCTAAGGTCTTGTAAGCACAGGCTTAGATTTTGTAAGCCCAGTCTAAGGTCTTGTAAGCACAGTCTAAGGTCTTGTAAGCACAGTCTAAGGTCTTGTAAGCACAGTCTAAGGTCTTGTAAGCCCAGTCTAAGGTCTTGTAAGCACAGTCTAAGGTCTTGTAAGCCCAGTCTAAGGTCTTGTAAGCACAGTCTAAGGTCTTGTAAGCACAGGCTTAGATTTTGTAAGCCCAGTCTAAGGTCTTGTAAGCACAGGCTTAGATTTTGTAAGCACAGTCTAAGGTCTTGTAAGCACAGTTTAAGACTATTTTTTCCTTCATTATACAGACAGTAGGGCTCTCTCATTCATTACTGGTGAGAGTCAAATTTGCTAAAATTTGATTCAGATTTGATCAGTAGGCCGATTCAATTCTGAATAAACCTGATAAACATTCCCCCTTCCCACTCAGAAATTTGAACAAATAAAATGTAAAAATATTTAGATTTTTGGAAAATTGGTCGAATTTGATTTGTTTAGATCCATCTACCTTTATTCAGTACCTACTTTTCACTCCACTTTGACCTTTTGATGCTCAGATGGTTGCCCAGTTGAGTCACTCACCTGTCCTCATGTTAATGATGATCACGGCTGTAGCCTTAATTTATAATTAACATTATTGTATGAAGCTATTTTAGTTTTATCTCTAGTAACTTTACTTATGATGTTTACCCCTTTATCCTAAACAGAATAAAAGGATTTAGCTTTGTGCTTACTTCACTGACCCCGGAAACGCAATTCATTATCTACAAATATTTCATTAGGACATATATGACCAAACAGTCGTCATTTACAGGTAGGTGATCTAGAACATGGGAATGTCAATATGGAAAAGGAATGTACATGAATTGGGCAGTGTGTGATATGAAATGTATGCTTAAACTGTTTTAGAATATAGTGCATTCATTTTAATATCATATCATATATTTTTTTTCATCAGGAAATGTTGCCTGTGACACAAACAATATTAAAACTTGGATTGAAATGAACTTTGGAAAATTTTTTGCACAAGCAACAACAGAGGAACTAATCAGATTCAATAAAAATTTAACAAGGGTAAGAGACAATACCTGGAACTGATGACTACATGAAACCTTGTATTTAGTCCATGTGAATCCAACCATAATAGAAAAGACCTACAGAAGGGAAAAGAAATTTACTTGAAACTGTTTCTGATTTGTATAAGTAATGTACAGTATATGGGCCTGATGGTTTAGTGGTATGTTACACCTGAAGAAGAATGTCTACACCAGACTGTGAGGAAAATTGCAAAATCAAATGTATGAGCTTAAAGGGGTTGTCCCATGAAAAATATTCTACAGTTTTCAAACCAGCAGTTGGATCTGAATACTTTTGTAATTGCATGTAATGAAAAAATTAGCAAAGCCACTGACATATTCAATACAATATATCTGTATAATTCTACCTGCAGTTTGTTTTTTTCTTACTTGTTTGTCCTGCTCACTGAGAAGGCCGCACATGCTCAGTTTCATCCTTCATCTGCCTCCTGAGCTGTGATAGGGAGAGCTGAGGCACGCCCCCTGAGTTGTCATAGGGAGAGCTGAGACACGCCTCCTGAGCTGTGATAGGGAGAGCTGAGACACGCCTCCTGAGCTGTGATAGGGAGAGCTGAGACACGCCTCCTGAACTGTGATAGGGAGAGCTAAGACACGGCTCCTGAGCTGTGATAAGGAGAGCTGAGACACGCCTCCTGAGCTGCAGCAGAAAAGACACTCCCCTTTACCTGCCAGCTTGATATAAATCTAATGAGGAGATCCATGTGAGGTACAGGGCTGGTTCTAGTGTTGCTAGAAAGACGTTGTCATGTTGTATATAATGTCTGATTTTCATTTTCTACTTTAGTCATGGGATAACCCCTTTAAGGTCTAACTATTTTTGTCCAATGTAGGATTACAAGGGATTGCAAAGCATTGGATTCTGGATTAGTATGTCCATGCTAGTACCTTCCTCTTATGGAAAGCACACAAGTGGACATGAATTAAATGCATTAATCTTGTCTTGTAGATGGAAGATCCCACCGACCTAGCTATACAGGACCTTGTGGATTTCACTTTCATTGCTGACTCATTACATAACACAACCTTGACAACAATTCTTTTAAGTCAGATTAAAACATTCAAAAATTATGAGACGCTGCTGGAATATATTTGGAAAATAGAGAGTACGGTTTGTGAGGTAAAAATATACAGATTTTCATACATTTTCATAAAAGTATGAAGGTGCAAAGTAAATAGCTCACATGTCTCACGTTTCATCCATTTTTAGCTCAGGGGTCCATTTTCTAAAACATCTTCATGCCACAGTGATCATACACTGTCTCAGCTAAGTATCTTCGCCCAACGGGAGCTTCTAACTAATGTTTTCCTATTGCTCAACGAAGAGTGGAGTCTACAGTCAATGTCCACCTGGATCCAAATATTCCACACTATCATTGTCGACTTTTTTGATGGTCTCAACGAAACTCATCTGTCTCAATTGCCACTCAACATTTCATGTGGAGATTACCAAGCAATGTGAGTGTTAGGTATTGAGTAGGCAAAACTATTTAGGTTCTGATAAACCTGATAGGAAATTTGCTTGACATATTTCCCCTTTGTCTTTCCCTGATATCTAATGTTAACATCTTTAATTTTATTATTTAGTGTGGAGGAACTCAATGATGTATTCACCAAACTTGATGAAGCTGAAAAGAGCTCTGTCTATTCTTACTGCAAATTATACCTAAGCAAGCAACAGGAATTGTCAGGTAACTAATATTTCAGTTGTCTTTCAATAACCAATTATCTTCAAAAATATCCTCATGGAGCATGATAAAGATGAATTTCCTCTTCTTTATTAAGGATATGCATGTGTAGCTAACACCATCAACACCGAGATGTGGATTGATAAGAACCTGGGCTCCTTTGTTATTCGTGCCACATTCACCGACCTCTTCAACTTGTATCCAAGGCTTGATGTCGTAAGTTCTCATAAAATCTTTCCTTGGCCTTTCATAGATTGATAAATGTTTTTCTTCTGGTGTATAAACACATTGTTAAACACATTCTCCAATATTTCCCTATACTTTATATAAAGGGCATGTTTTTACAAATGGTGACACCAAATGATGCAGCTGTACTTCTCACCAAACCGGACATTGTTTCAAATACTACACTGTTGAGGCAAATCCTTGGTGTTTTGCAACCAAAAGACATTACAAACTACACTTCTGCAATAATTACAGCAGCAAGCCAGGTAAGATACTGAGCCAAATGAAGCCTAACTAAATAAGACAATGTTTGACTGATGGACTCAGGGTTGTATTGCCAATATAAGCAGATGTGTAAACCTCAGTGGGTCGCTTAAGATTGAATCTAAGAAGCGTCTCATGGTTCAATTCTACTTGTGTCCAACCTAGTCTTGTGAAAAATTCTGGTTGCCACTTTCTTGACGGCCATGCTCAAAGAACTATCAATGACAGGAAGGACCTTTCTCAGACTCCCCAACACATTAGCTTGTTTTAGGAGGTCTACAATATCATACAAAATGTTTGGTCGGGTGGAGACATGACAATTAAATTCCCTAACATTAAAATTGTGGTTTTGAACTTGTTTCTGTCTTCAGGCTAATCTGTCAGAGTCAGAGATAACCATGATAGAAAGAGTTTTCTTGGAGACTGTTCTTGTCAAGCTGAGCTCTGACTTCTCTACTTATACACCCCAAGAATGGAGGATCTTGTTCCAAACTGAACTGGTCTTACTCCTTCCCAGTTTTACCCCTTCTCTTCTCCAACTTCTACCAATAAATATCAGCTGTTCATCCTACCATGAAATGTGAGTATCATATCAATCACATTATTATACATCACATTTACTTTCTTAGTTATAAGGGTATCACTGACCAATTGAGAAACATTGTATGTGAGATGTCACATTCACTATAATAACACCATTGTTTTTTCCAGAGTAAAAGGATTCATCATGTCCTATGACAACCTCACATTTGACACTAGAGATGCCATCTATGACTCCTACATTAAGAAGTTATTAGATGTGCAATCACAGTTAACGGGTATGTAATTGTCTTTCATGGAAGAATTGGAGCATTTCAGTTCATCAGTGCAGGTTTTCTGGTGACAGTCCATTAAGTTTAAAGTAGTGCCAAAAAATGCACCAAGGAGTTGTTGAAATCCAATGAAGCTTTCTATGAGTGAATGTAATGATGATATATGTAAGTGACTACAATTTTAGAGCCAAATGAGAAAGTATACAATTGAAAGGAGGCTCTAGGACCCTGTTGGGCTGCCTAGAGCCTAATAAAACACTTGATGAGATATGGTTGGGCATGGAGGCATGCAGGTTGTGTAAGCTATCATATGAGATATTTGCCCACAGATGTTGCAGCTGGGCTTGAAAAATCCTGTACAATTGTAGGTTACCGAAGTTAAGCCATAAGGGCTTAATTGGCGATAAATCTGGTGATGGGCCATGGAAGTGCTATAATCTGAAGGACACATTCCTCTGAAACCCTTGCTGTGTGCATGCAATATGCTGCTTAAAAATACCAGTTGTAAGCCCGGCCATGAGAGGAACACATGTGGCCTATTGATGTCCTGCACATATCACTGAGCTGTCAGTGTCCCTCGTACCACTACTAGGGGTGACCCACTGTCGTTTGTAATGGCTCCCCAGATCCTCACACCAGCAGTGGGGACAGCGTGTGCTCACTACTAGTCCTCCAAACACAAGCCCGACCATCGTGAGATTACAAACAGAACCTGGATTTGTCACTAAAGACAATGCGGTTCCTGTCCGAAGCAGTCCAGATTTCTCATTCACTGCATGCCAAGATCTGCATCAATTCAACATTGTTGTCATTGTTAAGATCCCTGTTGTATATTCAGGAGTCGGATGTGAGGCCACGGATATCAGAATGTGGATCGAAGAAAATTTGGGCTTATTCATTCTGCAGTCATCCCTATCAGACCTTATAGCATTCAACAGTAACTTTGAGAAGGTAAGAAGAGATTTTACTTAAAGAGGGTTGCATAAGGTTCAAAACAAAGGTCTGCTGTTTTTTAAGAAAAAGGTCTTAGCCATGGAGAACAGTGATATGAAAGCAAATGTTCATTCCAGAAGTTCATTATTTTCACACTAATATTTGTGGATTTCCAGGTGGCTAATCCCGGCCTGATGAGACCATATGAGCTTGCCGACTTCATATTCCTGACAGACTATTTCCAGAACACATCCCTGACTGCTGGTCTTGTCAAAGAACTGAAGCAGTTGGGTGACTGTGGATCTCTCTTGGAATTTACTGTCAGAATACAGACCTACATCTGCCCTGTGAGTACTTATCTAACGTCTTAACATTCACACACATCCCCTTTAAATGTAGAGGTTCTCACTGCCTTCATCCATCACTAGGGGGAATTGAGGAGCTTCCTGCCTATTGTTTATATACAGAATAAGCTACAAACTGGTAGAGAGTCTTAAAGTTTATATATACCTTTGGAGGCAATTTTTTTTATGATTGCATATTATTCATTTTTGGCTAAAAATATTTTTTTCAGTTGGCCTTTATTAAAAATATTGAGCTGTTATGTCACAAAGGGTTAACTGTTTTTCTAGCCTTGTGACCAGTCATCTAATAACCCTTATCTCTAAACCACTAAGATGTCATAAACACTTATTTAAGCCACATTCTTACCAGTAAGATAAGACCTGAGCTTTAATGAGTGTTTATAATGTCAGAGAGCAGAGATAAGGAGCCCGTCAGCTCCTGGTCTGTCTAGAAAAGACAGAAAATCCACAGACAGCTACTTGAGCATGTCAGCTCTGTACAGAAAAAAGGCTCCATATTTTTCATAAGGACCATTTAAAAAATATTTTTAGCTCTAAATGAGTAAATAACCTTTAAGCATAACATTTATCAAGAAGACTTAAAGCCACTCTTTCTCCTTTCCATCTAATTCTCAGGCTCCTATTTTTCCATCTAAGATGGCCACACTGCTTCTAATACTACAGTCGGATGTATGCCTCTAACAGTGACAAACCTTGTGTTTTGTAGGACAACTCTGATTTGAAGAACGCCTCCTGTGATGACCAGCAAACATTAACACAGCTCAGCAACCAGACGCAAAAGCTAATTATGAATAACATCTTCTTCCTACTCTATGAAAAAGAATTGTGCTTGGATAATTCCACATGGCTTCAAGTCTTCACCATACTACTTAATAGTTTCACTGTTGCTCCAAGTGACTCACAGCTTTCTCAGCTTCCTTTAAATGTGACCTGTCAAGAATACCAAGTCATGTAAGTAGTAGGTGACTGGGAAAAGACCTAAGATAAAAATTGCAATATTGTTCTGAAATGTCCTTAACAATGCTTATGGTTAACGCTATATTTCTTTCTAATGAAATTTTAAGCTATGGATTAAGGTGGCCATACACCTTCAAGAGCTGTTGGCTGAACGATAGTTCAGCTGACAGCTATCTCTCTACTTCCTCTTGGCTTCCCCATAAACCTACGTGTTTGTCTCTGCAGAACATGTATGTGTGGTGAATGGGGACTTCTGTACACCTCTCCCAGGAGAACAAAGGGATCGGGTGAAAATATTCACTACCCCAAACTTCCTATCCCATCAACTTGTAGATCGGGAGCTCCCCATACACATTATACTGTTGGCCAAACCCACCAGTTTGGGCCAAAATTTGAGAGAACACATGTGGTAATTCATAATGCACTGAATATCATTATATCATCAATGAGATACTAAGGAAATTTGGGTGGTGAACTATCTCTGTAACCTATAGTTAATTGTGCAACTAATGGCCTACCTCTATGATACCTCTATACAATGTGATATAGCTACACATTCAACAAAATTCTACTTCACCACTAGCGAGGTGTAACATAGGTGTGAAGACGACATCTCTAATTCCAGACTTGGTTCTCAGAAAGCATGCTGAAGAACTTGCATCACCAGTGTTTCATTTCTTCATTGCCTTTTGGAGTTTGCAATTTAACTGATTATTATTACATGGTTGGTGAGGATCAGACTGTTGGGACGTCCACCGATCCCCGGACCTACAAGCAGTTGTAGGTCAAGCATGTGCACTGCTGCAGTCAAGTACGGTGTCAGCAGACCCATATAACGTAGGATGAATACAGCAAAAGAGCATATACTTGGTAGTGAATCTCCCAGTGGTTGGACCCTCTATGATCAGATAGTTATCCCCAATTCTGTGATCAGGAGATACAGTTTAAACTTGGCACAACTTCTTTAACAAACCCTTCTTTCCATTTTGCATAACAGAATTAAAGAGCTGACCAACATTTACTACAAGCTAAACAGTGTGGACAGAGAATCAGTTTACATCTACGGCAAGAAATATCTCACCAAACAAAGAGAAGTGACAGGTAACGGACATAATCAAACTATCAATCTATCTATCAGTCAGTCAGAACCAGCATCTATCTGTCTGTCTACAGCAATTAACATTGCATATGTACTAATAAAAAATCAGATTGTGAGATAATTATTTCTAAATCATGTCTTCCAGACTCCGCCTGTACATCTGGCATCCAAAACAGCGAAGAATGGATCAGTAAAAATTTTGGACTCTTCCAAATCATAGCAAAAATCTCCGATTTGCTAGAAATATACCCAAATCTGGAAATTGTAAGATACATTGCATTTAAAAAAAAAACTGTGATAGAACATTACCTTTAGTTTCTCACTTTAATCCATTTATATATGTATTATAGGGTTCGGTCTTGGAAATATTATCTCCAGGTGATGTACCCATGCTTCTAACCAGAACGGATGTGCTCTTGAATGTAACAGTACTAGAGAGAGTGGCAAGCCTTTTGGGAAAAGAAAATATCACAGAATATTTGAAAATTATTTTAAAGACAGCTGATAAGGTATTGCAAAACTGCAGATACTACATTATTCAACTGGGAAATTTTATAAAAACATAAAAAGTTAGGCGTTATAAACCCTGACACAAAGCAATATTACTAACAATAGTAGTATCAATGAGGGGCTCTTGAAACTGCTCACTCATAGGTGATGCCATGTTGTTTCTGACCAACCAGATACTCATGACCTGTCCTGATGACAGGCACCCAATATTAAATATCCGGAAAACCCTGTTTATTGTTAAAGTGACCTAAATCAACAACTTTTTAACTTTCTGAAATTCCTTTGCTGTGTCTAGGAGGGTCTCACAGTACACCAGTTGGAGGACATAAAGGAGACTCTTCTGGCCGTCCAGCTTAATCAAATCAGTCTCAGCTTCTCCACTTATGACACATCAGAATGGACAGTCCTATTCCAAACCTATTTAATTAACCTGCTTCCAAGTTTCAACCAGAATCTTCTTCTTATTCTCCCAGTGAATATCCAGTGTTCTTCATACCAGGCCATGTAAGTAGAAAAACATATTTCTCCAAAGAGAAAAACAATGTATCTGATGATGACTTGACTCATCTTTTAACAGAAAATGGATCTACATCTCAAATGCATTTACCTTGTCTGGTCCTTTAGGTAACACACAGATGAGTGGCAGCTTATTTGCCTGGTATCCAATCATTTTACCATTTCAATAATAGGCACATTTGGCAAAGCCCAACATGCAAGTTAATTGGGGAACTAGGATTTAAAAAAAAAATCTTTATGAAGGAGAAGGGATTGTGTTGATTTTCCTATTGCTAGGAGATAGTAGAATGTCCCTCAACTCTTCTATTCCCCATTCCAAGCCACACTCCATTTCTAATTCTTCTGTCGAAGACTAATAGACAAGGCTGGTCCAAGCCAAACTCATGCAGACAAACAGCTGCTAGTTCAGAAAATATGGCTGCCACACTGACCACGCTTTATGCACCACATACAGCCATGTGAAAGCAACCTTAATCTTTGGCAGATTTCTGCAGCTTGCAGAAGCCCTGCAAACTGATCAAAGTTTAGATTTAGTTCTGGGTTAAGGCCACTTTACACAGCCTGGTGTAGTATTCGATTATCAGGACAGAAGAGTTCCTTCCTGACAGTCATCTGCTAATCAGTGGAGGGGAGCGCTGCATTTACTTGAGGAAGAGCAATTGCTAATGCCATCATTCATCCCCATGGAATCATTGTTTGTGGGCAGCTGAGTGACCACAAACAATGATTTAGGTGACCGCATGAACAATAGCTTCACCCAATGAACAATCTTTTTGACAGGCAGATTATTATAAATGAGCATTCATACAAATGTCCGTGCTTCATACTTGGCCTGAAAGAAGTGGTCTTTAATCGTCCACTGAAACCAGACCACTATTGGGGCCCAATTTACATGGGCAGATTATCAGGAATGAACATTTGTCCAATTGTTTATGTGTTTGAAAATTCATAGTTTGCTGAACATTGCCCAGCATAAACAGGCACATGCTCTCGAGAATCAATGAAACTATGTGAGGGGAACAATCGTAGTAATGATCATTCATCTCCATACAACAGTGACCATTGCTGCAAATGCAGCTAAACGAGCAGGCACTGACTGGAATAAATGGTTTGCTCCCGATCACTGCCCTGTGTATAGGGGTATTTAAATGGTTCCTTTCTTAAAACCTGTAAAAGTGAATTCAAAAGATTTGAGAATGAATACGCTTATGCAGGCTAAGTGAATAAATACATATACTTAGTGTGATTAGGTATACAATAACACAAACAAATCAGAAACTGAATAATAAAAAGTAAATAAATATCACTATCCTAAATGGGGAGACTCAGTCATTCATGCTATAACACATGGCTGTCTACCACGTTATAACCCAAGACCGATACCCCAAGGTGTACAAGAGGTAGTGCAACTCATTTCTTACCTAGGATGAAGTTCTTGGTAGAATCCCCAGAATGTATGCATGTCACAGATTTTAAACCTTTTAGCCCCTCCTTTAGTGTGCAGCACACATGTCTCTGAGATCACTCAGGAATGTGGTCTTATCAGCACAATGGGGGATGGGTACTACATTACAAGGCACATCATTATACAAAATGGTAATAATAATAATAGGGAACAGAGTTAAAGGGATAGCACTAAAATACCCTTACAATACAATACATCATATCTTCTTTCCAAGACAATATATTTTATATTATAGAGGTGTTGGTAATGTTTGTAACAATAAGCTCAAAATAAGACAATACCTTTCTCTATGATATAGATGACATTGCACTTTTTTTCCCAGAGTGAACGGATTTAGCAGAAAAATTACGTCTATGACTCAGGAGACACAAGAAAATATTTACACCTACTTTATTAAAAGATACATGATTTACCAGATATCTACAACTACAGGTAAGCATTAGAGACGGATTAGAATTGATGATGAACAATCAGAATGCAACAAACCATCCCATGCTATATATATACTAATCATTGGATCGATACAGAGACCTAAAACATAACTATATTACAAATAATTAACAAACATTATTTCATAAAAAACACAAAAATTATTGGTTGTAACAACTAACATATAACAGTCCATGGCACAAAAAGTTTTTAGTGTTTAGATTTTAACTCCCTGCCTTTCTGAGGCCATATCTTTTTTATTTTCCATAGCCGTATGAGGGCTTGTTTTTTTGCTGTACAGGTCGCACTTTCTAATTCCACCATTTAATATTGCATACTATTGAGAGGGGAGCTGGCAAAAAAAATTCCAAATGGGGTGAAATTGAGTCAAAAAATACAATTACGCAATAGTTTTATGTATTCAGATTTTACAGCTTTCCTATGCAGTAAAACTGACATGTTACTTTCATTGTACAGGTCAATACAATTAAAGAGATACCACATTAGTATAGTTTTAAAAAAAAGTCTTGTTTTTTTTATTCATCGCCATATACTTTTTTGCAGTTATGTGTACAGAGCTATGAGAGGGCTAATTTTTTGCTGAATGATCTGCGCTTTTTATTTCCCTTGGTTGAACTTGATAGACTTATGTCTGTTTTCAACCATTTTAACTGTGTAACTATGTAAATTTATACCCTGGGGTTTTATGATTTTATAATCACTTTTTATTTAATTTTTCTTGTTGGATATGAAAGACCAAAAACTATTTAGCCATTTAGATTTTTTTTTACTGTTTTGCTGTTTCCATATGGGATATCTTTTTATATCTTAAAAGTATAGGCTTTTTTATGTGCCATTGCATATTATGTGTATTTTTTTACTGTTTATGTATTTTTATTTTGGGGTGATTTAAATTTGTATATAATTTTTATTCCTTTATATTAAAAAACATTCTTTTTCTCACCTTTCTTCAGTTACAGATATTCCTTGCAATGCTGTTGACTATCGCACCTGGAGTGAAATAAATTTTGGCTATTTTATCAAATATATCACAACAACAGACTTGTTCATGTTCAATAAGAACCTTACAGAGGTAAGTGAATGCCAAAAAAATGTTAAGAGCACCCAGGAAAAGTCACCTCTATATTTGCTAACCCTCATTTCTCAAGAAGGAACTTTCAGGTCTTCCATCGATAACAGCTTTCGGTACTTTCTAAAGTCCAGATGGCAACAGAAATTTAATATAGAGGGTAGTAATGGTTTTTGAGTAGGTTTCCATTACATATGGGTAAATTTAGCTCTGCACATGTTATGAGACACAACAAAAAGAATTAAACCCCATGCTTCCCAAAATATTACCTATCAAAGAACTTCTCCAAGGCCAAACGATGCTAACGGGGTTGGCCACTTTCTGGTTACTGTTCACCAATGAGTTTGTAAGATGTTTATATGGCACTTACTAATATAGCCTTTGTTAAACATTAGCACCATTTTCTATATTTTGTAAGGTTTGCCCCTTTGTTTTCAAAAGTCTTTTATTCTGTCTATCCAGAAGGTATGTCTATAAGATGGCTGCTGATGGAGGGTCATGTGACCAGGCAAATCCCCTCCATATGATGTCTCTTCCATTCAGATACACTGCACCTGCTCTAAACTCCCAATAGAATAAGTACAGATGGCAGACAGGTGCAGTGTATTATAATGGATGAAGCATCATATGGAGGTGATCTGCCTGGTCACATGACCTTCCATCAGTGGCCATCTTATGGACAGGACCTTTGTGAGGACAGCACGATAGAGTTTGGAAACAAAGAGGCATAACTTATAAATTATAGAAAACGGTGCTGAACTTCAACAAAGGCTATATCAGTAAGTGACATATAATCATCTTACAAACACATTGGTCAACAATAACCAGAAAGTGGCCCCCCCTTTAATATTCTTCCAGAGTCCACCATAAAATATCATGTTTCACTATTTCACCAAAGAGGATTATAGGGATTCTGTTATTTAGAGCAACTAGAATGATGAGGCTTTCTAATTTCAGAATACCATTGCCTGGTACATGACCATGACTATGTCTTTTCCAGAATGCTCTCCCACCAGATGTTATGGCTGACCTTGTGACTAGCACAGAGGTTATTTACAATGAAACCCGGCTTATTTCGTATCTAAGCAAGGTGGAGCTGAACAGTATCACAACCTTTTTGACTGCTCTGACATCTTCAGCAAAAAAGGTAAGCAAGTCTGACACTAAACTTGACATCTAGGAATTTACAGATGATTACCACACTCAAAGCTCCAAGAATAATTTTACAAACACTCTATTAGAATTATATTATAACTTGAATATTTTTTTATAAAATGTGATTTCAAAACCTTTATTACTTCCGTAGGCCAATCTTTCTCAGGATGAGGTTGACACAGTAAAAGAAACTCTTTTGGCCGTGCAGCTTCAGCAAATTCAGTCCAATTTCTCTACTTATACAACTGAAGAATGGCGGGTCTTGTTCCAGATCCAGTTAACTCTCTTGATTGAGAATTTTAATCAAACACTTCTTGAACTCCTACCAACAACCATTTCCTGTGATTCCTATCAAGCCATGTAAGTATTCAGCATATAACTAGACAATATAGGACACATATAATTTCTTGCTATTTTCAACAAGATAAACTTAACTTTCAAGACACCAATATCATGACGAATCTTGATATACCTTGTCAATATTTTATTTGTGACACAGAGTAAGTGGGTTTAGCCTTGCTTCTGACATGCTGGATGATAGCACCGGAAGAGATATCTACAACTTCTTTATCAGGAGATATATGACTGAACAGTTAAAATCCATAGGTAAGACTCTTGGTGAGCTAGTAAAATTCTGTTAAAACAGATATATTTTTGGTGTTTAAAAAAAAAAGATAAAATACACATTTTGATATGCCATATCCTTTCAACGTCTAATAAGACACTTTTTCTCACCTTTCTTCAGTTACAGATATTCCTTGCAATGCTGTTGACTATCGCACCTGGAGTGAAAGAAATTTTGGCTATTTTATCAAATATATCACAACAACAGACTTGTTCATGTTCAATAAGAACCTTACAGAGGTAAGTGAATGCCAAAAAAATGTTAAGAACACCCAGGAAAAGTCACCTGGTACTGGTTTTTGAGTAGGTTTCCATTACATATGGGCAAATTTAGCTCTGCACATGTTATGAGACCCCGTGTTTCCCAAAATATTTCCTATCAAAGAACTTCTCCAAGGCCAAACGATGTTAACGGGGTTGGCCACTTTCTGGTTACTGTTCACCAATGAGTTTGTAAGATGTTTATATGGCATTTACTAATATAGCCTTTGTTAAACATTTGCACCATTTTCTATATTTTGTAAGGTTTGCCCCTTTGTTTTCAAAAGTCTTTTCTTCTGTCTATCCAAAAGGTATGTCCATAAGATGGCTGCTGATGGAGGGTCATGTGACCAGGCAAATCACCTCCATATGATGTCTCCTCCATTCAGATACACTGCACCTGCTCTAAACTCCCAATAGAATAAGTACAGATGGCAGACAGGTGCAGTGTATTATAATGTATGAAGCATCATATGGAGGTGATCTGCCTGGTCACATGACCTTCCATCAGTGGCCATCTTATGGACAGGACCTTTGTGAGGACAGCACGATAGACTTTGGAAACAGAGAGGCATAACTTATAAATTATAGAAAACGGTGCTGAACTTCAACAAAGGCTATATCACTAAGTGACATATAATCATCTTACAAACACATTGGTCAACAATAACCAGAAAGTGGCCAACCCCTTTAATATTCTTCCAGGGTCCACCATAAAATATCATGTTTCACTATTTCACCAAAGAAGATTATAGGGATTCTGTTATTTAGAGCAACTAGAATGATGAGGCTTTCTAATTTCAGAATACCATTGCCTGGTACATGACCATGACTATGTCTTTTCCAGAATGCTCTCCCACCAGATGTTATGGCTGACCTTGTGACTAGCACAGAGGTTATTTACAATGAAACCCGGCTTATTTCGTATCTAAGCAAGGTGGAACTAAACAGTATCACAACCTTTTTGACTGCTCTGACATCTTTATCAAAAAAGGTAAGCAAGTCAGACCCTAAACTTGACATCTATGAATTTACAGATGATTACCACACTCAAAGCTCCAAGAATAATTTTACAAACACTCTATTAGAATTATATTATAACTTGAATATTTTTTTATAAAATGTGATTTCAAAACCTTTATTACTTCCGTAGGCCAATCTTTCTCAGGATGAGGTTGACACAGTAAAAGAAACTCTTTTGGCCGTGCAGCTTCAGCAAATTCAGTCCAATTTCTCTACTTATACAACTGAAGAATGGCGGGTCTTGTTCCAGATCCAGTTAACTCTCTTGATTGAGAATTTTAATCAAACACTTCTTGAACTCCTACCAACAACCATTTCCTGTGATTCCTATCAAGCCATGTAAGTATTCAGCATATAACTAGACAATATACGACACATATAATTTCTTGCTATTTTCAACAAGATAAACACAACTTTCAAGACACCAATATCATGACGAATCTTGATATACCTTGTCAATATTTTATTTGTGACACAGAGTAAGTGGGTTTAGCCTTGCTTCTGACATGCTGGATGATAGCACCGGAAGAGATATCTACAACTTCTTTATCAGGAGATATATGACTGAACAGTTAAAATCCATAGGTAAGACTCTTGGTGAGCTAGTAAAATTCTGTTAAAACAGATATATTTTTGGTGTTTAAAAAAAAAAAAGATAAAATACACATTTTGATATGCCATATCCTTTCAACGTCTAATAAGACACTTTTTCTCACCTTTCTTCAGTTACAGATATTCCTTGCAATGCTGTTGACTATCGCACCTGGAGTGAAAGAAATTTTGGCTATTTTATCAAATATATCACAACAACAGACTTGTTCATGTTCAATAAGAACCTTACAGAGGTAAGTGAATGCCAAAAAAATGTTAAGAACACCCAGAAAAATTCACCTCTATATTTGCTAACCCTCATTTCTCAAGGAGGAACTTTCAGGTCTTCCATCGATAACAGCTTTCGGTACTTTCTAAAGTCCGGATGGCAACAGAAATTTAATATAGAGGGTAGTACTGGTTTTTGAGTAGGTTTCCATTACATATGGGCAAATTTAGCTCTGCACATGTTATGAGACACAAAAAAAAAGAATTCAACTCCGTGTTACCCAAAATATTTCCTATCAGAGAACTTCTCCAAGGCCAAACGATGTTAACAGGGTTGGCCACTTTCTGGTTACTGGTCACCAATGAGTTTGTAAGATGTTTGTATGGTACTTACTAATATAGCTTTTGTTAAACATTTGAACCATTTTCAATATTTTGTAAGGTTTGCCCCTTTGTTTTCAAAAGCCTTTTATTCTGTCTATCCAAAAGGTATGTCCATAAGATGGCTGCTGATGGAGGGTCATGTGACCAGGCAAATCACCTCCATATGATGTCTCCTCCATTCAGATACACTGCACCTGCTCTAAACTCCCAATAGAACAAGTACAGATGGCAGACAGGTGCAGTGTATTATAATGGATGAAGCATCATATGGAGGTGATCTGCCTGGTCACATGACCTTCCATCAGTGGCCATCTTATGGACAGGACCTTTGTGAGGACAGCACGATAGACTTTGGAAACAAAGAGACATAACTTATAAATTATAGAAAACGGTGCTGAACTTCAACAAAGGCTATATCAGTAAGTGACATATAATCATTTTACAAACACATTGGTCAACAATAACCAGAAAGTGGCCAACCTCTTTAATATTCTTCCAGGGTCCACCATAAAATATCATGTTTCACTATTTCACCAAAGAAGATTATAGGGATTCTGTTATGTAGAGCAACTAGAATGATGAGGCTTTCTAATTTCAGAATACCATTGCCTGGTACATGACCATGACTATGTCTTTTCCAGAATGCTCTCCCACCAGATGTTATGGCTGACCTTGTGACTAGCGCAGAGGTTATTTACAATGAAACCCGGCTTATTTCGTATCTAAGCAAGGTGGAGCTAAACAGTATCACAACCTTTTTGACTGCTCTGACATCTTCAGCCCAAAAAGGTAAGCAAGTCTGACACTAAACTTGACATCTATGAATTTATAGATGATTACCACACTCAAAGCTCGAAGAATAACTTTACAAACACTCTATTAGAATTATATTATAACTTGAATATTTTTTTATAAAATGTGATTTCAAAACCTTTATTTCTTCCGTAGGCCAATCTTTCTCAGGATGAGGTTGACACAGTAAAAGAAACTCTTTTGGCCGTGCAGCTTCAGCAAATTCAGTCCAATTTCTCTACTTATACAACTGAAGAATGGCGGGTCTTGTTCCAGATCCAGTTAACTCTCTTGATTGAGAATTTTAATCAAACACTTCTTGAACTCCTACCAACAACCATTTCCTGTGATTCCTATCAAGCCATGTAAGTATTCAGCATATAACTAGACAATATAGGACACATATAATTTCTTGCTATTTTCAACAAGATAAACTAACTTTCAAGACACCAATATCATGACGAATCTTGATATACCTTGTCAATATTTTATTTGTGACACAGAGTAAGTGGGTTTAGCCTTGCTTCTGACATGCTGGATGATAGCACCGGAAGAGATATCTACAACTTCTTTATCAGGAGATATATGACTGAACAGTTAAAATCCATAGGTAAGACTCTTGGTGAGCTAGTAAAATTCTGTTAAAACAGATATATTTTTGGTGTTTAAAAAAAAAAAGATAAAATACACATTTTGATATGCCATATCCTTTCAACGTCTAATAAGACACTTTTTCTCACCTTTCTTCAGTTACAGATATTCCTTGCAATGCTGTTGACTATCGCACCTGGAGTGAAAGAAATTTTGGCTATTTTATCAAATATATCACAACAACAGACTTGTTCATGTTCAATAAGAACCTTACAGAGGTAAGTGAATGCCAAAAAAATGTTAAGAACACCCAGGAAAATTCACCTCTATATTTGCTAACCCTCATTTCTCAAGGAGGAACTTTCAGGTCTTCCATCGATAACAGCTTTCGGTACTTTCTAAAGTCCGGATGGCAACAGAAATTTAATATAGAGGGTAGTACTGGTTTTTGAGTAGGTTTCCATTACATATGGGCAAATTTAGCTCTGCACATGTTATGAGACCTCGTGTTACCCAAAATATTTCCTATCAAAGAACTTCTCCAAGGCCAAACGATTTTAACGGGGTTGGCCACTTCTGGTTACTGTTCACCAATGAGTTTGTAAGATGTTTATATGGTACTTACTAATATAGCCTTTGTTAAACATTTGCACCATTTTCTATATTTTGTAAGGTTTGCCCCTTTGTTTTCAAAAGTCTTTTATTCTGTCTATCCAAAAGGTATGTCCATAAGATGGCTGCTGATGGAGGGTCATGTGACCAGGCAAATCACCTCCATATGATGTCTCCTCCATTCAGATACACTGCACCTGCTCTAAACTCCCAATAGAACAAGTACAGATGGCAGACAGGTGCAGTGTATTATAATGGATGAAGCATCATATGGAGGTGATCTGCCTGGTCACATGACCTTCCATCAGTGGCCATCTTATGGACAGGACCTTTGTGAGGACAGCACGATAGACTTTGGAAACAAAGAGACATAACTTATAAATTATAGAAAACGGTGCTGAACTTCAACAAAGGCTATATCACTAAGTGACATATAATCATCTTACAAACACATTGGTCAACAATAACCAGAAAGTGGCCAACCTCTTTAATATTCTTCCAGGGTCCACCATAAAATATCATGTTTCACTATTTTACCAAAGAAGATTATAGGGATTCTGTTATTTAGAGCAACTAGAATGATGAGGCTTTCTAATTTCAGAATACCATTGCCTGGTACATGACCATGACTATGTCTTTTCCAGAATGCTCTCCCACCAGATGTTATGGCTGACCTTGTGACTAGCACAGAGGTTATTTACAATGAAACCCGGCTTATTTCGTATCTAAGCAAGGTGGAGCTGAACAGTATCACAACCTTTTTGACTGCTCTGACATCTTCAGCAAAAAAGGTAAGCAAGTCTGACACTAAACTTGACATCTAGGAATTTACAGATGATTACCACACTCAAAGCTCCAAGAATAATTTTACAAACACTCTATTAGAATTATATTATAACTTGAATATTTTTTTATAAAATGTGATTTCAAAACCTTTATTACTTCCGTAGGCCAATCTTTCTCAGGATGAGGTTGACACAGTAAAAGAAACTCTTTTGGCCGTGCAGCTTCAGCAAATTCAGTCCAATTTCTCTACTTATACAACTGAAGAATGGCGGGTCTTGTTCCAGATCCAGTTAACTCTCTTGATTGAGAATTTTAATCAAACACTTCTTGAACTCCTACCAACAACCATTTCCTGTGATTCCTATCAAGCCATGTAAGTATTCAGCATATAACTAGACAATATAGGACACATATAATTTCTTGCTATTTTCAACAAGATAAACTACACTTTCAAGACACCAATATCATGACGAATCTTGATATACCTTGTCAATATTTTATTTGTGACACAGAGTAAGTGGGTTTAGCCTTGCTTCTGACATGCTGGATGATAGCACCGGAAGAGATATCTACAACTTCTTTATCAGGAGATATATGACTGAACAGTTAAAATCCATAGGTAAGACTCTTGGTGAGCTAGTAAAATTCTGTTAAAACAGATATATTTTTGGTGTTTAAAAAAAAAAAAGATAAAATACACATTTTGATATGCCATATCCTTTCAACGTCTAATAAGACACTTTTTCTCACCTTTCTTCAGTTACAGATATTCCTTGCAATGCTGTTGACTATCGCACCTGGAGTGAAAGAAATTTTGGCTATTTTATCAAATATATCACAACAACAGACTTGTTCATGTTCAATAAGAACCTTACAGAGGTAAGTGAATGCCAAAAAAATGTTAAGAACACCCAGGAAAAATTCACCTCTATATTTGCTAACCCTCATTTCTCAAGGAGGAACTTTCAGGTCTTCCATCGATAACAGCTTTCGGTACTTTCTAAAGTCCGGATGGCAACAGAAATTTAATATAGAGGGTAGTACTGGTTTTTGAGTAGGTTTCCATTACATATGGGCAAATTTAGCTCTGCACATGTTATGAGACACAACAAAAAGAATTCAAATCCGTGTTACCCAAAATATTTCCTATCAAAGAACTTCTCCAAGGCCAAACGATTTTAACAGGGTTGGCCACTTTCTGGTTACTGTTCACCAATGAGTTTGTAAGATGTTTATATGGTACTTACTAATATAGCCTTTTGTTAAACATTTGCACCATTTTCTATATTTTGTAAGGCTTGCCCCTTTGTTTTCAAACGTCTTTTATTCTGTCTATCCAGAAGGTATGTCCATAAGATGGCTGCTGATGGAGGGTCATGTGACCAGGCAAATCACCTCCATATGATGTCTCCTCCATTCAGATACACTGCACCTGCTCTAAACTCCCAATAGAACAAGTACAGATGGCAGACAGGTGCAGTGTATTATAATGGATGAAGCATCATATGGAGGTGATCTGCCTGGTCACATGACCTTCCATCAATGGCCATCTTATCGACAGGACATTTGTGAGGACAGCACGATAGACTTTGGAAACAAAGAGGCATAACTTATAAATTATAGAAAACGGTGCTGAACTTCAACAAAGGCTATATCACTAAGTGACATATAATCATCTTACAAACACATTGGTCAACAATAACCAGAAAGTGGCCAACCCCTTTAATATTCTTCCAGGGTCCACCATAAAATATCATGTTTCACTATTTCACCAAAGAAGATTATAGGGATTCTGTTATTTAGAGCAACTAGAATGATGAGGCTTTCTAATTTCAGAATACCATTGCCTGGTACATGACCATGACTATGTCTTTTCCAGAATGCTCTCCCACCAGATGTTATGGCTGACCTTGTGACTAGCACAGAGGTTATTTACAATGAAACCCGGCTTATTTCGTATCTAAGCAAGGTGGAGCTGAACAGTATCACAACCTTTTTGACTGCTCTGACATCTTCAGCAAAAAAGGTAAGCAAGTCTGACACTAAACTTGACATCTAGGAATTTACAGATGATTACCACACTCAAAGCTCCAAGAATAATTTTACAAATACTCTATTAGAATTATATTATAACTTGAATATTTTTTTATAAAATGTGATTTCAAAACCTTTATTACTTCCGTAGGCCAATCTTTCTCAGGATGAGGTTGACACAGTAAAAGAAACTCTTTTGGCCGTGCAGCTTCAGCAAATTCAGTCCAATTTCTCTACTTATACAACTGAAGAATGGCGGGTCTTGTTCCAGATCCAGTTAACTCTCTTGATTGAGAATTTTAATCAAACACTTCTTGAACTCCTACCAACAACCATTTCCTGTGATTCCTATCAAGCCATGTAAGTATTCAGCATATAACTAGACAATATAGGACACATATAATTTCTTGCTATTTTCAACAAGATAAACACAGCTTTCAAGACACCAATATCATGACGAATCTTGATATACCTTGTCAATATTTTATTTGTGACACAGAGTAAGTGGGTTTAGCCTTGCTTCTGACATGCTGGATGATAGCACCGGAAGAGATATCTACAACTTCTTTATCAGGAGATATATGACTGAACAGTTAAAATCCATAGGTAAGACTCTTGGTGAGCTAGTAAAATTCTGTTAAAACAGATATATTTTTGGTGTTTAAAAAAAAAAAGATAAAATACACATTTTGATATGCCATATCCTTTCAACGTCTAATAAGACACTTTTTCTCACCTTTCTTCAGTTACAGATATTCCTTGCAATGCTGTTGACTATCGCACCTGGAGTGAAAGAAATTTTGGCTATTTTATCAAATATATCACAACAACAGACTTGTTCATGTTCAATAAGAACCTTACAGAGGTAAGTGAATGCCAAAAAAATGTTAAGAACACCCAGGAAAATTCACCTCTATATTTGCTAACCCTCATTTCTCAAGGAGGAACTTTCAGGTCTTCCATCGATAACAGCTTTCGGTACTTTCTAAAGTCCGGATGGCAACAGAAATTTAATATAGAGGGTAGTACTGGTTTTTGAGTAGGTTTCCATTACATATGGGCAAATTTAGCTCTGCACATGTTATGAGACACAACAAAAAGAATTCAACTCTGTGTTACCCAAAATATTTCCTATCAAAGAACTTCTCCAAGGCCAAACGATTTTAACGGGGTTGGCCACTTTCTGGTTACTGTTCACCAATGAGTTTGTAAGATGTTTATATGGTACTTACTAATATAGCCTTTGTTAAACATTTGCACCCTTTTCTATATTTTGTAAGGCTTGCCCCTTTGTTTTCAAACGTCTTTTATTCTGTCTATCCAGAAGGTATGTCCATAAGATGGCTGCTGATGGAGGGTCATGTGACCAGGCAAATCACCTCCATATGATGTCTCCTCCATTCAGATACACTGCACCTGCTCTAAACTCCCAATAGAACAAGTACAGATGGCAGACAGGTGCAGTGTATTATAATGGATGAAGCATCATATGGAGGTGATCTGCCTGGTCACATGACCTTCCATCAATGGCCATCTTATCGACAGGACATTTGTGAGGACAGCACGATAGACTTTGGAAACAAAGAGGCATAACTTATAAATTATAGAAAACGGTGCTGAACTTCAACAAAGGCTATATCACTAAGTGACATATAATCATCTTACAAACACATTGGTCAACAATAACCAGAAAGTGGCCAACCCCTTTAATATTCTTCCAGGGTCCACCATAAAATATCATGTTTCACTATTTCACCAAAGAAGATTATAGGGATTCTGTTATTTAGAGCAACTAGAATGATGAGGCTTTCTAATTTCAGAATACCATTGCCTGGTACATGACCATGACTATGTCTTTTCCAGAATGCTCTCCCACCAGATGTTATGGCTGACCTTGTGACTAGCACAGAGGTTATTTACAATGAAACCCGGCTTATTTCGTATCTAAGCAAGGTGGAGCTGAACAGTATCACAACCTTTTTGACTGCTCTGACATCTTCAGCAAAAAAGGTAAGCAAGTCTGACACTAAACTTGACATCTAGGAATTTACAGATGATTACCACACTCAAAGCTCCAAGAATAATTTTACAAATACTCTATTAGAATTATATTATAACTTGAATATTTTTTTATAAAATGTGATTTCAAAACCTTTATTACTTCCGTAGGCCAATCTTTCTCAGGATGAGGTTGACACAGTAAAAGAAACTCTTTTGGCCGTGCAGCTTCAGCAAATTCAGTCCAATTTCTCTACTTATACAACTGAAGAATGGCGGGTCTTGTTCCAGATCCAGTTAACTCTCTTGATTGAGAATTTT
>ONZH01024603.1:0-103172 GCA_900303285.1 Rhinella marina
CCCTATGACGGAACTCAATACCGGAATTTTAAAACGCTAATGTGAAAGTAGCCTTAGCAACTGGATCTCTGCAACCTTTCCAAACAGCTGATCTGTGGGAGGAAGCCAGGAGACTAACCCACATCAATCAGATATTGACAACATACCCTAAGGATAGGTCATTAATATTTTAGTCCCAGAAAACCCCTTTAATAAGAAGAAAGTTATTTGCTATAATTAGCAGAGTCACGCAAGATCGCAAAAGATCTGTAGGACCTCAGCTTTGTAATGTCCGATTATGATTTTGTATTTACCTGTACTAATCCTGGAACAGAAGAAAACAATCAGTATTAAGAACGTCAGAGAATCTGCTGCTTTCGACATGTCAGTCTGTAATAAAAAAAAAAAAATGATAACCATCTATACAAAAGTCACTGGACTGTTCCGATTTACTGAGCACGTAACCGCAGTGTAGTGCGTCCCCCACAGCACATCTCCTAACATGGGGCTGATTCTGAACGACATCAGATTGTCATCACCATTTAACCTTGTAAAAGACGTTAGTGCCACAAGGGGCGACTAGAAAGCCATGGCAGCTTTTTTAGGTAAACATGAAAATGCAGATGTGGAATAGATCTTGAGTAGGGATGAGCGAGCTTCTGTTTTCAAGTTCGGCGTACAAGGTTCAGGTTATCTAAGAATCCCGCTATGGATTCCGCCATAACTTATGGTCCGTGGTAGTGGAATCTATAACAGAATTCTTAGAGAACCCGAACCTTGTACGCTGAACTTGAAAACACAAGTTCACTCAACACTAATCTTGAGTTATGATAAATTGCTCTGTTTATGGGATATCCGTATAATTTGATATTATACCACACAATTTACTGGGTTCTAGACAGTTTTAGAGGAGACATAACCGACATGGCCAGCAGGTGGCAGTATCAATCATGAATGCTACATAATAGGTGAAAAATATTGTATTGTGGGGGTCCCCATGCTGATGTAGAGTCCTGAGAATGAGGGGTCCCTTCTCTGAACGGAGCTGTAGCACTCATGTTGGTCCACCTCTTTGTTTTTAGGATTGCTGAGGGCCTCAGCTTTCAGACCCATGTGATCTGGTATATATCACCTATCTTGTGAAGAGGGAAAACATTTTTTTTTGTGGGAAAAGTGGTATTGTAATCCCTTGCTAGGATATGGCATCACTATAATTGTTAGAGCTCCGATCTCCTTGGGTGACTTCACGTGCTGCGGATTTTCGCGACTACAAATTAGTTCCATTCATTTGAGCGGAGAGGTAAGTACATGGATTTCTGCAAGCTCAGGTCAGGTGAATGGAAGGGATTTTGAACAGCATCAAGGGGCCTCACTGCTGATTCAGTCTTATTACTTGAGGACTGTATAACAGTAATATCTGGGAACATAAGTAAAGCCTAACATATTGTCTCATCTCATACAATGGGGGAATATCGCTAGGATATTGAGAACGTAGCTCCAAAAGCGGTGGAGGGCGCACTGCGAATGCGCAGCGGCCCTCCATTACTTTCTATGGGACTGACGAAAATAGCTAAGTGCTGGTTCAGCTACTTCCATCAGGCCCATAGAAGTGAATGGGAGCAGTGGCCGGTCATGCTCGATGCGCTCCCATTAACTTCTATGGGGAGAGCACTTGGTGGTGGCCGAACGGGAGTACTCCAGCCACCACCTTGCGGGGCTCCATTTAGGAGATAAATGCGGGTCCCAGCGGTTGCATATCCGGTAGCTATATACTCCCATTGTCTGAGATGAGACAACCCCTTTAAAAAATGCTCTCTAATTAAAATTACAATAACCGGAATAAGATCTTCAGCTACAGAATGGAAGGGTCCTCGTGATGATGAAGGTGGGGGCAATGGCTACTCTACTACTGTTTCAGAATGTAGGGGATGTGATCAGATAACACACATATTTTGGGGGATATTTATCAAAACGGATGTAAAGGAAATGCTTAGTTACCCATAGCAACCAGATTCCATTTTCATTTTCTAAAGGAGCTCTGAAGAATAAAAGGTGGAATCTATTTGGTTGCTATGGGCAACTAAGCTAGTTCTACTTGACATCAGTTTTGATAAATCTCCCCCCTTGTATCAGATTTATACAGCTTTATATATTATTCTTCAGCCTCTTCCTTTCTGGTTCCGTTAACGTCTCTATAACATGTGTCTCCATCATTAGCTGATGCTGCTACCACACTACAGTCTCAAAGTCTCATAGCTCCTGCTATATGCAGTATCCATCACCTACCAACGGCTTCCGCGCATCCTGCAGTCACTTCCGCGTTCCACAGGGGTCCTCCGAAGGACCATTCATAGACGCACAATAAAGTGCCTGCTCGAAATAAACATGGACTGTCTCCCAATATTGCCTTGTAATTCATTCCAGATGTGATGTGATTTATTTTATTCCAATGGGAAATCGTCATTCTTCTTGTTCAGGGTCTTTAGGCTTCTGTCACTTACAGCAGGCAGCTAGGGCAGCCCCGTTGAGGGGCTTGGTGGTTGGTTGCCGAGGTAACGCCTTCTCTCTGCGGTTTCAGGTGAGTGCTCCAATGTTTCATATAAAATAAATGGCTTCTTCTTCTGTGCAGGAAGGATCTCTATTCTGTACCACTACAGCCTTTATTAACTATTGACTGTTCTGATCTAGTGTAAAACATTGCACTGTTTGTACATGATGGGAGTTGTTTCAGTACAGCTGGTGGCAGTCTGCTAGTGTAGAACAAGGGTCAGCAACCTCTGCCGTGGTGAAACTACAACTCCTAGCATGCACACTTTCTTGGCTTTTGTCAGAACTCCTATAGAAGTGAATGGTGCATGTTGGGAGTTGTAGTTTCACCTGGTGACCATTGGTGTAGAACATGCCCAACTGATTGTATGCCTAGCAAACCTTGTTATTCTATGGCAGCCACAGCATGCTGGGACTTATAGTATATACCTTTTTTTAGTTCTGGGATCTATAGCTCTCGTGTATTTCATGTAGTAGTCTCCCGCGGAGCCGCCTCCCAGCCCGCTGCGCGACCAGTCCCACTTCTTCACAGACGTCAGATCCTGCATGATGGCACAAGCCTCCTGCTGTCTGTCTCTGCAGTGTGTTGTCATGATAAGGTCTCGTCCACATTTCCGTGTCAGTGTCACGTCTGTGAAAAAAAAGCGTACGGGTTTCATCCGTGAAGGATCCGTAGTTCGTCCTTGTGTCAGTTTTTACCATCCGTTTGTCATCTATCAGACTACTATCAGTCTTCAGTGAAAAACGGACGCATCACAGATGCCATCCGTGGTGTGTACGTGATTTTCATGGATCCATAGACCTTAATGGGTGTTCTTTGTCCGCATCACAGATCAAAATATGTCTCTGGAAATTTTTTAAGTGACCCACCTCTGGGACCCGCACCTACACCAAGGACGAAGCTCTGAAAGTTGTGAAGGGTGCACTGTGCATGTGCAGCCGCCGTCCATTCATTTCTACAGGGCCCCTGAAAATAGCTGAGCGCTGGCTCGGCTATTTCCGTCAGCCCCATAGAAACTAATGGGAATGGTGGCCGTGCAATCGCGGTGCACTCCCATTGGTGGTGGACGGAGGACCACCATCTTCCCGCTCCTAGCGATATGCCCCCATTGTTGGGAATACCCCATTAATGGCCTGTGAAAAAACTGCAGGATTTTAGGAATTTTTTTTAATATTGAAAGCAACATGGAAATGAAAAATAACAACACCAAAATTCTTTAAAAATATGTTTAACATAAAAATGTGATTTCAAAAATAGGTCATTTTCTGATGATACTTTCCCTTTAAATCCAGGGGGATCACCTTCCATCTGAAGCATTTGTGCAGAAATCTTTCAGTAATCTCTGGAGTGTACATGATATGTGACGATGTCTCTTTTTGTCTCTTTCTTCTTTATCTTTAAGGTTCTGACGTGTTGGTAATTTTATTTTTTTTGATTGCATAACATGAGTTACAAGGCTAAAAAATGCGGTATTCGGTTTGAGCCGCCGGCCATTATCTTAGTATATGAGAAGACAGAAGGGAAATCCAGACAGCGCATTATGCCCATCAGGAATTTCTCCAAATTCTCAGGTAATGTATGTGGCCATAGCTGACATCCCCCCCATGATCACACCAGTGGCCGCTGCAGGAAATATAGTCGCTGTCGCCCTATTTTAAGTGGGTTACCCATGTGAGGTCTTGAGCCCATAGACTTGTATCTGATATGTATTTGCCCACCCTTTGTTGGCTTGGAAATACAGTGAATTATTGTTGCGGGGGGATTGTTCTTATCAGGACACCCCCGTAGTGCGTTTGACATGGGTTATGTGATTTTAACGTTTTTAAGGTCATGCTCTGGTTTGTATATTTGTATATAAAGCTTATATTTTATAGATTTTCTAGGTTGTGCTCACTCTTTATAGCCACGCGTCTTCTATATGTTTCTCATGTATGGGTGTGGGGAGTATAATGACCCCCACTTCCCCCATAGCGTATAGTGACACCCCCATACAGTGTAATGACCCCCACTGTCCTCCATACAGTATAATGACCCCCAGTGAGGGGGGCACAGGGGGGTCATTATACTGTATGGTGTGGTCACAAGACATCATTATACTGTATGGGGGGCACTGGGGGTCATTATACTGTATGGGGTGGTTACCGGGGGTCATTATACTGTATGGGGGCACTGGGGGTCATTATACTGTATGGAGTTACTGGGAGTCATTATACTGTAAGGGGGCACTGGGGGTCATTATACTGTATGGGGTAGTCACTGGGGGTAATTATACTGTATGGGGTGGTTTACTGGGGGTCATTATACTGTTTGGGGTAGTCACTGGGGGTCATTATACTGTATGGGGTGGTTTACTGGGGGGTCATTTATACTGTTTGGGGGTGCTGGGGTCATTATACTGTATGGGGGCACTGGGGGTCATTATACTCTATGGAGTTACTGGGAGTCATTATACTGTATGGGGTGGTCACTGGGGGTCATTATACTGTATGGACTTACTGGGAGTCATTATACTGTATGGGGTGGTCACTGGGGATCATTATACTGTATGGGGTGGTCACTGGGGATCATTATACTGTATGGGGTGGTCACTGGGAGTCATTATACCTGTATGGGGTGGTCACTGGGAGTCATTATACTGTATTGGGTAGTCACTGGGGGTCATTATACTGTATGGGGTAGTCACTGGGAGTCATTATACTGGTAATGGGGTGGTCACTGGGGATCATTATACTGTATGGGGTGGTCACTGGGAGTCATTATACTGTAATGGGGTGGTCACTGGGAGTCATTATACTGTATGGGGTGGTCACTGGGGATCATTATACTGTATGGGGTGGTCACTGGGAGTCATTATACTGTATGGGGTGGTCACTGGGGATCATTATACTGTATGGGGTGGTCACTGGGGATCATTATACTGTATGGGGTGGTCATGGGGTCATTATACTGTAGGGGTGTCATGGGGATCATTATACTGTATGGGGTGGTCACTGGGGATCATTATACTGTATGGGGTGGTCACTGGGGAGTCATTATACTGTATGGGGTGGTCACTGGGGATCATTATACTGTATGGGTGGTCATGGGAGTCATTACTGTATGGGGTGTCACTGGGTCATTATACTGTATGGGGTGGTCACTGGGGATCATTATACTGTATGGGGTGGTCACTGGGGATCATTATACTGTATGGGTGGTCACTGGGGTATGGGGTGGTCACTGGGGATCATTATATGGACTGGGAGTCATTATACTGTATGGGGTGGTCACTGGGGATCATTATACTGTATGGGGTGGTCACTGGGGATCATTATACTGTATGGGGTGTCACTGGGGTCATTATACTGTAGGGTAGTCACTGGGAGTCATTGTAACTGTATGGGAGCCACAGTGAGACAGTGGAAAATTTTTTTTTTTTTTTTTTTTTTTGTATTTGGGGAAGGGGGGTTCCAGAGAAAGGATTCACCTCAAGGTGTCAAATACCCTACTGTTGGGAGGGGCTGTGTTGCACCTATTGATTCAGGCTGTACCTGACCGCTCTTACATACATCTAATGTCCCTGTAGACGGCTCTGGAGACAGTTTTCTAGCTCTTGATCTACCTGTAGGTGGCAGTAAAGAGTTTTCATCCTTATAGAAAACCTATTTGCCATGATACTTAAACATGGTCGGATGCCGTACGTAAAGCAGAGTCTTAGGATGATAACTTACTTCTCCAGTGATAGAGAATGGAGATAGAGCACATGCTGGATGCTTTATCCGGCCATACTGAAGGTCTGCTTTCTTAATGTGCTGTTGATTTGCTGTTGTCCATAGATTGCAGCCGAGCAGCGGAGCAGCTGAAGAACAACCCCTCGGCACAGGCAGTACTTGGAGGGGGTGTCCCTGAAAGCAGCTGGAAAGATTATATAAGTTAGTAAAGGGACATCTGAAAGGTGAGAGTCTAGAGGTGAGCCTCCAGGTCCTCCGCGAAGGAAGAATCTATTGATCCAGATGAAGACCTGAACAAACTGGACGACAAGGAACTCGCCAAGAGGAAGAGCATCATGGACGAACTGTTCGAAAAGAACAGAAAGAAAAAAGACGACCCGGACTTTGAGTACAACGTAGAGGTGGATTTTCCTCAGGAAGGGGTTGTAGAAAGCTGTGGGTGGGATGATGAATCTGAGGGGGGCTTCTGACCTCAGTCAGGACTAATAGCGAAATGGCGCTAACGTTATTTGCATTTGCCAAAATTTTGAATTCTGAATCACCATCATGCATTGCATCACAATCTGTATTACAGTCCAGAGCTGCATTCACAATTTTCCAGGCTTCAGAGCTGAAATTCCCCAGCATTCCTTGCTGTTTTAGTGTCTGCACAGAGCTTACCCTGATGATTTACATAAGCTGGCTGACTATTTTCAGTATCCATCTATCGTATTGTGTCGCTCAAAGAGACTTCGGCTTGACCGTGATGCCATAGGTGGGACATCCTGAATCAAGTGACAAGTATAGTAGGTACAGGTGTACAGATTAGTATCTCAATACTCAAACTCGTGGCCCTACAGCTGTTGTAGAACTACAACTTCCATCATGCCAGGAGAGCCTACAGCTTATTGGGGCATGCCTGGGAGTTGTAAGTTTTGCAACAGCTGGAGGGCCACGAGTTTGAGATCCCTGCTCTAGGAAGACTATTTAAAAGGGTTATTCCGGGTTTGTAAAGTTATCCCCCATCCTGTGGATTAGATCATTGTGATCCTACCGCTGGGACCTCCACCAATCACAAGAGCAGAGACCCTCATGGAGCCCCCCTGAAATGAATGGAGAGGCCGGTGGGGCACATGTGTAGCCACTCCATTCATGAGTACAGTGTTTGACTATGTCCGCAACTCCCATAGATATTAATAGAGTGGCCTGCGCACATGCCCCACGGGCCTCTCCATTCATTTCAGGGGGGCACCATGAGGAACAGGGCCTCCACTCTTGTGATTGGTGGGGTCCCAGCGGTAAGCCCCAACACGATCTAGTAGTGTTCCCCCTGTCCTGTGGAGAGGGGATAACTTACCATACGGTAACTGATATACCCTTTGGGCCACAAGACTGCGCAATAAGTAGCAAGACTGACAAGCTCTGACGCTGTTCGGATCCGGCTCCTGCAGGGAATTGGGTCATTTGGCGTAGTATCACTGCAATCTGTACTGCATTTTTAATGTAAATTTTAAAATAAGCTATGTTTAGAAAATGATTTCTTTACTGGGATCACATGGAGACATCTCGGTGATAGGTTCTCTTATTTATTGTGCCACCTTATGATATCGTTTTGTTTTTCTTTACCATTTTCAAGATCTCTGCTTGCTGCAGCAAACCAAAAGCATTATTGAAAGAGAAATCAGTGCCATGTCCTAAAATACACACAGATTTTTCTGTGTGTAACGCCCCTACTACTCCGTATAGTGCTTGTATAGTATAGTGCTTGCACTATTCTCTGTTACTGATGCTTGGTGCAGAATCCACATATAATAAGATAAGTTAGTGAGCAGCCGGTGTGATCATCAGGTTTGAGTATGTTCACAGGCTATCCTTGCAGATTCCATAGTTTTTGACTTGCAAAATAGCACTGATTCTGATTGCAATACTATTTTTCTTTTGAAAGTCATGAACGCCTCAGTGAAACATGACAGAGGTGATTAGAATTTGACGGCATCCGTTGGGCGTTGCTGATGTCTGTCATGCAACGGATCCAGCAGAGTGTTGTGGTTTCCATTATAGTCAGAGTCTTCCTCCATATTTTCTGAATTGAAATGTGCATTAAGGTAAGCTATGGCACACCCCTTCACCACCATTTTACAGGACCTGCATCCCGGCACTGACTCCCCGCTCCTTCTCCTCCTGACCTGGGATGCTCCCCTGGGATCCCTCACTGTAAACATCCCAGTTTGACATCTCCAAGCCAGTCACTGGCCACAGCGGTGACCATCTCCCCTTACATCATGAAAATGGTCACATGACGCAAGTTGATCCGATCACCGTTGCTGCTCGTGATTGGCTGCAGGTGATGTCAAACCGGGCGTTTATAGCGAGGGAACCCAGCGGAGCAATGCTGGTCAGGAGGAGAGGGAAGGAGCCAGGTAAGTAATCTTCCCTTTACCGGTAAAGTGGGAGAGGAGGACAGGAACTGCTTTTTGAAGAGGAGGTGGTGCTCCATGTGAGTGCCGCTTCCTCTTCATTACACTACACGTCGTCTCCTGTGGACCGGTGGTACAGTGTAACTACAAGTATTTGCTCCATTCAAGTGGCCGTAGCGAGTACTTGTAATTACACTGCACTGCCGAAACTTCCAAGAAGAGGAAGCAGCGCTCACATGGAGCACCGGGTGTCAGACTCCTGACGATCAGATATTGATGACCTATCCTGACGATAGGTCATCAATATTGATGGCAGGATAACTCCAGAAAGGTTCATTTCATGTTATTTTTTCCCAAAAAGTTGCATGAAATTACAACTTACAGAGAAATATAGAGAAATAAATTTGAATGTACCATTGTATATGTACAACATATTTTATTCCTATGGATCATGACTGTAAAATGATATAATTGATATGACCGAAGGGCTTGTATAGCCTCGCTCTAAATGTGCGTTTTAATGTTTTTCTTGATTTTGTATCACAACAAATAAAAATGGCAATATTTTTTATTTCTGTTCTGTCCCCTTATTACAAGATATCCTATTAGTAATAATACCAAAGCCAACCAAAATGAGGCTGAAGAAATATCCAAAAATACTAATTATTATTTTGGTCATTTCATCACCAATATACCGGTATGCAGTATTCAGTTCATCAGTTAAAAAGGGAATTAGGAAGGAAGGACTTCTCTTATTGTTTGTATTCACCCCAACTTGTATGAATATAGCCTAATAGATTGAGTCTTTTATTGGTCTTTCATACTGAAAACATTGGAAAAAAGCAAGAATTAGGTAAATTGTGTTTTTTTTAACTTCTTTTAAGAGAAAAGTACTATAAAACATGTAACACCAGCTAAACAGAATTTTTTTCTATTGCATAACAATAGTTAGCAGTTCTCCAGTCTAAGTGAGCTTGAAAGCATTCAGCTGACTGACGTGGACCTGGCTTCTGTGGCATGGGTGCACCCCCCACCACCACCACCAATCTGATATTGATGGCTTGTCCTGAGTATAGAACCATCAGTATTGAAGTCCTGGAAAACACTTTCCTGACGTGCTGGATGTCATACTAATGTTAGTGTTGTTGGATATTAAAAGGGTTGTCCTGCTATTTATATTGATGCCCTATCCTCAAAAAAGATGTACATAATTAGTATTCAGTGTGAAAGGTATACAAAACCCATGGGCATCAGGGGATACTCTGGCTTCCCCAGGATAGAAGCAAAAACAAAACACTACAAGCAACAACAACACTCTGCAAACACAAATAACAAAGTAAGTACAATCATGCTATACTCACTATAGAAAATGTACTAATGCTACATTAGAAATGTGAGATAGTTGGCAAATACCTCTTGCACAAAATGATTTGTGCCTGTCCACCAACGACAAGGCAATCTCTTTAGGACAGGAACCTACACTAAATACTACCTCCTCTGCTGCCATACCGGCCTCCATTAAATTCAGGCTTTTTTTTTTTTAGTGTAGGTTCCTGTCCTAAAGAGATCGTCTTGTCGTCGGTGGACAGACACAAAAAATTTTGTATAAAATGTATTTGCCAAGAATCTCACATTTATAACATAGCATTAGCATTTTTCATTTCCTATAGTAACTATGACACTATTGTATTTACTTGATTATTTGTGTTTGCAGAGCTCTGTTGCATTGTGTTTGGTTTTGCGCTTTCAGCCATGGCAATGTGCACCTGCACATTGGGATGTGCTGAATAACCCCTATTTTTTTCTTTGCATTCCCCAGGATAGGCCTTCATTTAAGCACTGCATCCCCTTCGGTGTTCACCTGCATGCTGCCTAGATTGTAGCGGCAAGGCAGGGTAATTACAACTTCTTCTGCCATTCACTTGAAGGGGACGAACAAGTGTACTTCCCCCCTCCATGTGCTCTCCCCAGTCCTCTTCTCTCTCCATAAGCCCCTACAGCTTTATACTACAAGGTCTCTGCCCCAGTACACGACACTGGACAATTGGTTGGCACACCACCTATAGAACACGGTGCTCAGTGATAGGGCAGTCCCAACTTATAGTGTATATTGATCACGGCACACGTTATGGTTAGTAGGAGCATAAGGACGCCATCCTAATGCTCCCACTTCCACCAACAGCCGTGATCAAGGTCCGGGAGGGACCGAAACGTTGGCCCTATATATGCATGTGACGTTTGTGGATATTAATAAAGAGCGTCCTGTTTTCTACTAACCATAACGTGTACCGTGATCAATATACACTATAAATTGGGTCTGCCCCAGTACAGACGGCTCCATGAATCTAGCTTTCTCAGTACTCCATATATATTATTCCAGACTACTTCCCAAAGACTTAAAAAAACAGTAATTACACCAGTAAAACCAATTCCTACTGTTATATGCCTGGATCCCGCCATCACAACAAATACAACACATCTGCTTTTACCCACTCCGTTCTAGCTACTACCGCAACATTATATACCGTAGGCCACTGCGTCACACGTCCAACACACATCAGTGAAACATCACTCCATCAGAGTAACACTGATTGTTGTCCGCTCTGGGAGCTCCCAGGCCACAGCACTGTACACAACGTCCCTCCATCAGTGACGGAGTGACATCATATCTGGCTCAGGCCTGCAGCAGTCAGTTAAAGGGGCTGCCGCCTGGATTAGTGGTGCTGGCTGTCCACAACTGTATCTGCATCATGAGGACACGGATCAAGTTGAAAGTTGTGGTGGTGTCACTGATAGGCGGGGACTCCAGGCAGTTACATGTGTGGTGGTAACGACAGCCTCTGGTTCCACAAGTGTGCAATATCTACCATTAGAAGTTAGGATGTTGCTTTGCTGTTAGTAGCTAAATGGTGTATATTCCTCTGTAGATTCCTCTTGAGCAATCCATTAGTCACCATGAACAGTTGCTTTCTCTAGAGAAAGAAGAAGTGCTGAGCAGGAAGCTGCTGTCATGCAGGCCTTCTCCTTTCTTATCCTTCAGCAAATGATTTCCTCTGAAGAAACGTGCAAAGCTTGGAGAACTGCACCAAAAGAGGAAGTGAATGGGCACAAAGACCCCCCCTTCCCACCTGCCAACTATCCATCGCTTCTGTCCTCTTTAGGGGAAATATTCGGTCCGGTTGCTATATTTAATGTCGCCCTACCATTAGACAACCTCTATGAAATGTTCTTGCTTTGATATCCAGGTACAGTATATCTATCTTCAATGTTATGAGAAATAGGAAATAAAAATTATATATATATATATACAGTACAGACCAAAAGTTTGGACACACCTCATTCAAAGAGTTTTCTGTATTTCATGACTATGAAAATTCTGGATTCACACTGAACTATGAATTAACACATGTGGAATTATATACTTAACAAAAAAGTGTGAAACAACTAAATATGTCTTATATTCTAGGTTCTTCAAAGTAGCCACTTTTTGCTTTGATTACTGCTTTGCACACTCTTGGCATTCTCTTCATGAGCTTCAAGAGGTAGTCACCTGAAATGGTATTCCTACAGTCTTGAAGGAGTTCCCAGAGATGCTTAGCACTTGTTGGCCCTTTTGCCTTCATTCTGCGGTCCAGCTCACCCCAAACCATCTCTATTGGGTTCAGGTCTGGTGACTGTGGAGGCCAGGTCATCTTCGTGGTCAAATAGCCCTTACACAGCCTGGAGGTGTGTTTGGGGTCATTGTCCTGTTGATAAATAAATGATGGTCCAACTAAACACAAACCGGATGGAATAGCATGCCGCTGCAAGATGCTGTGGTAGCCATGCTGGTTCAGTATGCCTTCAATTTTGAATAAATCCCCAACAGTGTCACCAGCAAAGCACCCCCAGACCATCACACCTCCTCCATGGTTCACGGTGGGAACCAGGCATGTAGGGTCCATCCGTTCACCTTTTCTGCGTCGCACAAAGACACGGTGGTTGGAACCAAAGATCTCAAATTTGGACTCATCAGACCAAAGCACAGATTTCCACTGGTCTAATGTCCATTCCTTGTGTTCTTTAGCTCAAACAAGTCTCTTCTGCTTGTTGCCTGTCCTTAGCAGTGGTTTCCTAGCAGCTATTTTACCATGAAGTCTCCTCTTAACAGTTGTTGTCTGCTGTTAACCTGTGATTTCTGAGGCTGGTGATGAACTTATCCTCCGCAGCAGAGGTGACTCTTGGTCTTCCTTTCCTGGGGGGTCCTCATGTGAGCCAGCTTCTTTGTAGCGCTTGATGGTTTTTGCGACTGCACTTGGGGACACTTTCAAAGTTTTCCCAATTTTTTCGGACTGACTGACCTTCATTTCTTAAAGTAATGATGGCCACTCGTTTTTCTTTACTTAGCTGCTTTTTTCTTGCCATAATACAAATTCTAACAGTCTATTCAGTAGGACTATCAGCTGTGTATCCACCTGACTTCTGCCCAACACAACTCATGGTCCCAACCCCATTTATAAGGCAAGAAATCCCACTTATTAAACCTGACAGGGCACACCTATGAAGTGAAAACCATTTCAGGTGACTACCTCTTGAAGTTCATCAAGAGAATGCCAAGAGTGTGCAAAGCAGTAATCAAAGCAAAAGGTGGCTACTTTGAAGAACCTAGAATATAAGACATATTTTCAGTTGTTTCACACTTTTTTGTTAAGTATATAATTCCACATGTGTTAATTCATAGTTTTGATGCCTTCAGTGTGAATCTACAATTTTCATAGTCATGAAAATACAGAAAACTCTTTGAATGAGAAGGTGTGTCCAAACTTTTGGTCTGTACTGTACAGGGAGCCAGAAAACTGGACTGTCCAGTCTAAAGCCGGACATCTGGCCAGCTGTTATTATCAGATTAGTCATGTTTGTGTGTGTCGTTAAAAGATATCGAGAGTGACCTCTACAGTGCCCGCCCCTTAACAGAAACATCCACAGCGCCCGCCCCTTTAACTGTGACCTCTACAGCAGCTAGGGTGGCCACTGTCTTCACCCCAGAAAGCCGGACCTCACCAGCCATTCCCCCAAACGTGAACCAGCATCCCCAGTTCCCATAAAGCCACACCACTAAACATGAGGCCACGCCCTCTGGCTCCGTGAAGACACAGAGGAGAAGCTGTCTGAGCGTGAGCTACTGAAAGGGTAGACATCCCTGTGTCCGTCCAGGCACTGCGCCGGACGGAGAACAGGGAGCCAGAAAACTGGATTGTCCAGCCTAAAGCCGGACATCTGGCCAGCTGTTATTATCAGATTAGTCATTTTTGGGAGCAGACAAAATGAATCTGGGCAATAGGGTGATATCAAAATATGATGATATTCTGAACATTTCTGCATTTTTTATCCATAGTGATGAGGGGTAGGGAATTGGCTCCATTCACGAAGACACAGAGAATTAGCCTACAAGAAAAAGAACTAACATGGCCGTTTCATTTCCCATTTGAAGGGTCTACACAGGGACTCTCCCAGTCCCCATATTGGTGACAGATTTTCTAAATTGTCCTCTCTGAAAAGTATTAATGGAACCAGAAAGAGAAATGGGATTTGTTTTAGTATTTTTTCCAGGGCCACTTTGAATTCCCAGGAGATGTGATGCTCATCTACCAAGCAATGCACTGTTCATTGCATAGAAACATAGAAGATTGACGGCAGAAAAAGACCACCTGGTCCATCTAGTCTGCCCTTTTATTATCCTTTTATTGTTATCTTAGGATAGATACATGTTTATCCCAGGCTGTTTAAATTCAGTTACTGTGGATTTATCAACCACCTCTGCTGGAAGTTTGTTCCAAGCTTCTACTACTCTTTCAGTGAAATAATATTTTCTAATAGCCGCTGTGCTTGGTATTGCAGTTCAGTCCCATTCACTTGAATGTGACTGAGCTGCGGACAGGCCACGTGACTGATGGATGTGACGTCACAAGCTGAGGAAGAGGCTGCAGTGCTGATCGGGTGATGCTGGAAGTCAGACCCCCACCAGTCAGATATTGATGACCTATCATGAGGACAAAGCATCAGTATTAAAGTCCTGGACAACCCCTTTAAGTAGAGCTTTTTTTCACCTCAATGAAATAAGATTCTCGTATGTATAGAAAAATTTTATGACAATATTGCAGATTTATACAGAATGAGCATAAAGTCGATTATTTTTAAGACCTAAATTACCATAAAATTCCACAGTAATGTCATCATCAGAATTCATTACAACACTTCCTCTTTAACAACTCTCTTCTGACTGTTGCAATGCATGCAAAAGAGTTCTGGTATATATTTATTTTTTTTAATTATTTTAAGAATTATAATTATCAGGAGAAAAACCCTGAAGAGCATATTTCATGTTATAAGCTTCTATTTAGTTTTTTTTTTATTATTATTATTATTATTTTAAAGGGAACCTGTCACATTGAACATGGTGTCTAAGCAGAAGGCAGCATGTTATAGAGCAGGAGGAGATGAGCAGAGTTGATATATAGTTTTATATTAAATATTTTCCCATAACTTGTAATTTACTTGTTTAAATTCCAGCTCAATCTGCTCTTTGAAGTCCAGGAGGCGGTCCTAGCAGTGATTGACAGTCATGGAGGGCAGGCTGTCAATCACTGATCGGAACCGCCTCCTGGACGTCAAAGACCAGAATGAGCAGGAATGTAAATGAATAAAATAAAAAATAAGTTTTACTGAATCTTTTCCAGCAAAACTATATATCAATCTGCTCAGCTCCTCCTGCTCTATAACGTGCTGCCTGCAGATTATTTCACATGTTCATGGTGACTGGTTCCCTTTAAGATTTACATCCATATGTAGAAGTGCTAGGTTTATACTCTATTCTGTGTGGCATGATGACCCACTGAGGTTTTTCTGGTTTAGAGGGAAAATTCGGGATTTCCTGTTTTGGAGCTCATACAAACAGCCATATAAAGCCTGCCTTCGAATCTCCAAGTTGTACGGAACAGTAATACATGTACGGTATACATAGAAACCTGTCGGGCCATGCTGTACTTCTTTATGTCTTCAATTTTATATGGAGGCATATACCGGTATGTATATATATAGCTAGATAAATAGATATAGATAACACAGGATCCATCATTCACCACAGGTGATAAAATAGCTTAGCTGCTCTTTTTGACCTCTACACAGATCACACAGTATGCCTAGAAACAGGGGCGGACACAGACAGCAGAGGGCCCCTGTGCAAGGAATGTGTCTGGAAACCCCCCAACCACTATATATAGGGCCCCCCATAGTGGTCCTCCTCCTCCAGAGTGCCCCCCATAGTGCCCCCCATGTGAGCCAGTATATATGATAGGGCCCCCATAGTGCCAGTATATATATATATATATATATATAGGGCCCCCCATAGTGCTCCTCCTAGATAGTGCCCCCATAGTGCTCCTCCTCCATAGTGCCCCCATTGTGCCCCATAGTGCTCCTCCTCCATAGTGGCCCCCATAGTGTTCCTTCTCCATAGTGCCCTCCATAGTGCCCCCATTGTGCTCCCCCTCCATAGTGCCCCCATTGTGCTCCTCTTCATAGTGGCCCCCCATAGTGCTCCTCCTCCATAGTGCCCCCATTGTGCTCCCATTGTGCTCCTCCTCCATAGTGCCCTCATAGTGCTTCCTCCTCATAGTGCCCCTCCTCCATAGTGCCCCCATAGTGCTCCTCCTCCATAGTGGCCCCCTTAGTGTTCCTCCCTCCATAGTGCCCTCCATAGTGCCCCCATTGTGCTCCTCCTCCATAGTGCCCTCCATAGTGGCCCCCATAGTGTTCCTCCTCCATAGTACCCTCTATAGTGCCCCCATTGTGCTCCTCCTCCATAGTGCCCTCCATAGTGCCCCTATTGTGCTCCTCCTCCATAGTGGCCCCCATAGTGCTCCTCCCCCATAGTGCCCCCACTGTGTGCCAGCTTAAATGAAAAAAATTAACACTTATATTTACCTCCTTGCCTCTGTCAGCGACGCGATGCAGGCCTCTTCCGGCCTGTGTCCCGCGCTGCATGGCTCAGGCGGCGCAATGACATCATCGCGCCGCCTGTGCCAGCCTCTGATAGGCTACAGGCCTAGTGCCTGCAGCCTATCAGAGGAACAGGGAAGGGAGACGCCTCTCCCTCCCTTGCCCCGCATTATCCATCTGTATGGCCGTCCTAAGGAATGTAGAGATGAGCGCTTCCAAAATGGAAGAAAGGGCCCCCCTCCGGCCCTGGGCCCCTGTGCAGCCGAACCGGCTGCACAGGTGGTATGTCCGCCCCTGCCTAGAAAGCTCCCCCATAGAAGTCAATAGGGTCCCCTCTTGTCCATTGTGTCTATGGACCATGGGGCTGCTGTAAAGCATCTCTAAATGCTGTTAAGAACAGCTCAGGCAAGATGGCCGCCCCCATAATCATGTCCAGAAAATAGAATTTAAGAAATCTAGAATCAGAGAATAAAAACAGATTAGAAAAAAGTATATGTGTCACTATGTGCTGGTCTCTTCACAACATGGCAAGCACCGTGTCATACATTGTGGAATGGCTGTGCATAGTATTGCCACACATGTCTGTTCACTTAGATAGGATTAGATGTGACCAATGAATATGACATTCCTGGCCTAGGAAAAGGCCGTGTAGCTCAACGGAATAGTGCAGCCTCTTCAAACAGCTGATCGGCTGGGGTGACGGATTTCAGACCCCATCAATCAGATACCGATGATCCATTCTTGGGATGGGTAATCAATATTGAGCTCCTGGAACACTTCCTTATACAAGCATCTTCTGATAGATAGAGGACGCACAGAAAGGCATTGCGGGCTGCAGGTAGCCAACAGACTACAGGTTGCACATTTTTGCTTTAGAAGATGATTTATGTGCTCAAAGATGTTCTACCGCTAACCATGTTGGGACTAATTCTGTATGCATCATACAGTATTGTGACTTATCTCCCAGAGATGACCCTGAGAGTGCCAGATATAGTCATTTTAACCCCCTATAGATTTATAGCATCCGCCACATTTAAGAGAGTCGGAAACATCACTATGTATAGCAAAGCAGTATACAAGAAGCCGCTGCTTCAAGTTTCCAAGTGGGACAAAAAAATAAGTAAAAGAAAAGTTTTATAGAAAAATAAAGATCCCCAAGAATAAATTAACAAAAACACATTTTTCATGTCATTATTTAAATAATTGTTAAATTAAAAATAACAAAAAGTAAAATATTTTACAATAACAAAATACATATTCTGTACCACCGGAATTGTAACCACCCATAAAATAAAAAACACTTATTAGTCATACTGCCCGGTGGAAGAAAAGCAGAATTGCAGAGTTTTCGCATTTCCCCAACTGACAGATTTGGTGTTGGGCAATTCCTATATGCATTATCCTAGCAATCTCCTGGTTTACACCCTTTAAAACCCCCGCCCCTAGTATAAGGATTTGGATCTGCAGTGCAACCACCAGGCCTCTACCTGGTCAGGTCAGGCAGCAGAGGGTCAGAATCCAGTAAATGGACAGACGTTGGTATATAAGCATACAAAAGAATACAGCACATTTTTTCAGAAACTAGCAACCTATTGTTCAGGCACCTTCTCACCGGTAAAGGTGCCTCACGTACTCCATGGTTGCCAGCCATTGACTAGAAAAGATTAAGATGTGCTCGCTGGCCCTTTAAGAGCCAGAGGGAGTGCATGCACACCCTATGAGCACAGAAGGAGAGCCCTTGCTGGCAAGCAGGCTATAGCCTGCATGGGCTACAGGCATACCCGAACCCATAAGAAAGGTGAGCAGAGACCACAGGACTGCTGTAACATCTATTGAAATACAACAATGAAAAAACAAAAATTAAAATTGCTGTGTTTATATGATTTTTGGGGTCCAACACCCCACATCCCCACCAATAAGCTTTTCTGGGGTAGCTCCAGTGCAAGAACTACACAGCTTTATCTGGGGGCGGACTGGGAACGTAAAGTGGCCCTGGAAAAAATATGAAAAGTGGCCCCGTTTTGTAGTTGGGTCTAGGGCAAGGCTAGCAATATCATATTGTGGCACATTATAACACCCCAACGGAGCCAAATACCACAGTCCATCACAAAATACTGCCAGCAGCACAACATACATCCCCAAAAACTTCCACTGGCCAGCCATGAGGAGGGCTCAGGAGACCCCCTGTATGGTCTATGGCCAATGGCTTTATTCATTGTGTAGTGAACAGAACTTGTAACTGAGCCACTGCAGTAACCAACGCCATTCCCTACATAATGGACAGACCTGTGAAGTTTTGGTGCTGGTGCTACCCAGGAAAAGCTGATTAGCGGGGGTGTGGAGTGTAAGACCCCCACCGATTAGATATTGATGGCCTATCCTGAACTCAGGCCATCAATAGTAAAATCCTAAAGAACCCCTTTAAGGTAAAAAAAGGCATGTCTTCAAGGGGTTAATGTTCTAATGACAGCTATGTTTAATGGTTGGTACAGAGGTGAGAGATTCAGAGATAGTTACTTCTGTGGTTTCCTGCTAAGTCACTCAGATGAACACCCTCAATTACCCAAAAAACTGAAACTTCATAATAAGGACCTTTCAGATGCTGAGAATCCTGAGTCTATTTTGCATTTGACATTTCATCTTTGATCTAAAACTAGAATTTACGTGGAATTTTATGTTAACTCAAGCTTTTGCTTTTGCTCCTGCTATTTGTACGTGTTTGTGTCAATTCTTGTGAATGCCTTAATCTTCCATCAGAAAAAACAACTTAGAACTTTAGTATCTTCTCCTACAATCAAACCACATCACATTTCTTTGAAGAGGTTTCATATGGATAAAAATCAGATTAATACTGCAAAAAACAGCAGCTTAATGTGTCAAAGCCTTTGTGCCCCTTCTATATCCTTGACCATAGGTCAGCCTCGGTTTAGCTTTCAGCAAACAGACTGGTTACTAGAGATGTCCTGCCTATGCAATACCACAGATAGGGGATTTGCAAATTATTTGGCTTATAATGCTATGGTAATGTTTTACTTATGTTATGTACTGTTATACACCAGCACATAGCATATGAGCTAACTACCGCATTTCCCTCTTGATAGGAGTGGGCTGGTCCAACTTCCTATTAGGAGGGGAGAGCTTGGCTAGTGAAGAGACAGGGAGCAGGTCTAGGAGCTCCTGCACCTTAGGGCCTTAGAACTAGAAATCTATCTCCACTGTGGGGAATACTGCTCCAGAAGAACATTAAGGTCCAAAGGCTGCAGAAACCCCTCAAGCTACGGCATTTCAGACTGCAGAATGACCAGCTACAATCATCTTCACAGACAGTGCTGCAAGGTGGGGGATAACCAATTAAGACACTCGCCACCATATCCAAGTCTCTGTGAGGTGGGGTATAACAAGTTAAGACATCCATAACATTTTTATTTTTCCACCAATGTAGTTGTCTGAGGGCTTATTTTTGTGGGATGGATTGCAATTTTTATTGGTACTTTTTTGGGGTACATTTGACTTTTTTATCACTTTTTACCCCCTTTTTTGGAAGGCAAGGTGGGCAATTCTGTCAGTGGTTTTTTTTTTGTTTTTTTTTATGGGGTTCTCCATGCAGTATATATTATATCATAACTTTATTCTGTAGGTCGATACGGTTATTGTGATACCACATTTAAATAGTTTATTTAATGTTTTATTAATTTTTCAACGTAAAATATTTTTTTATTAAAAATAAGTTATATTTTGAATTGCAATATACTAGCATCCATAACATTTTTATTTTTCCGACAGTGTATTGGTACCATTTTATGGTACATATGACCTTTTTGATCACTTTTTGTATCATTTTTTGGGGAAGTGAGGTAGGCACTAAACTCTGAAGAGAACAAGTACAGATGACAGGTGCAGTGTATTTGAATGGAGAAAGAATCACATGGTTACCAGGTCACATGACCCTCCATCAGCAGCCATTTTATGCACAGGACCTCTGTATGGACATCAGAAAAGACTATAAACAACGGGCATACCTCATGAAATATAGAAAATGGTACAGAATTTCCACAAAGACTATAGTAAGTGCCATATAATCATCTTACAAACACATCGATCAACAATAACCAGAAAGTGGCCAGCCCCTTTAAATATCCACTAGAACATAGAAGGTTTAGGACAACTAGTCATAGAGGGGTCAAAGCTTTGGGCCCAGTGATGCATACATAAATACAGTGTTTGGACCTTTTTAAGATTTGCTTCATAGAAAATAGTGTCTGGTGCGCAGTTGTATATATTGTATATTGATCATTCTTTTCAATAGTGCCCAGTTGAGCATACATTACAAGGATGGTAGCAAGTATTGTATGTATTATTGCCCCTGTACAATTACACTACACCTGCAGCCTCTGCTGTGTTGTAGGCTAAGATCTTCACAACAACCTCGTTGATGGCATTCGTATCTCTGCTTACATTCTAGATAAAGATCATTCCTACAGTGAACTGGACAAACATGTTTCTTTTATGCCATGTACAACTTGTGTCAAAACTATATGTCTGTACAAGAGACTCCAGCAGTCAGCGCATGTGTCACACTGGACTGGCATCAACTTTTGTGATCAAATATCCTCTACCTGTAACTCCATTGCAGCATATTGTAGACCAGACATAACAGCATAGAAAACACTACAATAGAATTATGTTACTTCTTAACACGTCCTTCCAGTTGATGTAGGTGTGAGCGAGAGCTACTTCCATCTATGTAAAGAGGTGAGTTCATGTCACTATCCATCAACTTAACCACATATATCCTGTGTAACAATAATATATATAAAACTTTTTGTGACCGTGGCATCCACTCTATGCTAGAGTCACAGCTAGGCTCTAATATCCTCTATTGTATTCTTCTCTCTTCTGCAGTTTTTCTGGATGACCGGCATGATCCCTGAGTGGATGGGATCTTTCAGCCTGACAATATACTTGGTTATGAATTATACAGCTTTCTTTATGAGTAGATATTGCGTGAAGGTCTCCTGTGCTCCATAAACATTTCAGAATATATTGTAAAGATCCATTTATAATAAATGTTCTTTCTTATTTTTTTTTCTCAGCATTTGTTATTAATGTTGTCCCGAGAATGTTTCTCCATTGGTCTGAGGGAAAAGACCCAGAGCCCTAAAAACACTTATAAGATCTAAGAATAGGAACCAGGTGTGGAGTGCCAGAAAGACATTAACATTATCTGGACATTTATCTATTGCACCAAGCGGTACAGTACAGACCAAAAGTTTGGACACACCTTCTCATTCAAAGAGTTTTCTGTATTTTCATGACTATGAAAATTGTAGTTTCACACTGAAGGCGTCAAAACTATGAATTAACACATGTGTAATTATATACTTAAAAAAGTGTGAAACAACTGAAAATACGTCTTATATTCTAGGTTCTTCAAAGTAGCCACCTTTTGCTTTGATTACTGCTTTGCACACTCTTGGCATTCTCTTGATGAGCTTCAAGAGGTAGTCACCTGAAATGGTATTCTAACCGTCTTGAAGGAGTTCCCAGAGATGCTTAGCACTTGTTGGCCCTTTTGCCTTCACTCTGCGGTCCAGCTCACCCCAAACCATCTCGATTGGGTTCAGGTCTGGTGACTGTGGAGGCCAGGTCATCTGGCGTAGCACCCCATCACTCTCCTTCTTGGTCAAATAGCCCTTACACAGCCTGGAGGTGTGTTTAGGGTCATTGTCCTGTTGATAAATAAATGATGGTCCAACTAAACGCAAACCGGGTGGAATAGCATGCCGCTGCAAGATGCTGTGGTAGCCATGCTGGTTCAGTATGCCTTCAATTTTGAATAAATCCCCAACAGTGTCACCAGCAAAGCACCCCCACACCATCACACCTCCTCCTCCATGCTTCACGGTGGGAACCAGGCATGTAGAGTCCATCCGTTCACCTTTTCTGTGTCGCACAAAGACACGGTGGTTGGAACCAAAGATCTCAAATTTGGACTCATCACACCAAAGCACAGATTTCCATTGGTCTAATGTCCATTCCTTGTGTTCTTTAGCCCAAACAAGTCTCTTCTGCCTGTTGCCTGTCCTTAGCAGTGGTTTCCTAGCAGCTATTTTACCATGAAGGCCTGTTGCACACAGTCTCCTCTTAACAGTTGTTGTAGAGATGTGTCTGCTGCTAGAACTCTGTGTGGCATTGACTTGGTCTCTAATCTGAGCTGCTGTTAACCTGCGATTTCTGAGGCTGGTGACTCGGATGAACTTATCCTCCGCAGCAGAGGTGACTCTTGGTCTTCCTTTCCTGGGGAGGTCCTCATGTGAGCCAGTTTCTTTGTAGCGCTTGATGGTTTTTGTGACTGCAATTTTTCGGACTGACTGACCTTCATTTCTTAAAGTAATGATTGCCACTTGTTTTTCTTTACTTTTACGTTACGTTTTTCTTGCCATAATACAAATTCTAACAGTCTATTCAGTAGGACTATCAGCTGTGTATCCACCTGACTTCTGCCCAACACAACTCATGGTTCAAACCCCATTTATAAGGCAAGAAATCCCACTTATTAAACCTGACAGGGCACACCTGTGAAGTGAAAACCATTTCAGGTGACTACCCTCTTGAAGCTCATGAAGAGAATGCCAAGAGTGTGCAAAGCAGTAATCAAAGCAAAAGGTGGCTACTTTGAAGAACCTAGAATATAAGACATATTTTCAGTTGTTTCACACTTTTTTGTTAAGTATATAATTCCACATGTGTTAATTCATAGTTTTGATGCCTTCAGTGTGAAACTGCAGTTTTATATAGTAGATTCCAGTTTTATATAGTTTACCCACTGCTATAGATTCCAGGCTCGGTCTCTGTTCTCAATAATGGAAATGGAATTTACTGGACTTTAGGCAGTTTTATATATTTTATCTGTTGCATTAAGAAGCAGTTTCTGGGCTCAGTCTCTATTCTCAATATTGAAATTTCTAGCCACGTTGTGTCAAATAACATTTGGCATTGCTGTATCAAACCTTTTATCCCCCTTTAATGGACTTTCTGCAGTCAGATCCATTCGCAGTGAATGCTCTGCTGCAGCTACCTTGTGTCAAATATTGGCTTTCTACCCCTTTACCCTGGAGAAGGTCAATTCTTCAGTCATGGTTTCCTAAAAGTTTTACAAACCTGGAAGTTTTTCCTTTCAGGAATGTTTTTGCTAAATGCAAGTCCAATCTCCACCACAAGTCACATAAGTTTAAGGTGGAAGTTAAGAATGTTGTCTGCCAAGAACATCAGGCTAAGGGAATCATGTGTCAACTCGGGTACTAGTTTTATTCGTCCTATTAAGACAATCAATCCAGACTGTTATTGTACAAAAATATTTATTTAGGGAAAAAAAAGAAAGGGAAAGAAGAAAAGGGGGGAAAAGGGAAGGAAGGGAAAGAAAAAAGGAAAAAGGGAAGAAAGAGAAAAAAAAGGAAAAGAAGGGGGGCAGAAGGGAGAGGAAAGAAGGAGAAAGGAAAAAAATTAAAAAATGGGGAAGTGTAAAGGTCGTGTAGTGCCAAAGAGAATGACGGATTTTTTTTTCCATCTGGAGCAGGTACCTGAGGGTACACAGGAAGAAATAAAAACATTGCCAGCTTTAACACCAAGGACGCTAGTCCCAACCCCTAGACCATCGTCAAGTAAAAGCAGGCTCGATATAAGTTTGCCAGACATAAATCTGAGTGGGGGAGGTGTAGAAATGGGTGAGAATGACCCACTAAATATTACCCCAGTAGGTGATCAAACGGAGGTGACCTGGGAAAGAGAAACATATTCCTCTGAGAGACATGTCCGTTACAAAATGAGCTAATCTCCCCCCTCCTTTGTCCTATTCAGAGAAACGAAATACAAGCAAATTAAATATGGCCGATCAAATGCCTAATGGTAATACAACACTGTATAACAACACGCTGCCACCGACAGCAATAGATGAATTGGGCGAATCCTTTAAATCGCTGCCAGTAAAATGCTGTACTCCGTCCTTAAATATGGGACAGGTCAATTTAGATGCTACTAAATCTAAAGCGATTATAGGTTCGCCTAGGCGCGATTTTCAGTTTGCGGGCAATATAGGTGTCTCCAGGCTCCCACCCTGTAATGAGTTTGTACAATGGTGTACTCCTATGCCATGGTTAAAGAAACCAATGGAGCTTGATATCCAATTTGATGTTGGAATACCTGGGACTAAGTCCCTGCTCAGAGACACTCCTGTAAAACGCTATAGTTCTTCCACTACGCTGAGACAAGGTGCGAAACAACAAAAACAGGAATAGTTCCTGATATATTGGACACGTGTGCTCAACTTGATGCTGATGAACCAGTCACCAATTCCTCACTTAGAGATATGCTTTTAGCGCTACATAACTCCATAAAAGGGGACTTAAGTTTAGCAATTTCCTCCATGCAAACGTCTATAAAAGACCTATATGGCTGCACATGTCAGATTGAGTCTAAAATGGCTGATCTATCTGAAGCACATGAAGTACTAACAACCTCTTATGTTGCTTTGGAAAGGGAAGTGCAACAATTAAAAGCTAAGGTGACTGATCTAGAAGACAGATCCAGAAGGATGAACATTAAATTCTGGGGGATATCAGAAAAAGCGTCGTCCTCTGAACTACATAGTAACATAGTAACATACTTTACAAGGCCAAAAAATACATCTGTCCATCCAGTTCAGCCTGTTTTCCTACAAGTGGATCCAGAGGAAGGCAAAAAACCTCTGTGAGGTAGAAGCCAATTTTCCCCACTTTAGGGGGAAAAATTCCTTCCCGACTCCAATCAGGCAATCAGAATAACTCCCTGGATCAACGATCCATCTCTAGTAACTATAACCTGTAATATTATTACCCACCAGAAATACATCCAGGCCCCTCTTGAACTCTTTTAGTGAACTTACCGTCACCACCTCCTCAGGCAGAGAGTTCCATAGTCTCACTGCTCTTACCATAAAGAATCCTCTTCTATTTTTGTGTACAAACTTTCTTTCCTCCAGGCGCAGAGGATGTCCCCTCATCACAGTCACAGTCCTGGGGATAAATAGATGATGGGAGAGATCTCTGTACTGACCCCTGATATATTTATACATAGTTATTAGATCTCCCCTCAGTCGTCTTTTTTCTAAAGTGAATAACCCTAATTTTGATCATCTTTCTGGGTACTGTAGTCCACCTATTCCAGTTACTACTTTAGTTGCCCTCCTCTGAACCCTCTGCAGCTCTGCTATGTCTGCCTTGTTCACAGGAGCCCAGAACTGTACACAGTACTCCATGTGTGGTCTGACTAGTGATTTGTAAAGTGGCAGGACTATGTTCTCATCACGGGCATCTATGCCTCTTTTGATGCAACCCATTATCTTATTGGCCTTGGCAGCAGCTGTCTGACACTGGTTTCTACAGCTTAGTTTGCTGTTCACTAAAATTCCTAAGTCCTTTTCCATGTCAGAGTTACCCAATGTTTTACCATTCAGTATGTACTGGTGACTTGCATTATTCCTTCCCATATGCATAACCTTACATTTGTCAGCGTTAAACCTCATCTGCCACTTCTCTGCCCAAGCCTCCAGTCTATTCAGATCCATCTATAGCAGTGTACTGTCCTCTTCTGTGTTAATTACTTTACACAGTTTAGTGTTATCTGCAAAAATTTATATTTTACTGTGCAAGCCTTCTACAAGATCATTAATAAATATATTAGAGAGAAAAGGGCCCAATACTGACCCCTGTATGAATCAATATATACAATAGATCTGTAACGCTCTGGTTCCTTCTTTAAAAGAATCAGTAAAATAATGAATGCGGCAAGACTAAGTTACCCCCTTCCGGCTCCATATGAATCAGTGATGCTATTTCTGGATTTATCGATTGTGACTTTACAACAAAGACGGGAATATGCCAATGTAACTAAAATACTTAGAGCTCATAAAGTAAAATATAAGTGGGGCTTTCCAGTTAAATTGATTGTGTCTTATGATTACACAACTCATATCTTAACATCACCAGAAGATGGAGCTAACTGGTTAAGGCGCCACAAGATGTCTATAAAGGAATAAGCCTTGAAGAAGACCATGTAAAGCCTCAGCGATCCGCTATAATGACAATTTAATATAATATATAGCATTGGGGGGAGTTGAGGAGTTTTTCTTTTTCTGTTTTACCCCCTTGATGGTACCTAATGGGACTAAAGTGTGATCTTAGTCCATATATAAATTTTTCTTTTTTTTGTTGTTGTTCTTTTTTTGTTGTTGTCTTTTTTCTCATTGTTTCTCTTTTGTATTGGCGTCAATTTTTTAAATTTTGTTAATTTTTTTTTTTGCATGGATGCCCATAAATATGGGGATAAAATAGAAATGACTGTATCCTTTGAGAATTATGTGTGTTATAAATTAGTTACGGGAACAGGGAAAAGAGTAAAACTCATGTTTTTATGGCTTTAAAGTTTTATTAACACCAAGGGATTAAATAGTCCTTTTAAAAGAAATATGATGTGGAAGGAAGCGTTGCAACAAGGATGTGATGTACTCTAGGCACAGGAAACACACCTTATAGATAACCATATTTCGCTGTGCAAACATACTAAATTTCCACATATCTTTTTTGCAAATGCCACCAAAAAGAAGAAGGGAGTTTTGATTGTGGTTCGAGAGTGGGTGACTTTTCAGATACACTCAGTAGTATCATATCCAGAAGGAAGGTACTTAATGATTAGATGTATGAAAGGAGAAGTAGCTTATACCCTCCTAAATGTATATTTTCCCCATAAGAAACAACTGGCCTTTCTGAAAAAGGTGTTGAAAATATATAATGAGAATAAATATGGGAGTTTGATATTGGGAGGGGACTTTAACACTATTCTAGATAAGGATCTGGATACTTCCAGTGCAGCTGAGAGACCAACACCGCTGACAGAGTATTTATACTCCCAGGGCTTATTTGATTCTTGGAGGTGTGAGATATTTCATCCAATCACATAAACAGTTAAAAGGGATTTCTCTAATGTATTCTTTAAACAATCAGACATCAGCATTTTGTAAACTTCCTTCTTTCAACCGATGGGAGAAAGATCTCGAGAGAGAGTTCAAGACATCAGATTGAAGGCTGGCCATTACTTGGCCAAAAAGCTTCGGTAGAGGAGTAGAGTTGTGGGAGATGTCGAGGAAGATAACGTTGAGATGGTACCTTACCCCTGTGAGGCTTTGTAGAAATAAACAAAGTGGTTCTGAAGACTGCTGGAGAGGATGTGGACTGCGAGGTACTCTTATCCATATGTGGTGGAACTGTCCATCAATACAGTGCCTTGCGAAAGCATTCGGCCCCCTGGAACTTTTCAACCTTTTGCCACATTTCAGGCTTCAAACAAAAAGATATAACATTTAAATTTTTTGGTGAAGAATCAACAACAAGTGGGTCACAATTGTGAAGTGGAACGAAATTTATTGGATCATTTAAACTTTTTTTGTAATAATAAGACTGAAAAGTTGGGCGTGCAGAATTATTCGGCCCATTTACTTTCAGTTCAGAAAACTCACTCCAGAAGTTCATTGAGGATCTCTGAATGATCCAATGTTGTCCTAAATGACTGATGAAGATAAATAGAATCCACCTGTGTGTAATCAAGTCTCCGTATAAATGCACCTGCTCTGTGATAGTCTCAGGGTTCTGCATCATGAAGACCAAGGAACACACCAGGCAGGTCCGTGATACTGTTGTGGAGAAGTTTAAAGCCGGATTTGAATACCAAAAGATTTCCCAAGCTTTAAACATCCCAAGGAGCACTGTGCAAGCGATCATATTAAAATGGAAGGAGTATCAGATCACTGCAAATCTACCAAGACCCGGCCATTCCTCTAAACTTTCATCTCAAACAAGGAGAAGACCAATCAGAGATGCAGCAAAGAGATCACTCTGGATGAACTGCAGAGATCTACAGCTGAGGTGGGAGAGTCTCTCCATAGGACAACAATCAGTCGAACACTTCACAAATCTGGCCTTTATGGAAGAGTGGCAAGAAGAAAGCCATTTCTCAAAGATATCCGTAAAAAGTCTTGTTTACAGTTTGCCACAAGCCACCTGGGAGACACACCAAATATGTGGAAGAAGGTGCTCTGGTCAGATGAAACCAAAATCCAACTTTTTGGAAACAATGCAAAACGATATTTTTGGCGTAAAAGCAACGCAGCTCATCACCCTGAACACACCATCCCCACTGTCAAACATGGTGGTGGCAGCATCATGGTTTGGGCCCGCTTTTCATCAGCAGGGACAGGGAAGATGGTTAAAATTGATGGGAAGATGGATGGAGCCAAATACAGGACCATTCTGGATGAAAACCTGTTGGGGTCTGCAAAAGACCTGAGACTAGGACGGAGATTTATCTTCCAACAAGACAATGATCCCAAACATAAAGCAAAATCTACAATGGAATGGTTAATAAATAAAGGTATCCAGGTCTTAGAATGGCCAAGTCAAAGTCCAGACCTGAATCCAATTGAGAATATGTGGAAAGAGCTGAAAACTGCTGTTTACAAACACTCTCTCAAAGAGAATTTCAGTCTCTAGATGTGCACTGATAGAGACATACCCCAAGCGACTTGCAGCTGTAATCGCGGCAAAAGGTGGCGCAACAAAGTATTAATGCAAGGGGGCCAAATAATTTTGCACGCCCCACTTTTCAGTTTTATTATTACAAAAAAAGTTTAAATGATCCAATAAATTTTGTTCCACTTCACAATTGTGACCCACTTGTTGTTGATTCTTCACCAAAAATTTGATATGTTATATCTTTTTGTTTGAAGAGGCATTTGAAGTATATATACTCTATGGAACAACTAATGGCCCTCCGCTCTGAGATCTTATATAAGTTCAATGAAGATTGGAAACCATTAGAGGAGTTCCTGAGGACTAAAGGAGACAAACTAGTGACATCTTTAAATATTTGATGTCTGATACTCTGGGCATCACGTGCAGGGAAATTTATTTATTTTTTTTTAATGTCTATGTGTATTCGGCGATGTATTTTACTTATAGAGATTTGTATTTGTTCGGATGAAATGGGGATCGGGTACATCTGTGCAGATACCCTTTTTTTCTTTTTTTTTCCTTTTTATTTTTGTTTTTTTCTTGTCTTTATGTGTGTTATAAAAGAAATAAAGAGTTAAAACAACAAAAAAAATAAAGCAAATGGTGCACCCCTCCCCCAATGTGTATCTACTGTAGAATCCATTCAAACAATCAATAAAATAAACACATTTTAGAAAAAAAATAAAAAAAAATATATATTTATTTAGCCTTCACATTTCTATATAGTGTATTTTCAAGGAGTTGGTCACTTCCTAGTCAATGTTAACTAATGTGCTTGTGAGATAATTATATTGCACTTACTAATATAGTCCCTGTTGAAATTCTGCACCATTTTCTATCTTTCATAAGATATGCTCCCTTGTTTGCCAAGTCTTTTGTGCTGTCCACACAGAGGTCCTGTCCATAAAATGGCTGCTGGTGGAGGATCATGTGACCATGCAAATCACCTCCATGTGATGTCTCTTATGTTCAAATACACTGCACCAACGATATGCACTTGTTCTGTTGAGAGCTTAGTGTAGGTGTAGTGTGTTTGAATGCAGGGGAGATCACATGGAGGTGATTTTTGACATGACCCTCCATCAGCGGCCATCTTATGGACATGACCTCTGTGTGGACAGCACAAAAGACTGGGCAAACAAGAGAGAATACCTTATGAAATATGGAAAATGGTGCAGAAATTCAACAAAGATTATATTAGTAAATGTCATATAGTCATCTTACAAACACATTGGTCATCAGTAGCCAAACAAAGCCCAACCCCTTTTAAATATTGTAATTGTTTTAGTTGATCATACGAGTAGCAATGACTTTCTGTGGCACTGTACACCCCTTCATGTATATATTTATCAGTGAAGTAGGAAACCTATTACAATTTGACTCCCACCCCTGCATAGATTTCTGCATACCCAATTCAGGCTAATGGGATGGACAAAGTAATTTCTGTAACAAATTTGCTAAGTGTGAACATACCCTTAGATTTTCTTTTCATTTCCAGCATACTCAATATTCTGATAACATCTGGGGATGAAGGCATTTTATCTGCTGCTGTTCTTTTTTTCCAGCCAGTCTATTAAATACATGTGCAGTTCCTCTTTTATGTTTGTTTTCCGACAACGGTGACATATTAGTCTGTTTATCACTTGATCTTATTAAATTAGTAACATATTCAAATCTAAACCTTATTTTTCTCACTCAACCATTGAGACATGCAGCCTACAAGCCCACACTTGTACATTTTTGTCATATGACATGGATGGGGTGGGGTCTTAAAACTATACTTTGCCCCTTCCTGGCCCTATCAATCAAAGCAGTGAGGGAGGAGCTGGCCACAGAAAAGAGTGGAGCCTGCAAAAGTGTGGAGGTGCAAAAAGACCAACAGTGATGCCTTCATTGCACCAAAGGCCTAATTTACATATTAAGAAAAAGTATAACTCAAGAATGAAGCCTGGGGAACCGCAGCTATATGTCTACGCAAACAGTTGGATATGGAAGTTCCTGGTGACAGATTCCCTTTCAGACAAGGATCCTGCGGAGAACTCATGTTTCCCAAGCACTTTTGTGAAAGTTATAAAATATGGCTGAGCTAAAACCTAAATAGGTTTACTTCATGTGTTGCCATCATAGCTATACCTACATGGTTTTGGTATACCTACATGGTATTTTATTCATTTTGGTAATTTGGCTTTTGGTATACCTAAATGGTGATTTTCTATTGTCATAATTAAAGTTCATGAATAATAACTTAAAGGGGTATCCCATCTTGGACATTGGGGGCATATCGCTAGGGTATGTCCTTAATGTCTGATAGGTGCGGGTCCCACCTCTGAGACCCGCACCTTTACTCAGAACAGAGCCTGCAAAGTGCCAGAGGGCACATTGGGCATGCGCAGCTTACTTTCATTCATTCCTATGGAAGCGCTGGTTCTGCTATTTCTGTAAGCACTAAAGACATGAAAGGAGCGGTGGGTGTGCTTGCGCGGTGCACTTCCCATTCATCTCAATGGGACTTCCTAAAATAGCCAAGTGCGGCACTCGGCTATTTTCGGTACTCCCATAGGAATGAATGGAGGGCACTAGAGATGAGCGAACGTGCTCGTAACGAGCACTGTAGCGCTCGGCTCCCCTGCGAACGAATGCCCGCAGGCATTGCGGATCCATCCTCAGCTGCATGTAAGTCAATGGGGACGGATCAGTTTGTTATGACACTCATACCAAACGGATCCGTCCTTTCTGACTTTCAGTCGGGTGAGGAGGACAGATCCGTTTGGTATGAGTGTCATACCAAATGATTCATCCCCATTGACTTACACGCAGCTGGGGACGGATCTGCAATGCCTGCGGGCATTGAGCAGGGGAGCCGAGCGCTACAGTGCTCGTTACGAGCACGTTCGCTCATCTCTAGAGGGCACTATAATAAGCCAAGGGGAGGAAAACAAACCTAAGTCATAGCAAGAGGGCAGATACTTCAGATCCCTTCATGTTCTTGGAAGGTAGGCATGAAGAAAGAGATCCTAATGACACTCTGATTTTGTATGGGGCTCCTTTTCTATGCATATTATTGTACAGTATGTGTGTATCCTTCATTCTGACAGTTAAAATATGAATGCCTCATATCTAGTAAAGATGGGAACATACAATAACTTGTTAATAAACTGTGATTATTTTAGGTATCTCATATGTTATTGACCTGATCTGCACTGTAGACAATTAATGGATGCAATAGTGACTGACGATAACCAAGTATAGAACATACACATGTTACTTTGTTTTTAAATGCTAAAGATGAAGCACACAAAATTATTTTTATGGTTTTATTAAGGATTAATGTGGCAATTACAGTTTCTACTGATTCATCAATGTATTCTTGATGAACATACCTATGGCTTTCCTGCTAACTTCATCTTCGGGCAGTGTTCTAAGCTGTACCATTTTTCAACAGGTTGGTATATCCAAAAACTCTTCCAACTTTAATATCTAAGAGTCTCAGCACAAAAATAATGATTTCCACATGTGATTGCAGTTCAGTGTTACCATCTGTAATTTCACAAACTGAAGGGAGTTCTGCAGGATCCCCCGGGTTTTGAAAGGGCCCCTCTGGAATGGTTGACCTAATGCATGAAACGCACTTACCTGGTCTCCACCGCTCCGCTCCTAATCCCTGGCCGTGGTAGTCAATCTTCCAGTCTGAGCAGGGGCATAACTACCATAGCGGCAGACCATGCGACTGCTATGGGGCCCAGGGCAAGAGGGGGCCCTGTTGGGATCATTCCCTCTTTTACTGGGGGTTAAAACTTGGTCAGGACTCTACCCTCTAAAGGAACAACTTTTAACAAATGAGGAAGTGGAAAAAATGTCCCAAGAGTCATTGAAAGGGTTTAGGCAGAAACCCTTCTGTCCTGTGTGGGGGGCCTGTCTGATCCTTGCTATGGGGCCCTTACTTCTCTATATACGGCACTGAGTCTGAGGCTTGATGACATCCAACTGTGCTGTGACTGCTTTCCATATCCAATCACTGGTTTCCCAGTGGCATGTGACCCAGAAGTGCCCCTAGGGGACATGTCACTGCTGAGGCCAGTCATTGACTGTAGCAAGGCAAGTGACCCTGTCCACAGTCAGGTCAGAAATCAACAAGCCTGGGACCAGAAGATTGTCAAAAGCAGCCAGGACGCAGGACTGGACCATTGGTGGACAGGCGAGTATGATTCTTGCAATACAAAAAGAAAGTGTTGTCGGCACTGTCACAAGTGTCCCAATTCACATCTCGCCATCCAGTGCGCATCTTTAGTACGGTGAATCAAGTGGTGCTCAGCCAAAAAATAGATCCAATAACACAGTCCTCACTGGTTGGGAGTGTGTTCCTACATACACTGACACACCCCATTTGACAGGAATGGTAACATCCATTAGCCAAGAAATCTATACTGAAAAGGACTGTGGCCCAGAAATCATTTATTCTTATAATATCCAATGGGCTATAATTTCTGTTTGTAGCCTTTTAAAACATAACCTTTATTATATTATCCTTCAAAAAATATATTTATACCACCCCAAAAATAAAGAGATTTATTGTTTAAAAACGCTAGCAGCACTTAGTTGTGGGTATTTCTCTATAGTCACAGTTATGATTGTTGGTAGAGGGGTATTGCTTTCATATCCCTCTCTCAAAAATTGAGAGTTGTAGATTTATTTAGTTACTATATCATATCTCTCTTTGTTTCCATTATGTCAAAAATGACCTGGGATTCGGAGTGTTCATATAACATTTGTCTTATTCCCCCTACTTCTCTCTTAACTGTGCTCGTTTGTATCTTAGCTCTATTAGTTATTTATTTACTTTTGTATCAACCCTCCCTGCCTGGATCCTACTACTGGAACGTCTGCAGTGCGTTCCACCGATCCATATGTAACTAAGTGCGGCTGCCAATTAAAATAACAAAAAAAGCTCCCCCGACATGTTTCGCCATAACATGGCGTCCTCAGGGGTATCGAAGCTTATTTACAAAAGTAAATAAATAACTAATAGAGCTAAGATACAAACGAGCACAGTTAAGAGAGAAGTAGGGGGAATAAGACAAATGTTGTATGAACACTCCGAATCCCAGGTGATTGTTGACATAATGGAAACAAAGAGAGATATGATATAGTAACTAAATAAAGCTACAACTCTCAATTTTTGAGAGAGGGATATGAAAGCAATACCCCTCTACCAACAATCATAACTGTGACTATAGAGAAATACCCACAACTAAGTGCTGCTAGCGTTTTTAAACAATAAATCTCTTTATTTTTGGGGTGGTATAAATATATTTTTTGAAGGATAATATAATAAAGGTTATGTTTTAAAAAGCTACAAACAGAAAATATAGCCCATCGGCTATTGGATATTATAAGAATCCATTAGCCAATGTATGAATACATTTCTAGGACGAATAACAGATGAACAGTACAATACAGAGTTCAAATATTTCCCAGAATTGTTATGTTATAGAGAATACAAGTGTCATGAGAGCTGAAAGGTCCTCTTTAAAGATCTCTGCTACTACTTAGGCTTTCCAGTGACAACGAGCACCCCTTAAAGTCAGCACCCCCTCTCAAACAGTTGGCTACATTTTTAACCTTCTAAAGCTTAGTAGCTTGAGGATGTCCGAAAATGTTTTTTGAACATTTTAAGGAGTGGTTGTTTAAAGCGAAGGTACAGCAAGATAAAAGCCACTAACAAGGTCACACAAGTGGGAAGAGAGAGGACCAGTGACAACAAAGCACCTCCATTTCTCCAATGACAACTATGAATAACAGACTCAGGAAGCTCCTGCACAAACATATGGCTTTTGGAGAAATTACAAGTGATCTGATTGAGATCAGCGATGTTGATACCATTGGATTCTTTAAGGATGTCATACCAGCTCAACTTACAGCAGTCAAATAAGTTTCTACTTAGGTAAATGGTTTTGAGGCTCCTTATGAGAGGTTGGTAAGAACTGGATACTGGTATTGAAGTCAATTTGTTTTCATGGATATCCAAACACTGAAGAGTAAGATCCATTACTGACATGGGTAATGTAGTGAGGTTATTTTCTGATATATCAAGGGAAGTCAAGCTCTGGAATGCAGAGAAATCGATTTTGTCCACAAAGTGTAAGCTATGTCGAAGAGAAAGAGATTTAAGCATCTTGGCAGTATTTTGCAAAAAGTCAAGGCTTTTAAGCTGGTTGTAGGAAACATCGAGGTTTGTTAGTCTAGTTCCATGAAAAATAAGTTGCTTGTCCAATTTTAGCCCACAGTGGGACAAGCGAAGGTGCTGAAGAGATGGTATATTCCTAAGGTCCACACAATTCTGGTAACCAACAATATTGGTTGAAGTAGAACATAGGGAGATCAGATTATGGCTCAGATCCAGGGTGCTTAGACTGTTCATGGTGCTGAAAATGTGTGTGGGCAGCTCCTGTAGTCTATTCTGGCTAAGGTTGAGGTATCCGAGCTGATGAAGTTTGGAGTTGCTGTCTTCTAGGCTTAGCTCTGATAGTCTATTATTACTGAGGTCTAGAAAATGAAGATCACTTGTAATATGTTTACTTGATAAATCAAATGTTTTTAAGCAGTTCCAATTGAGTTTCAAATAAGACATAGATGACATTGCAGCAAGAAAATCATCGGGCAAATAATCAAATTGGTTTCTGCTAAAGTCCACAACATTTAAAGTAGAGAGATTACTTGGGATAAAGTCTTTCCACAGGTAAACATTGGTGATATTGGATTTATTGTTTTCGAGTATGAGGAAGTCTGCAAAGGAAGAATTTTCATCAAAGTGTTTGCTATAGAACTTCATATTGTTGTCTGACAGCAGCAATGTGTTTAAATGATGGTTCTTTGGTAAAAATGGGAAAAATAACAATTGGTTGTTAGAAATGTCCAATTTTTGCAACTGAAAATCAACATCAACTTCTCTTGAAAAGAACCACTCAATGTGATTGTAGCTGAGGTTGAGTATTTGAAGCTGTGTCAAACCAAAGTCAACAATACATGGCAGCAAGTTAAAAGCAAGGTTCAGGGTCTTCAGGTTCACAAGGCTGTCAAACGTGCCTATTTCAATCTCGTAGATATAATTCCTCTGAAGGCTCAGCTCTCTCAAGTTCCTCAGACCTTCAAAGGAGGACCTATCCAAACGCATGATAACATTATTGTCCAAATTTAGATATTCCAGGGACGTCAAATTTGTAACAAGCGTAGGTACCATGTCCTCATTAAGAGCGTTTTTGGAAAGATCCAACCATCTGAGGGATAAGGCAGATCTCAAGCCCAAGGATACCAAAGTATATTTTTTGAAAATAGTGTTGTCCTGTAGTGATAATGACTCCAGCTTAGAAGTGTCCCTAAAAGCTTTCAAGGCTATATGACCCAAATTGTTGGATTTTAAGCTCAAGTTGATAAGATCAGGATAACGCTGCAAAGTATCTTCATCTAGACTTTTCACATAGTTGTGATCCACAAGCAATTCTTGTATATCAGGTGGGAGATCTTGAGGAATAGATGTGAGCCATAAATATCTGCAACGTGCCACTTTGGAAACCTAAAGCAGAGTCAACAAATTTATATGACAGCCACAAGAAATATAAAATAATAAATTATAACGTAAGACTGGCAATATACACATCTCTCATGATTCCCCATTTGATTAAATAAGAAGCCAGGATTAGAGGGGTTGTTACATTTTTTTTAAAAAAAAGTCTCTGCATTATATAAAATAATAGGATAGTTGATACCTTACTGATTTCTCCTCCAGTCTCTACTTCCTGGTCCATCTCGTCACCACAGAAAATGGCTACTCAGCCAATCCCTGGCAGCAGCAGTGATGAGCCTCAACTACAGATTGGCTCAGCAACCATTTCCTGTGTGTAGAGAGGGACCAGGAAGTGGAGAGTAGTAGGGCACCTTGAAGAGTTATAACAGGAGTGGTGGAGAATTGATAAGGTGAGTATCATTTATTTAATTAGTTTTTCTTTAAATTGCCAGATAACACCTATAAGTGGCTGCCAGATGTAACTGGCAGAAACTTACCTTCTGGTGAACAAAGGTTCAAGTATGTGGGAAATTCATCATGCCTGATCCTTCTTTCCCCAACATCTTGCAGTGAGGAATTGTCAGACTTCCCCATACACATTATCCTAGCGATATGCCCCCATTGTCTAAGATGGGAATACCCCTTTAAGGTCACTTTGTGGTTGTCCCCTTGTCCATTTTGAATTGCCCCATTGTATGTAAAATATAATATATTTTAAAATATATAAGGTATATAAAAATAAGCAATTTTGTATATAGTCTTGGATTAAAGATATCCCTCTGTTTTGTACATACAGCTTCTAAGCAGACCTATGTGTCTTCATTGATATTGACTATAAAGAGGCGTTAAGCTAGTAGAGGGGCACGATGGACGATTCGAATACAGGATTTGTTTGTGATCTTTAGCTATGAAGACATATACAGTAGATTTGTATAGGAGGTGTAGACACTATTTGGTAGGATATGATACACCCCTTAACACTGCAAATGCAAAACCAAGAACGAGAAGCCATAAGTGATGTAGATAGAGGAGGTGGCAGGTGTTGCTAAGATCTGCAGATGTTGACATGTGGGAAAGGCATAAAAGCCACATGCAATGCAATACAATTTTCTTTTAGCCACATGAAACCTCAAAAGTCAGATCAAGTCGTGTGCGATGCCTCCTATTCCTTCCTGTGCTATGTATAATGCCTCCTATTCCCAACATACCAGTTATTGCCACTTATTGCAAACTGAGAGGTACAGAGTTCTTGAGCTGAGAGAACTTGGCCGAGATCAGCACTGTTGAACATTGTGAGTCCCGGTGGTTGGGAGAACAACAGCGAACTGTAATGACAGGATGAGTTGAACAGAAGCGAACCTTGGCACGGACTGATCTTCTGATTACAAGTATGGCACATAGTCAAGCAAGCCATAAGAAGGCATTTGCTTGACATTGGGCTAAGAGCCAGACATCCGGTTTTTGTCTTGTATGCAGTGATAGCCAGAAATTGATCTAGAAACTACATGGTCACTGCCATTAAAAGAATTTCACAAGTGAAATCAGGGGCGGATTGACCATAGACCTTACAGGGAAATTTCCCAGTGGGCCGATACCCAAGCCCCACTCTCTGCCGCTGGTTGGGTACATAATGAGCTCTCAGTGGTAATTAATACTATGAGAATCAAGCATGTACCTGTACATGTCCTCCTGAATTCAACTATTGCCCGCATCTCACTTCCTAAGCCGCGTGCTCCGTATCTTAATCAGAGACAACTGGAGGAAAAGGAGAACAGAAAATGGCAGCTATTGATGGCCAACACAGAGGGAAAGCGTTTGGGGCATTGTGATGAACCACACCCCACAGCCCCGCCCTGTGCGTGCTTATGTGGGGATCACGCGGTACGGTTCAAACCTTAACTACAAGCATGCGACGTTCCACACACCCTCGGGGTGTGTAAGGTTACGTACGGCATGGTTTTTCACAGACGCCTCCTGTCCACGTGGGCACAGGAAGGCACAGAAAGGGAGAGAGGGTAGCCCATGTAATCCCTGTGTGGCGCTATGCTCGCAATCCTGACCGGCTGAGAGACGCTTTTCGCTATCACCAGCGAAACTGAGTCTATCAGCCCAGTAGAACTGCCATCAGCTTTCGTTTGATATAATTCCGATCCGTTAATGAATTATATCGGGTCAGGAGCCAACCCGAGTAGCATATAACAATATTACTGAGAACACGGACGTGGGATTTGTGGATTGGGATAACAGAACAACTCAAGATTAAATTATATATTTAATCGCCTTAAGGGCTCACTAAACAAAAACACTATACACACAATGAATGATATGTACAATCGTCCGATTACAGTTACAAGGATAGTAGGGAATACAAGAAGGACAAACAGATTGTAGAGTCAGTTACCATTAGATGTTAGGCTTTGCTGTAGTCACGTGAAAGGCGGTGATGTCAGCGGGTTCCTTGGGCCTATTCCAACACTGTACAGTCGGTGACCTTTCCTTAGAACAAGACGCTGGCCTCTGTTCTATGTGGCCTTTTACCCTGCAGCCAGCCACTCCCCTCCTCCCCGCGGGGGGAGTCAAACCCCCCCCGTCCCAGTTCTGGTAGAAAAAGCCCCACAAAACCATTATGGCCAGTAGCTCCAGACCGGGAGGTCGCAGGGAAAGGGTTCTGGAACCAACTTATCCGCCTGGATTCCGGCTACAGGTGGAGACCAAACACGACACACTTATCAGGTTCCTGCTTAGAGATCCCCGTATTTCCGCTTCCTGGCATGTGATCGCTAACTTATGGACATGTACCTGTCCCTCTCTGTCACCGTCTCACGAATATATGATTGACTTATGCTTGCGATGAACGGCCAATTCCTTAATTCTTTATTAATTTCTGACTCCAATATGTCTTGAAAGTGGGTAGCATGGTTAAGAAGCTGATAGCTCCCTGCTGAGGGCTCTTCCTATGAAAAGGGCTTTGACTCCGCAGTAACTGGTCAACGTGTGAATCGTATACAAGTGACCTGCTTTGAAGACAGGACCCCTGTGGTTTTTACTCCATCTGCTAGTTGCCAGCAGATGGCTGTGATTAAATCATGCCTAACATTGATCATGATTCCTATGATTAAATCACGGCTAACATGGATCATGATTCCTCATTCCTCACAGGCATAATATATTGTGCTGCACTGTGGTTTATAATATTTTGCGCTATAGTATTACTGACTCGTGTTGCCCTGCCTTTTGTCAATTTAGACACTCCTACAACATGGGGCCACTTTTAGGATTTTTTTTCCATGGCCACTTTAAGTTCCCAATCTGCCCCTGATCACATTGGTCCTACTCCTGGGATTATGGTGTGGGGTGGCATAAAGTATGGTAGCAGGACTCCTCTAGTCTTCATTTCAGGTATATTTACTGCTTGAGTGTCCCTTTTCAACAGGACAAAGCCAGGCCACATGTTGCTCGTGCTACTGTGCGCAGCCTGCATGGCCTAAAAGTGCTACCGTGGCTTGCAACGCCTCCCATTGAGCGCATCAGGAACGTAATTGATCGGCAATTGCAAAGGGAGCTGCGACCAGCAGATCATGAAGACTTGTGCGCCCAAGTGCGCTCATCGTTACAGAACATTTTTCAGACAACCATTAATAATCTTATTGATAGAATGCCAAAGCGGGTAAGTGCTGATATTTCTCTGCATGGCACTCATACGGATACTGAATAAATCGAGAAGTTTTGAATATTTTGCTTCCATTTGTTTTATCATTTGCATATCATTAGCATGTCTATCCACCCTGTGATTTACATAATTACATGACTTTTCCTTCTTGGTGTTGCAATTTCAGGATTGAGCAGTGTATTTTAACAACTCTGCAAAGTTGCTTCATTTTATATTTTAGATGCAGTATAACACATGTGTTTTAAAAGTGTATGTAGCCTTTAGGGAATCTGTCACCCCCATTTTGGACTATTATCTACAGTAATACATGAGTAAGGCCTCATCCACATTTCCGTGTCAGTGACACATCCGTGAAAAAAAGCATACGTGTTTCATCCGTGAAGCTGTCCGTGAAGGATCCGTGGTTGGTCCGTGTGTTCGTTTTTACCATCCGTGTGGCATCCGTATTTCACTGACGTTGCTCAGCTGAAAATTGATTTCCAAAGAATCTCCTATTAGTCATCAGTGAAAAACAGACGCATCATGGACACAACACGGATGTGTGTCAGTGATTTTCACGGACCAATAGACTTCAATGGGCGTGCTTGATCCGCATCACGGATCGAAGTAGTGCATGTCCCCTTGATTTTTTTACCCACGCTCAGTAGAAAAATGTTGAAATGTGAACAGATACATTTAAATCAATGGGTACGTGTGCTGTCCGTGAAAAATGCGGACAGCACACGTCAGTGAAAAACGGAAATGTGGACGAGGCCTAATACTGCACACAGACAGTCCAGATCACTAATTTTTATTTTCCTACGGCCAAAATCAGGGTGACAGATTCCCTTTAATCGTTTGAAAGATAAAAGATTGTATAATAATAGATAATAAAAGACATAAAACCTATATAAAACTTCTCCATGTACAGCTATATTGTAAATGTTTCGTCTGTCAACAAAAGCAAAGTCAAGTTAAAATGCCCAGATTACCATGGGTGGTGCTATACACTGAAATCAGATAAGTATAAAGTGAAATCATATCATAACTTTTATCCAGTATAACATAGGCAGACTTACCAGCTGGCAGCCACTCGGTGAGAAATGTTTAGCTCCATCAGCAATATTCCCCCAGTGTAATGAAACGTACATGTATATCAATAAGCACCAAAAGGACACAATGGCCATATCATCAGTAGATGTCCTGCTAAACCAAGGCGGACAGTTGTGATTGTTGTGGTATTAGTGGTTAGTCTGGTATACAGGGCACATTCATGGGGAGCTTTTTTACCGGCTTCTGTGCATGTAAATCAAAAAATGATAAAATTAGTTACTAAAACTACAAACACTGAAATAATGGTGACTGCATATGTGACAAAGGTGACCACAGCTCCCTCCATGTTTCCTCTTTTATATTGAAAAATAATATATAACCTAGGCAAAGTGACAATGTGTTATATATAAACAGCTGGATAGAAAGCTTACTAGTGATGGACACATAGCTAACTAATCTTTTTACTAGGCTACAACCAATCCCTTTAATAGAAAGCATTACATTTATAATACTAAAAAGATAAGATACTAAGTTGAAGTTTCAATTTTTGGTTGGTCGTTCAGTCTATGGTGTACCAATATGCTTTATACTTTTCCTGCCATTCATCAGTGCAGGGAGTGCTATGTACAGCACAGGCAGCGCACTGAATATAGGCAGGATATTATAGCTAATGATAAAGTACGTGGAATATATACTATACTGGACTTTAGTATTCAGGGTAAATTGCCATGTTGGCACTTTGCAATACATAAGTGGGTTTTGGGTTGCAGTTTAGGCTCTTTAGTCTCTAAAAGGTTCACCATCACTGGCCTACAGCAAGGCATGGTGGGAGTTGTAGTTTTTAGCCACAGGTTGGCCATGCCTGAGCTAGTCATTTAGGGGAACGTGGCCACTGAACAAGGAGTCATCAAAACTGACAACCTTACTAATGATAATTTATATTATTGCACAGTAAACTTTTGTAGTTACCAACCTCCCTCCAAAAGCCTGAGAGCTATGCATATGTATATTGCCGTTAAACATTAATGTGTTTTTGTTGAACTCTTAAAGGGCATCAGATTTGTACCTATGAAACTGGCCAACCTGTTACATGTGCACTTGGCAGCTGAAGACATCTGTGTTGGTCCCATTTTCATATGTGCTCGCATTGCTGAGAATGCTGAGTTTTTGCATATGCAAATGAGCCTGTAGGAGCAACGGGGGAGTTACCATTATGCCTAGAGGCTCAGCTCTCTCTGCAACTGCTGTGCCCTCTGCACTTTGATTGACAGGACCAGGTGTGATGACATTTTCACTGCCTGGTCCTGTCAATCAAATTGGAGACAGCGCAGCAATTGTAGAGAGAGCAGAGCCTCTAGGTGTAACGGTAACGCCCCTGTTGCTCCTAGAGCCTCATATGCATTTGCATAATTTTTCTCAGCAATGCGGGCACACATGAACACGGGACCAACACATATGCCTTCAGCTGCCAAGTGCACATGTAACAGGTCAACCAGTGTCATAGGTACAAAGCCGCTGACAGATGCCCTAAAATTCAGCTAGAACTTCATGGTGACCCTATTGACCAGACCATGACTACTGTAGGGACATTGTGGTGCTACATATGAAAGAAGATCAGTCCTAGTGGGACAAATAAAATTAAAAATAAAAAGTTTTTTATAAAAATAGAAAAAGAAAAGTAAAAAAGGCTCACCTTTCCACCCCATTGAGCCATTTACTACTGAGAAAAAATGGAATAAAAATAGACATATTAGTCCATAATGTCTGGCTCTATAAAAATATCACATGATCTACCCCATCAGGTGAGCGCAGTAAAATGAAATTAATATATACTATGCCAGAACAGCCAATATTAAAGTTTAAATATAAAATATTAAAAAGTTGTATGTACCCCGAAATGGTTCCAGTGAAAATGCCCCCTCATCCTGCAAAAAAAAAGTCCTCACAAAAGAACATCACCAAAAAAAATATAAAAAAATATGGCTTTCAGAAAAGTGACCCAGAAACTTTTTTTTTTGTAGACCTCAGAAAAGAAATTTCAGAAATTGACATATTTGGTATCACCACTTCCATAACAACTTGCTCTATAAAAATATCACGTGATCTGTCTCATCATAACACCTTAAAATAAAGAAATAAAAACAATGCCATTTTTGCATACCTCGTCTACCAAAAAACATATGCAATCAAAAAGCCTTATGTACACCCAAACAGTACCAATGAAAACATCACCTTATCCTGCAAAAACTAGACTTGTATGGAAGCGATTCTTCCCATAGAAATGAATGGGGCGGTGAGGTGTAATTACACCTGCTCACCACTACCCTCGTTACGGCCAGCATGTAAACAGTGAAGAGGAGGCAGCGTTGACACGGCGCACGCCTCCTCTACAAACAGCTGATCGGCGGGGGTGCCGGGTGTCGGACCCCCGCCAATCTGATATTGATGACCTATCCTGAGGACAGGTCATCAATATATATAACTCAGAAAACCTCTTTAAGGGGTTTAGTTTCCAAAATGGGATCAATTCTCTGTGGTTCCATTTATTATTTCACCCTAGAACCTCTACATACACATGCGGTGTAAATCACCACATTGGACCTCAAAATATGCATGATACTCTTGTAATCCTGAGCCTTCTCATATGTTCAGGCAAAAGATTAGGGCCACATGTAGGGTGTTTCTTAAACCAGGAAGCACAGCATAAGCACAGCATAAGAGTAAGCACAGCTTACTCTTCACAGTGGCACATGATGGGCAGAATATATTGGGCACTGATATGTCATATCTGTCGAAAAATTTTCACTTTGCACCATGTGCTGTGCCTTAACTTTTGCATAACACCTGTGGGGTATAAATGCTCACTACACCCCTTGGTAAATTCTGTAAAGGGTGTGGTTTCTAAAATGGGGGTCACTTTTTGGAGTTTCTTTTTTTTTTTTATTTCACTTCTGTAGTTGATGGCCAGTGCTGAGGTCAAACTAGGCCTCAAATAGGCATGGTGTTCTTTCTCTAAAGAACCCTGCAATGTGCCCAAACAGCAGTTTATAACCACAAAAGGGGTACTGTCTTACTTGGGAAAAAAGTATGTTACAAAATTAGCTTTTTCTTGTTGTACCACATGTGTAAATGAAACATTTAAAGCTATAACTACATATAATTGAAATGGCTCCTGAAAACCATTCCAGCAAAATCTGTCCTCGAAAAGTCAAATGGCGCTCATTCCCTTCTAAGCAGTTTACAACCACATATGGGTGTTTCTGTATTCACAAAGAAACATAATAAATTTTGGCATGCTTTTCTCCTGCTGCCCCTTGTGAAAATGAAAAATCTGGGTCTAATGCAATTTTTTGGGGGAAAAATTTTTTTTTTTCATTTTCACAGCCACAGAGAGAGAGAGAGAGCTAGAGCAGAAAGAATGCACCCTCTGAGAAGGGGCATGAGTCACACAAGCCCTGAGCTACCAGGGTGAAAGAACTCTAGTACACAAACTGGAGCAATGAATGTGGAGATCTCTGGATCCATGTGATGTAGAAGGCTGGTCCTAGCTTTGTTAGAAAGTGATTGTCATGTACCATATTTTTCATTATTCATGGGATAAAACCTTTAATATAAAGACTTTATTTAAACAATAGGTAATTTACCGATGGGACATTCTCTTTAATGTAAAGTTTAAAGGGGTTGTGTCACCACAAACATTGATGGCATATTGTTAGGATACTCCACCAATGAAAGATAGATGTGGGTCCCACCTCTTGGACCTGCACTTATCTCTAGAATGGGGCAAAGTGAACAAGAGCATATAGAAGTTCTGAATTATCTTTGTGTGGCGTCTCCTCTATTAACCTATATAGGACTGCTAGAAAAAGCTGAGCCAGCTCTCGGCTATTTTCGGAACTCCCATAGAAATTAATGGAGGGGGGATAGTTCTTCTGCGTTCACTTTGGGAGTCCCATTCTAAAGATAGGGAACAGCACCGATCTGACATTGGTGGAATATTTAATTTCCCAGGACTTAATCCTTACCCCTAATATAGGTCACCAATATCAGATCGACAGGAAGTCATAATCCCATCACCATTACTAGCTGTGGAGCTGGAACGGCGTACTGGATCTACGACACTTTCTTCACTGTGTAGTGGCCATGCCTGGTTACCGCAGCACTGCTCCCATTCACTTGATTGTGTTGCAGCTGAGCCAGGAGTCGGACCTCCCCAATCTAATATTGATGACCCATTCTAAGGATGACCTATTCTAAAGATAGGTCATCAATGAGCAAGTCCTGGAAACCCTCTAAAGGGTTTGTCCCATTGAGGCATTTGGCAACCCCTTCTATTAGTCAGAGCAGATGGCTCCTTGCACTCTGGAGGACACCATGCATTTACCTATCACATGATCTGGCATTCAATAAGTGAATGGGTGCCATGTAATACTATATTTTCCCAGTAGTGACCTATATAGGGGAAGTGCATAGGTGCTCGTAGCTTCCCTAAGGAATAATAGCTGGTGATTAGGGGTTTCTGCTAGAACAGCAGCCAGAAACTCAAATATAAAAGGGAATGTCCAGATGGGTAAATCTGGTTAAAGTGGTCTGTGTAAGGAAACATACATTTTTCACCTTTCTAATCATTTGTTACCCATGAGGTTAATGTTTTGTTTTACCCTCCAACTTTAGGTGCACAACTCGATTAAAGGAATCTCTAGGCATAGAGTATTTCTCCCTTTAGGCCACATTCCTTTGAATGGTGTTACATGAAGTAGTGCGTCTGTGGTTTTTAGTAAAACACTCTTATAAAATACCTAAAACAGTTTCTTAAAAAAAAATGGAAAAGGCAAATTGCAGTTGGTCCTCCTTAAAGGGAATGTGTCACCCCAAGAAGACTTATTGCTTGTATCAAGTTCTTCTGTTAAACATGTTTCTGGTGATGTTTTTCCGTGTTACTCTCTATATTAAAAAAAAAATCTAAAATACTGCAGGTTTCACACTGGTCACTAATCTTAAATTTAGTCCCAGTGAAAATTTAGCGCGGAAAACCTCTATGGAGCATAACAGCAGTGCGGACATATCTGGTGTGAACAGAGATGAATATAGGAGGTATCCGCAGTCGGATAATAACCAGCAGTGGTTCTGTGACTGCCTTAGATCTGGCTCACGATGGGCACGTAGGGATGGAAACCTTCCAAACCGAGTTTTACTGATGGCGGTGATAATTTGCTTTATTGCAATACTGTGTGTAAACAGGGGCATATCTGCAGAGAAAGCAGTCGCTACCGGGCCCAGGAGCCTGAGGGGGCCCAAAGACCCTTGTGCCACATAAGATGACCCTGGTATTATAGAAAGTGCATGCTGGTGAAGTTACATCTCTGGCTGGAGGGAAGGGGTTAGGTCAAGAGTTTGGAGTGGGGGGGTAGGGTGCCTCACGTAGTATGAAAACTATGTGCTTCCCTGCCCCTGGTCACAACACGAGGGAAGAGGGCCCAAGCTGAACTCTTGTACCAGGGCCCATGAGCCTTAAGCCTGAGGCGGATTGGGAACTTAAAGCGGCCCTGGAAAAAATACTAAGAGTGGCCCCATTTTGTAGTTGGGTCCAAATTGATGGAAGGCAGGGCCAGCAATACCATATTGTGGCACATTATACCACCTCAACAGAACCAAATACCACAGTCCATCACAAAATACATCCCCAAAAATTTCCACTGGTTGGTCGTGAGGAGGGCCCAGGTGGCCCCCTGGGCATCGGCCCACCGTGAAATTTCCCTGTAAGGTCTATGGCCAATCCGCCCCTGTCTTAAGCTATGCCCCTGTAAGTGTGAAGCACACTATGAAGAATAATAAGGTCCAGATCTCTCAGTAGTTATCAGATTATGGAAATGTATGACTAGTTCCAGTCCAAAAAGAGTATCTTAAGATTTCTATAGATACATGAGAATTAGATGACATGATATGATTGGAAAGGAGTGCCCATGATGATAACTGTGGAAACTGTGGACACTATTTAAAAAATAAAAAAGTTTACAGATTATCTTATGTATTGGTGACCAGCCAAGAGTTTCCTACACGGAGAATAACCACCATCATTGTGGGAAAATGCTTTCCTATAACTTAATTGAGGGGCATGTGTAAGCCAAATCTGAGGTGAGCTCCTTCAGAATTACTTTGGTGCGTGGATTTAGGTTCATCTGAGGTTTCACCGATGCATGTCTTATTGAAGATGAACATACATTACAGTAGCTAGAGAGACTCATAATCTTCTCATCATAATTCTAAGAAAATGTCCCTCTGAATTCTGTCTACATGTAAAGACGTAGGGTTAGCATTCGAGTGTAACATCTACCAAGCTAACACTTCAAGGAAGTCTTCTGAAGTGTCTGCAGTGTCCTACTAGATATAGTATGCTCTCTATGCTTACAGTTTAATAGTGCAACTCCTTTGATTCATTCATTTATCTGTTTGTGGGCTAGAAAACCCCAAAAGACACAATAAGCGAGTCACTTACCGCACATACCTGAAAGCACAACATCTTGGGTTCCACTTGAGCTGCTTGGGGCCACAGGAATAAATGAAGAAGTGGTGTCATGGCAGTGAATGACCTTGGGATGTAGAATTGTAACTCATCTGCAAAAGCCGCAAAGTTAACCTACGACATTAGTCTTAAGTTGTTTCGCAGAGAAGTCGGTCAAAAAGCCCACTCCGTCAGCCATGCAGAGGTCAAAACGATGTGATGGCAGAATAGGAGGTCAGCAAGTGCCAATGTGGGCATCTGTAGGATGTTACATGGGGTTTGGCAGTTTAGTTGAAGAGCAAGGTGTGCATGTGGTTAGCATGGCACATTCTGAAGCAGAACTGCACATTTCTAGCTTCTAGAGGTTATTTTAGATCTTGTGGAAGGAAATAACGGAAACCAAAGTCACATGAACTGCTGTGAAATGAAAAAAATGTATGAGAGCTGTCACCAGGCCATGCGTCATCTATAGGCAGTTCTTCTTTTTCATCTCCTGGAGTGAATTTCATTTTCTTTCATACCTCGATGAGTTTTTTCTTTTAGGGGTAAGATTTAGAAGATAGTAAAATATAGTGTCACTTTAAGATGCACTCTTCTTAAAGAGCTTTTCAGTACTTTAGTACTAATGACCTATTCTGGGAGTATTACCTACTTTATTATTTTTTATTATGTTCATTGGCAGACAACCCCTTTGTTGTAGTGTTAGCCTTCGTTCAGACTAGAGTTGCAATCGTATAGTGTTTTACTAATAGGAGGCGGGGCTAGGCGAGTAGTTAGTTAAAGGGGTTGTGCCTTCATTAAATATTATTTTAATATAATTCAACATGAAAAACTAGTTACTTTTTTAATGTACTTTCTGTTACAAAAATGCTTCAATTGTGAGGTATTCTCTTCACTTCATTATGTTGGTATCCCCTGATATTTAATCTGTATACTAATGTGAACGACCATCTACTGAGATGCTCAGTTACATCCTTCAGCTGCCATCAGCCTGTTAGAAGCTGTCACTGTTACAGGGAGAGAGCTGTATCATAAAGGACACACCACCTGAGTTGTGAAAGGAATAGCTGCAGCAGAAAGAACACATCACCTGAGAAAGGACACACACCCTCATCTACCAGCCGGAAGACAATCTAGCAGAGCAACTGAAGCAATGAATGGGGGGAGCTCTGGATCCATGTGAGGTACAAGACTTAATGGAGCGTTTTCAATATGGATTTTGGTATGATTTCCGCTCCTAAAATCAGCACAGATATTCAATGCATGGTAATTTACGTGGTGTCTTTTCCTTCCACTTGTGGTTTTTAAAAGTCGTAGCATGGAAAAAGGAAGTGACGTGTTCATTCTTAGTGCCAATTCCACACCAAATCCACTTCTAATGTTCCCGCTGAAATGAGTAGGATCGAAAACCACATGGAATCTTGAAGCAGATTGAGCAGTGAGCGGATGGTTTCTACATTTCTGGATCCCATCGTGAGGCATGGAGGAGGAGGAGGTGTGATGGTGTGGGGGCGCTGTGCAGGTGACATTGTTGGTGACTTAACCAGCATGGCTACCACAACATTCTGTAGTGACATGCCATCCCGTCTGGTTTGCGATTAGTGGAACCTTCATTTGTTTTTCAACAGGACAATTACCCAGGGGATTACTAGAAAAGCCTGGGTGTCATAGCAAACTTCTGGGCACCATGGCAGGACACCTAATAGGCACCATGACACCAAATTTCCTTCTGCTAAGTGCCTAGAAATGGTCAGGGAAGAGACAGGGTGTGTAATGAAGGTGCCAAGTAAGGCTACTTTCACCTTAGCATTTTATAATTCCGGTACTGAGTTCCGTCATAGGGGCTCAATACCAGAATAAAACGCTTCAGTTTTGTCCCCATTCATTGTCAATGGGGACAAAACTGAACTGAAGACAACGGAATGCTCCTGAAAGCATTCCGTTCCGTCTCCAGACCGGAGAGCAAACCGCAGCATGCTGCAGTTTGCTCTCCGGTGCAGGCATCCACACCAAGATGGATCCGTCATGACCCCCAATGAAAGTCAATGGGGACGGATCCGTTTGGTGTGACACAATGGTGAACGGATCCGTCCTCCATTGACTTTCAATGGAGTTCATGACAGATCCGTCACCTGCACACATACATACATACACATAAACATACACAGACATATACATACTTACATGCTCTCGGCAGGTCTCCACTGCGCAGGAGGAGCAGGACGGCGCACATATAGGACGATTCCACCCAGCGCCCAGCAGAGGGCGCTGTGGGGAATCGTCCTATGTGCGCGCCGTCCTGCTCCTCCTGCACTGTGGAGACCTGCCGGGAGCATATAAGTATGTATGTGTATATGTCTGTGTGTGTGTGTCTGTCTGTGTGTATGTACTGTGTGACATGTGTGGGGCCGGAGCGCGGTTCCGGCCCCACACATGTCCCTGCGGCAGCACGGATCCGGCGGCACCCTTCACCTGCCGGATCCGTGCTGCCGCTAGTGTGAAAGAGGCCTAATGTATGGACAGTGGACAATGAAGACATGGGAGCTGCTTGTTTGTCGTGGATCACTCGATTATCTCTACCGGTGGTCTGCCTGGGCCATCCGGAGACTGTTCAGTGTGTGTGCCCTCACTTAACCACCGTTCCAAACACCTTTTAACAGCTAGGTCAGTATGGCCTAAATAGTGGGCAGTTTGTCGAAATAACCATTCTACTTCTCTCAGTCCAATGTTGTGCTCCATCTCAAAGTCTGTCAATTAGGCTAAATGTTTTTAAGTGCGTTGTAGGCATATGTCTAGCAGTCCATCTCTCACCAAAGGTACACTACCTAAAAAGTTTGATAAGAACACATTGTTTCTTTCATAGACTGTCCATCTGGCCTAGTTGCAGCTCAACCCAATTGAAGTGGATGGGGCTGAGCTGCTATACCAAGCACAGCTGCTGTACGATTCATGGTAGTATGCATGGCGAGCTACCGGGAGCAGGCTTCACTCACCAGTGCTCCGATGAGCACAGCAGCTACCTGAAATAGCTGATCAGTGGGGGTGCCAGGCTCAGACCCCTGATGATGTGATCACCGATTTATTGCAAAGACATTTAAAATGCTGCTTAAAAAAAAAAAAAGCTGCTATTTTCTGCGAAAGTGACAGGTCTTGATTTCGGCACTTTGCGAATGAAAATGGACACAGACAGCGTTGTAGGCATATGTCTAGCAGTCCATCTCTCACCAAAGGTACACTACCTAAAAGTAGCCTCTGAGAGCATTTCTTTATAGGGCAGCAAGGGAATCACCTTTACTCCATCTTGTGGCAAAACTCACAGTATTTTTGCCTGTGAGACATAACTGCATGCCAAATTTTGCACCAATCTGAAATTTCTGTATGTCTGTGTTATTTTTTCCAATTAGCATATATTTTTTTAATCTTTTTTGTTTTGCCTTTATTTTTAGTCCCCCTAGGGGTCTTTAACATGAGATCATCTGATCTCTTTTACCATAAACTAAAATGGCTTACAATTACAGTCTAATTATCAAACTCTGTCACAAGCTTGATAGGAACTTTGCTATGGTAGGCCTAGGAGCCGTCAGAAGGCCCCAGGCTGCCATAGCAAACAAACAGCTCTCCCATTTGATCACTGGGAGTGCAGTGCTCCCAGTAAATGACCACTCTGGTCCCAATTATTTACAGCATCTGAGGGGTTAGAAGTCAGTGACTGGCGTTGGTCTCTAACTAGGAACTCTGCCACCAGGTGTCTGCTATTACACCTATACACGGTAGGCTAAATACCACAATGTGGCGGTGTATATATGCCACAAAAAACACCAAGATTAGCGACACAATATATTTAAATTATCAAATACAAACATAGGGGGGTCATTTATTTAAGACCGGTGTTTTAGATCCCGGTCTTAATAAGCAAAAGTCCTGGTAGTGGATCTGCCGAAGTTATGTAGAAGCTCCTACCGGCCCATCCCCTTCCACTTTTTTAGATCTGGCGTGAGCGGGGGAAAATCGCAGATATATTAGGCATATTTCTGGTGCAGATTGCGGCACAAAGGTTATATGCGCCGCAATCTGCACCAGAAATAGGCCTAATAGACCTGTCTCACAGTATCATATGCACCAGCCATTTGTTGCACCAGATATATAAACCTCCTACTATAAGGGTTGTGAGCCACATATATGGAAGTTGTCAGTGATATGTAAGTGTTTCACTGATACCACTCATGGAACCGTAGTGGCATATATGACTTAATTGTCTCTCGCACACCCTTATTTATGCGGGCAGGTATATGCAGTCACTGTTTATGTTACCTGTGGGTACTACAATCACAGCTCTAACAGTGACGCTAAATCTGCCTGGAGTTCCAAACATTTAATAACTGGATCACAAACAGTGTATGTCGTCTTGGCTTCCAGTCTTATGTTTGGAACCCTGTTTTTATTTTAATTAATTGTGTTTCCATCACCCTCCCCTCCCTTTGTAAGTCTATTGCACTAGTTGCTAATAAAGTTTGTAGTTTTAGCGTCGACCATTTCCTGAGAAAGAGCACCATAATTAAACACCCAACATCCACTATACATGTACGGCAGATGTCAGGAAGGGGTTAACTTCTTCACAGCAAACTCAAATCATTCACTGCAACCAGAGAAGGAAGGGGGATGAGTGACACCATTAGAGCATAACACATTACACTGATAAGTGCAGTGCTCTTCTGTGCACATCTTTATCTAGGCTTATCAGGAGAACAATACAGCTGTCATACTATTAAAAGGGTTATCTGATAATTAATATTGATGACCTGTCCTCTGGATGGGTCATCAATACCAGATCAGTGGGGGCCCAACCCCTGGATCGGTGCTCCATGAATGCCGCAGCCTCTTCCTAGGCCATGTGACGACATATTCATCAGGCAGATGGCCTAGTTGCAGCTCAACCCAATTGAAGTGGATGGGGCTGAGCTGCTATACCAAGCACAGCTGCTGTACGATTCATGGTAGTATGCATGGCGAGCTACCGGGAGCAGGCTTCACTCACCAGTGCTTCGATGAGCACAGCAGCTACCTGAAATAGCTGATCAGTGGGGGTGCCAGGCTCAGACCCCTGATGATGTGATCACCGATTTATTGCAAAGACATTTAAAATGCTGCTTAAAAAAAAAAAAAGCTGCTATTTTCTGCGAAAGTGACAGGTCTTGATTTCGGCACTTTGCGAATGAAAATGGACACAGACATGTGAATAAGCCTTAAAAGAGTATATAAGCTTTGATGCTGGCATTAACGCAGTCCCTCTCCCCCACAATATCTTACATTTGCCTCTGCTTTTAAATAAAATGTTTTGCGCCGTTTCCAGTGGATGCAGTCTAAATGGTTAAACTATTCAATGAGGTCAACCATTTTCAACTATTATTGCATTTCACCTGCTTTTTTTGTGTGACACACACTTTTGAAGCGAGATGTATTTTGTAATACTTTACCCAAACCACTTTTTGGTTTAGGTGGAGTTAATTTCAGTTCAGTTTTTCACTTGTGTTGGTCTTCTACATCCTGCGGGCTTTTTCACCCTTCACACATTGTGGACTCTTGGTTTGTATGGACTGCCCTCTACTGTTCACTAGCAAAATATATTCATGATACCTTCACATTGGCCCACATTCACTGTTGACTTGATTGTGTTTCACATTTTGGTTCAAAAAGTTGCATTTAGGCCCTGGTTTATCAAACTAGTGCAAAGGAAAGCTGGCTTAGCTACCCATGGCAATCAATCAGATTAAGTAGCTCTGGAAAATGAAAGGTGGAATCTTGTTGGTTGCTATGAGCAACCAAGACTACCTTCACATCTCAGGCATGTCTGCTCCAGTGGGCTGTTCTGACATAAATGTCGGCTGGGCAAAAAACTATTTTCCTGGCCAAAACCTGGCATTAATGCTGGAAAGCGGTCAGATCTGGGATTCCACTATAGTCAATGGGAACATGGCGGTGAACTGTAGAATCTGGCAAACTCCCTCCGCCTGCTCTCTGCAGGAACGCCCTGCTGGATATTTTCACTGGAGATGTGAAGCTAGCTTAGGCCAGTTTTCCTTTGCAGCAGTTTCTCCCCCTAGTCTTTTTTTTGTCATCATGCTCCAAAATTGGGCGTTGCTTTGAAAAAGTGCAAGGCTTAGCTGGAAAGAGGACATGAACTAAAATCTGACTTTGTGCAAAACTTTTTGCCTTAAAGCATAATAGCTGTGCTTCTTTGTACAATAACAGCTGTGAAGGAACAAGTTTCTTTTAGACAAATTCTGTTTCAATTGCACAGCTACAAGGTAGATGCAGTTCACTCAAAAGCAGGAGGTGTCTGCTTTCTGTGGATTCTGCCAGCACTGTACTGCTGTGAGGTCCTCTACCTTACTTCCTAGTATGTTTGTTTTCAGCACCAGAGATCACAGTAAACATAAGAAGGTATAAATCACACTTACATAAAAGCAGGCAGCGCCTGTGATGTTCAGAAGCAGTGTAGAAACAGCTCTTCTAACAGGCTCTGGAGCTCAGCTAGCTCTGACACACCACAATTTCCTGTGAGCCGTCTTCTGAGCGTTACCAGGGATGGATGTTGTCTGACAACAGGCAGTGGAACACAACTTGGAGGGGTGCAGGCAGATTTTTTTTTAATGAAGTGATTTAGCAATTTGCTAGTTACACCACCTCTATTGTGTAACAGTAACTCTTTAAAAATCTTAAAGTAAGACGACTAAAAGTTGTCTTAGGATCGCTACACATGAATTTTGTATAGTTTTTTTTTAACCAGTAAAAAACATCAGAGTAAGGGCTCATGCACACAAACACATTTTTTTCTGTCTCCATTTTTTTGCGGAACCATTTACTTCAGTGGGGGCGCAAAAAAAAAAAAACAACAAAAACCCTGAAATGATTTCGTGTCCACATGAACGTTCTTCAGAAAAACAGAACATATCCTATTATTGTCCACATTATTGAAAAGGATAGGGCTGTTCTATTAGTTGCCGGTCCTTCCATTTTGCAAATCGCGGAATGCATATGGCTGGTATCTGTGCAATTTGCAGACCGCAAAACACCCAACAGTCGTGTGCATGAGCCCTACCTGGATTTTTTTTCTGTGACTTTTATACAGTGTTTGACTACTAGAGAGGATATCAAAACACCAAGACATATAATATGATGCATTTTTAAATTGTGAAAAAAACAAAGCCACATAATTAACCAAAAGGCTATTATTATTTCGCATAGGCCTTCAGCTAACATAGGGAACATCAAAATAGGCCACTAAAATGCAAAAGTAATGCTTATGGGTTCCTTACTTTTTGTACATTGCATTTGTCAGGCCAATTTGTGGTATATTATTATCTTATGCATTTCTGACTTTTCCTTAACTTTGTAATACAATGTGTTACTGTTGTATGTTAAAAAATAAACCTTCAATAAAAAAAAAATCCAATTTAAAAAAATTGCAGAAAAATATCAGAAACCTGTGTGTGAACACATAGGAAATTATAATTACTTTTATAACTTGCCACATTGTTGGTTAACATTGGGGAAGAGGGGGGTTACCATTGCGAGTTAAGCTTTCCACCCGATGTCTGCCACTGTACAACGTTATATAATGTCCAGGTGTGTGTTGGGATTAATTCAGACGTCCGTGGAGCACAGTCCGTGAAAACCTGGAACATGCTCCTTCTAAGCGTACTTCTGAGCGTACGGCGTCATTGGTTGCTATGACTCTGTGTGCTTTGTGAGGTCGCCGCTGTACAGTAATACACTGTACACACTCGTATCGAGTGTATCACTGTACAGCGGCGGCCTCATAGCAACCAATGACGCGTGCGCTCCTACCCTCAGAAGGAGCACGGTCCGTGAAAACCCGGACGGACGTCTGAATTAAGCCTTAAGGTCCTTTTACACGGGCCGATTATCGGCCGAAAAATCGTTCCTAGGAACGCTAGTGCCGATAATCGGCCCGTGTAAAAGTGGCCCTAATCAGCGTTTTGCTCGTTCGTCGGCTGATTGGATCTTTTGGTTTCTACAAAAGATCCAATCTGTCGGGCGCACATCGGCCTGTGTAAACAGGCGATGTGCGCCTGACAGTATGGAGCTTCCCGGCCGCACGAGTGATACAGCGATCACTCGTGCGGCCCGGCGCTCGATTCATCGGGCCGTGTAAAGGCTCCCTGCCTGAGCGCCGATATCGCTGATCAGCGCTCGGGCAGGGAGACACATCGGCCCGTCTAAAAGGGCTATGTTTACTTTTGGGGTGGCGGCAATTTCTTTTTTATTATTGCATTGTACTCATTTTGGAGATAAATATTTTTTTTTTCCAGCTGGTCTTTATTTTAAAAATGTTGAGCCTTTCTCTGTACGCCTAAAGATTCTTTAGTAGCAGGGTCTGAATTTTTACTTGTTCTATCAGGCAGCTCAGCTGACTGGTCCTTATATCTGACCTCCTAAACACTCATTATAACTCAATCCTTATACTACTGACCGGCACAAAGTGAAAGTACCAGTCACACAGCTAGAAAAACAGTTAACCCTCTGTGACAGAATGGCTCAATATTTTTAATAAAGAACAACTGAAGTTATTTTTAGCCCAAAATTAGTAAAATGCAATCTGAAAAAAAAATGCCTCCAAAAAAGTGTTCTGGTTCCATCACACTGTCCTCTCTGAACGTCCGGGGGAAACGCGGCATATGACTTTACCAGCAAAGTGAATGAGATTTGACAAATCTTATGTGCTCTTTGCACATTTTTCCTTTCGGAAATTTTAAAATCTTCACGTCCCCACCTATCCCTTGGTTGAACTTGATGGACTTATGTCTTTTTTTTTTTCAACCACATTAACTATGTAACTATGTCAATTGTTTCAGTCAATTTTTTGTGCGGATTTTGCCCTTTGCAATGCGAAAGGCGAGATCAGGGAAAAACTGAATCAAAATCTGCAAGTAATACATGTGGCTTTGGTGCAGAAACGCAGAGAAATCCACACGAAAATGCTGTAAACCCACAACCTTCTGCAAGTACCCTAAGGGCTAGTTCACACGGCTAATTTTGAAAAACACGCTTAAAAATAAAAAAAAATCAGCGCAGAATCCGAAAGTTTTTTTCAGCGTGAAAAAATGTGCGTTTTTGATCAGTTTATCGTATTTTTTAACCAATGGGTGTTCAATACAAAGCAGAACTTTCAGGTTGAGGTTTTTGAAGCTGATCTGCACAACAAAAGATGTCGCCATTACATGGAGCCGTTTTATAATGCTTCCTATTCATGTCAATGAGAGATTCAGCGCTGATTCTGCCCCAAGATAGGGCAGGGTGCTTCTTTTTTCCATGTGTAAAAAGTAAAAAAAAACAAGTGCTGCTTTCCATTGAAACGAATAGGAGGCTGTTTTTGAGGCAGAACGGCTCCAAAATCTGTGGCAAAAAACTCTGTGTGAACTGGTCCTTATGGTCCTCTTACAAGTGCAGATATGCTGCCCAGTAACGAGTGCCAATCGACAATAACATGTTGATCTTCTCCATTCGTTATGAGCGTTAGTAATTGCTAGCAATCGGTAATAGGAGCGAGCGTTCCCATAAGTTTTCTAATAAGCATTTTTAATGGTGTGTAAAAGATTAGATCACCCAACAAACAAGCGTTCACTCATTTGTTGGGTGATCAGCGGCATCTATACGTTATCAGGTGACCAAACGTTCATGGCGACATTCATTCCTGATCATTGGCCGGTTAAAAGGGCCGTCAGTGCATAAAAAGTCCCCGATACTGAGAATGAAGACACACCAGACCTAGTTCCCTTTCAGACACATCCCTTTATTTTCAATATGAAAGCATATTTTGGAGTTTGACACGTTGATCAACTGACTAGTATACAGCAGGTCCGCTCGAGAAGGGCACGGTACCCACATGAGCAGATATCACCCAGATTACCACTCTGCAGGCTTTCATCGCCCATGTACCCCTGGAGAACATTACCAATCCTTCTAGCCCCGCCAATGATATATCGACAAGAGGGTCTTCTGTTAAATACAGTAGAATACACCATCTTATTTATACTATAGTACATTTTGGTACAGCGAGATGAACAAATAAGATTTAGAACGTCAAATACATTGGTCATAAGAGGAATAAAGAGCAGAGAGTTTGTACGACCATAGTAAAAGAGTAGAACATACTATTAACAGCATGCTGTAGAACTGTATTAAAAAAAATAAAAAACAAAAAAAACTGTAAATGCAAAAAATTCAAGTTTAAATCATGGGCAATGTAAATGCAGGATTTAAGAGTTAGACCAGATGCACATGGCCAAACTCAAAGTTGTACAAACCCCTGACAGTACCCACAGAAGTGTATGGGGTTTTACTGTAGGCCTCAGATATCATACTGAAGGTTACGACAGAATAAAGTCCATTAGATACTATATGAAGTTATTCTCTTCCAGACACATTGCTTATGGTGGTTTCAAGCAACATCCCCCCTTGAAAATACTGCATTTTTAGACATTTTTTAAAAGCAAAAAACACAGCAGCCAGGTTACATGCTGGACAATAGGAAAGGATAAAATACCATCAAGTCTCATTCACACGTCAGTGTTCAAATCCGTGAGAAGGTGGTCCGTGAAGGATCTGTGTGTCCATTTTTTTTTCTTGTCCGTCTGCCCCGGACCGTGCTAAAACATTGATGTCTGAATACACACATTAAAATGAATGGGTACGTGTGCTGTCCGTGAAACACTGATGTGTGAATGAGGCTTTACACACACACTGCTTTTTAATAGTATTTTAAGATTTTAAAAAAGCTTTTAATCCCCCAAAAAAGCTTTTTTTTTTTTTTACCCCCTTATAAGGGGTAGGGGACGTCTCAAAAAAAAGTTGTCGTAGACAGCACCACCAAGGGCTCCTATGGCTCCGCAAACAAAGCTGCAGGGAATGTATGGCAATGTATAGTCTTAACTGTAACAGTTGTTTCTTTTCATACATAAATAGTACAAGTGAACGCAAGAAACTTTGTAATATATGTTATCAGAGAAAGATGCTTTCTTCTCTTATCAGACTCCTCCCTCTTCACCAAGCTCCTATGCACACGAACAAGCTTCACACGATGGTACTGTCCGTTTATAAAAAGTCAGAACCCACAGAGAAAACTGACCCATTAATAGCCGTTCTGATTGCTGTGTGAAAAAAAAAAAAAAAAGTTTAAAAGAACCCAGAAATTAAATGCATACATGTGAAAACCGTGATGAAAAATGTCCATAATAGTCAATGGGTCAGTAACAAAAAAAAAAAAAAAAACCCCACTCTGCAGGACTGTATTTTTCAAAAATGAAACGCATGAAGTTAAAAGAATTGAAAAAAAAAAAAAAAAAGTCAAGCAATCTGAGGGAAAAACATCAGTTTAATATCACCAGTGTGCATGGGCCCCAACTCCCAACTCACTGCCAAATCAATCTTCAGTGAAGATGGGCTGCCTGCTCACTGAAGGGTCAGTTTACATAAAAGTCTGCGGCGAGGAGAGCGAGGAGGAGAAGAGAGGGCTTGCTGTAGACAGGCAGAGGGAGAGACACCAACACAGAGACTGCTGTGTGAGCGATTTATTGTCTTAGCAGAACTAAGCAGTTTAGATGTAAAATTGTGTAATGCCCTCCATTGCTGCAGCTTCTTCTTATTGTGTGCCAAGAGTTAGAAAGCAGGACCCTTGTGCCAGATACTCTCCACCCATCAGGTCAAACAAGTCTCTTATTACCCGATGTGAGTGCAAGCCCACTTTCACCAAGTTGCCAGCTGGAGCTCTGAATCTGACTATAAACATACAGCAAAAAAAACCCCAAAAACTGGGTTAGGATACGGCTACACAGTGACGTGTCAAATGACACAAAAGGGTATGGCTACATGGCGACAGTTCATATATTGTATTTCAATAGTGCGACTGTGATGCTTGCAAAAACATCTGATTTGGATGGACTTTTTTTGCAACTGTCACTTCAGTCACAGGATGTCACATTGCAACACCATTGCGCCGTGTAGCTATACCCATAGGGCCCATTCACATGACTGTATGTAAGGGCTTCATGCCCATATTGAAGACCACAAACGGCATGTCCGTAATATACAGGCACTGGCCGTGTGCACTCCATGCTTCAGATGCGGAACCACTGACTTGAATGGGTCTGCAATCTGCAAAACAGGGCACATCTTATGTTTTGCAGAGTGGAGGCATGGATCAGAAGACCACGGAACCACCTGGAAGCGCTTCCGCAGGCTTTCGGGTCTGTGCTTCCGTACAGCAAGTCAATGTGTCTGCACCACAATATGGGATTCACACAGCCGTTGTCCATGCATTGCGGACCGCTATTTGTGGTTCACGGAGCCCTTACGGTCTTGTGAATGAACCTAAGGGAGTGAAGAACCTAAGCTTAACTAATAAAGGCTAAGGAACACCTTGATTCATTACTTTCCAACCTAAAAGCTACTGCCTAAGCTTCCAGAATTTCCCTTTAGTAATGTAAGGTATAATTTATATACATGTACATTTACAGAGTTCATCGCTAATCATGGTCGATGTAATGAATTCAGGTTCCACAGTAAAGAAGTCACCAGCTAAATCCGTCACACATCTGCAGAAAGTACCAGAGCCACAGTTCACTGGTAACAGTTCATCACCGGACTAGGAAAAACTTCTATGAAACACTCCACAGTCTAGACCTGTGATGGCTGACCTCCGGCACTCCAGATGTGGTAAAACTACAACTCCCAAGAGGCACACTTGCTTGGCTGCTCTCAGGACTCCATAGAAATGAATGGAGCATGCTGGGAGTCGTAGTTTCACCACGGCTGGCGTGCCGAAGGTTAGCAATCACTGGGACAGAATGTAAAGTTTGCAGCTTCTGTCCTAGACTGTATGGTCAGGAAGCATCATCCTGGAGAACGGCTCTTCTAATCAGCCATTGCGCATCACAGCAGAAAGTGACTGAAGAAGGGCACGTCTCTCAAATACATTTAGGGATCAACGATTCTTTGTCTGCCCGTCCGCAGTTAAACGGATGAAACTCCTACATAACATAATACGAGACCCAGGCTTTGGATCACATGCAGTTTGCCTAAAAACACTGAAGATGCACGTCATTCCATATATAATAGGGGCTTATTCTAAGAAGGTTAACTATGGGGGTTTTTCTCCTGGTGAGCATTTCTTTTCTTATTACTTCAGCAAATTTGTTGGTGGAGGAATTGCATGCAGACATTCAGTAAGGGCATACGTCACCATCTCTATTTCAGCTTTCCCTTGGATGTCCCAATACACAAGCCAAGAATAGCTTCAAAACCTCAGCAGAAGCCCCAGTCTGACCCCACTGTAGGTTACCAGGGATATTCAGATCCAGCAGAGTGTCATGGCTTTTGTTATTCGGAGAAGGCATGGTGCAGATGTGAACAGAGCCCAACATTACAAGTTTCTCTTGGGTAATTCAGGATCATGCACTTGAGCTGGCATGGACTCCACAATATTGCAGCCTGTGCTTGCACTCAAGCAATGGATGACCAGTTTTCTCTTCTATAATTATGAGAACCTAGCAGAGAAAAGGCAAAAAGTAATAAAAATCCTATAGAAGAAAACACTTTCAGTTGGAGTATTACAAGCCTGGTTCTTTCAGAGCGCTACCATTTTACTAATGGAAAATATAATGCAGAGTTCTACTACAACAGTGGTAAAGGGATCCACTCGATCACATTAAGAATCAACATAGTGCAATGTTTCCCCCATTAGCTTGTAAAGAACTCTAAACCATACCAAACAATTCTGGATACAGGTTGTAGGAGCATTATCTTCACCCTGAGATAGTTATTTTAAGAGCTCATGCACACAGCCCCCATACAAATCTGTATGCCCATACCGTGTAGACTATTTTTCATATGACAAAACTGATACATTGTTTCTAGGCAGTATATGGTCTCACCATGCAACGGCACATCGAATACACACCAATGTCTCCATATTATGAAAGTGTAGGGACACCATAGGAGGTCTGCATCCTGAGGCTTTAAGTTGACTATATAAAGAATTGTCAGGGTGAATGAACAGGCACGTTAGTTTTCAACATGGTGGATCCGTGGTGGATCCATTAAAAGTTCTTTACAGGCCAAGCCTATTATCACCTATCCAAAAGACTGGGGGCCAACCATTAGGGCTTGTTTGAATGCAGAGGTGGACACAGATACACTACTACTCCACTCCTGTTGAGGACTTGGAACCCCTGTTCCTGTGATCAATGGGGATTCCCAGTGATTGACGTGTTATCACAAAATCCTGTTGTTCATGGACCAACACCTATAAAGAGAACCTAAAGCGGAAACCGACTGATTACTGTAAAACAAGAAGACCGGTAACAATACCTGATAGATAAAGTAGAGGACACACAAAACCCCCAAAGTGTCACGGATCTGTGGAGTTGTAGGTTATCAAATACCAGTCGGCAGCTCTTATTTTAGAACTAGATACAGTTCACAGTGGCCTATGCTTTAAAGGGGTTTTCCTCAGGATAGGTCATCAATATCAGATTGGCATCCCCACCAATCAGCTGTACGAAGGTCATCAATATTGAAAAGACAGGAGAACCTCTTTAAGGTTATAGGAGAAAACATCAAGGCATAAGGCTCTGTTCATGTCACATCTATGGCTTCCGTTTAAGATATAGGTTAAACGGGTGCCTCAGACGGATGCCATAGTGATCTGTCACCCATAGGATCCTAAGGTGAAAATGCCAACAAGTCATCTGTGTGCACTGTTTAGCACATGGTTCTGCACTACGGAGCAAGTGTACCTTTAGTAGGTTTCAATCAACATAGGGCAATAAACAGATAACACAATGCGAATTCAAGGGCTTATCAGTCGTCAGGCAAAGCATTAGTTATTGTGTAGCTAAATAACCAGAGGTAATCCAGCTGCTGTGTTTTTTTTTTTTTTTTTTTTTTAGACAATTAGTGATGGAACTTCCTGCTTGGAGAGGGAGAGCCAGAACTGCCCCAGTCAGTGTCTGGACAGAGCTGTTCATTCACATGGTTGCCTTAGACTATGACTTTTCTAGAAAATCCTAAACGTTAAACCTGATGATTCTGCAGAAAGAATAGCGCTCATAAATATTCTAGATTTTTATTGCTTGGGGGACTAATAATCATTCATTAACTTCTAGTGATCAAACAATTTTAGAACAGTTCAATTACATGCAGCTCCTCTATCAAATAAAGACTTTCATATACGTCCAGAGTATTATTCTGAATATTACACATATATACATTGACTTTCTCAGGACGAGTCATCAATATCAGGTCTGTAGGGGTTGAACACCAGACACCCCACTGCAGCTGTCCTGACAATGAATGTAAAGTATGAAGGCTCCGAATACTGTGTAGTTTCTGGTGCACTGCAGCTTAAGTCCAGTTCACTTGACTGGGCCAATATATAGTAGATGAAGCCGGAAACAGAAAGCTCTGTCCACTGTATAGTATCTGGTACCGACGCCTGCCCAAAACAGCCGCCTGGTAGGGGTGCTAGGTATTAAACCCCTACTGCCCCTAAAAAACCCCTTTAATGCTAGGGCTTTAGGAAGAAACATAAAAACATTCAATTTTGTCTTCTTGCTTTCAAGTTTAGACAGCACAATTAAGAAACACCTAATACTACCAATATTCCAAAATTGAATGGAATGTGTCACTTATATTTTTATTAAAGCCATACAGTTGGCTTAATTATACAAGTAACGTAACAAGGCCTGTTTAAAAGACTGAACACTGACTTCTAGGCAGTGGCGTACATAGAGAAGGGCCCCATAGCCAGGATCAAACCAGGCCCCCACACAGGACAGAAGGGTTTCTGGCTAAACCCTTTTCAATGACCCTTGGACCATTTTTCCACTGCTTCATTTACTAAACGTTGTTCCTTTAGAAGGTGGAGTCCTGACCAAGTCTTCACCTCCAGTAGAAGAGGAGATAATCCCAACTAAGACTGGGCCTCCTCTTGCCCTGGTCCCCATAGCAGTCGCATGGTCTGCCGCTATGGTAGTTACACCCCTGCTTCTAGGATAGCTGCCTTACATCTGGTGGCATTAGAGGTAGAGTTTTTCTAAGAGCAGATTTGAATTCCCTCTTCCCAGAATTCCAGAGGAGCATCGTCTGGCCTATAAGACTCCTCATACCAATTAGGCGCTCTCCATAAGGAGATCTAGTATCCCCAAAAGACAAAACAATGAAACATATTCCTTTCTCTCAGTCTGTATTTTCTACACTTGATTATAGGGCAGCCATATTGCCTAAGCTGTTTAGAGATCTGCTTTACAGCGGCCACAATGACCACAGACCATGGACATGAGATGTACATTGATGTCTATGGGAAAGTTGTCTAAGCATGCTCTGTAACCTGCGCAGCAGTCAGTGTACAGGGTACGGTGTAGACAAGCTGCGACAATCCCCTATTGTACATGGCGTGATCCTGTGTTTTCAGTCATTGTAATCCTGCCAAGTTTTTGGCCACATTGTTAATAATTCGTCCAAAAACCACATCACAAAACTGTAGGAAACAAATTCTATTTTACCACGCAGCACAATACTGCAACATGTAAACTCAGCCCCAGAAAAGTCTCCCAGTGATAGGGTGAAGGACCACTCTTGATCAGCTATAATCTAAGAGAAACGAGGTAGCACTCTTTGTACCCTCTTTCCATATCCAGGAACCTCCGTTAGCCAACCATTTCTATGGGCTACTAAAACTAGACAACCCCTCAAACTATGCATCAGCCCGGATTTTCTCCTGAGGTGTTTACAGTAGCAGCAAAGGATAATAAAAATCCCATCTGCATGCTGCGGAAAAACATCTGCAGTGTGTGTTTTAGTCTGGGTTCACATAAAGTTTTTTGTCATACATTTAACGTATATGCTTTAGACAGATACCATGCAGTGGCGTTAAAGGGGTTCTCCGAGTTATATATATTGATGACGTATCCTCAGGATAGGTCATCAATATCAGATCGGTGGGGGTCCGGCGCCTGGCACCCCCGCCGATCAGCTGTTTGTAGAGGAGGCGTGCGCCGTACCAGCACTGCCTCCTCTTCACTGTTTACATGCTGGCCGTAACGGGGTAGTGGTGAGTAGGTGTAATTACATCTCACCGCCCCATTCATTTCTATGAGAAGAATCGCTTCCATAAAAGTCTAGCGGGAATTCTACCTGCCCCAAGTGGTGAGTTTCTTGCACTGAACTCACTGTGTATCTGCCCTTATCAGGAACAAAAGTAATAGAAAAGTTCAAGCACAAAAGAAAGCCAGAAGAAGACAAAGCAAAATAAATAGGACTTTAGGATGCGACTACACAGAGTATGTTTGTTGTCTGTTACTATGGAGATGAATACAATCTGTAGCACATTCATCATTAAAACCTAATGCAAAGTTGCTTCACTTTCAAGGAAAGAATAAAGAAATAATGAGGGAACACATAGCCTTTAAAGGGGCTGTTCAGGATTGGAATAGTATAGCTGGTTCCTTCCAGGAGCAGTAGGACAGCAGCACACAAGGGGGGTCCGGGTATCAGAAAACCGGATCTCTGACCACCCTATAAAGGACATATGCTTAGTTGTGTCTAAACAACCACCACCTCTGGATGCCTCTGATCCTAGGAGTATCTTAGGCCACGTCCATATCTTCAGCGAGAACAGCCTGCCGGAGTTCACGGGATCCAGCGTTGCTGGATTCTAGAGATCACTAGCGGATCCCTATTGACTATAATGGGATCCAGCTGTGATCTGGCTGCTTTCCAGCCCAAGTGCCAGGTCCGTTGCATGCAGCAGTTTTTGTTCTGGCCAACAGCCAGCATTAGTGCCAGATCATCTACAGCTATGGATTGTCCTTGGTCAGAACAGCGGATGCATCAAGTTGGTGAAACTTGCGATACACACACACACACACACACACATGAACCTTCATTTTCCTCAGGATTGGACAACTATGTAATGTGTACAGGGGCCTTCTGACTCTCCCCTGGAAGTATGGCATTTTGGATTTCAACATTCCTAATCCTTTTGTTCTTAGGGGAGATAAGTCAGTACCAGAGGTGTCTGCATGGTTATCCCTGCATGGTTATGAGAGCATGGCCTCCTTAAGAGCTGTATATGCAAGATGGGAGGATAATCAAGATTTGCAAAAGTTGCCTCGTTTTTATTTTAGTTGCAATGGACAAATTAATAGATTGCAGAGGTGGACACCGGCCATACACTGTATGAGTGATTGTCAGGAAATAAGACATGGATTAATGCTATTTCTTGCTGCAGCAATGTTTTTAAAAATATATATATATATACACCGAAGACTTTAGAATATTCCAAGTCTTGAACAACTGTGTTAAGAAACACTGCTTACGAGCCACCCAGTAGAAATACACAACCCATCTAATGATACCATTGCCAGATCATGTAGATAACTGTTTCCAGGGCACGTCTGCAATGGGCGGTCGAGAAAACACAATGTAGAATATAATAATTCTCCATGGCAGACAGACTCTCGATCATGACAGTTATGATTTTCCATAATTGTAGAGATTACTAAAGGCAGTGTTTTAGGCTACCAAGAAAAAAAAAAAATTCCTTTTGGGTCCTTTTACGATCCTCCTGTCTGATCTGATTGACCAAAAAGTACTGTAACAGTTAAAATGCATTCTCCTGCAAGCTGTACTTTACATGTGGCATGCATTAAAGGAACATGCGGGGCAAAAACAGATACACTGCGTTATGCCTGGTGCAAGGGGGTGGTGAATGGCACAAGGGTTCATGCCTGACCTCCCCCAGACCTTGCATTCTACATAACACTGACATTCGCCTGGAATGTTCCTTTAAAAAAAATAAAAAATATTGTAAATAGTCAGTGATAAAATGTTAAAATCATACCTTCCCTTTAATAAAAATCAGACCTGAGTGAGCCATCTGTTAAAAAAAAAAAAAAAAAAAAAAAGAAGTACCCCAGAGATACCAAGTAATGAAGGCTTAAAAACAGAGGCATGGATAAAACCCATCATATACCCTTATGCCAGGTACTACGGCTAGGGCTTAATAAATGAAGAGACCATACAACACCATAAAAAAGTCCCTCTCCGGAAAGAAGGGGCGATATACTTTGCTCCCCTCGTCTCTGCCTCCGTTAGCTAAAGACACTGGTTTCCATTGCACAATCACCATACCGACACAACAACAACTGGGATAAAAAATAAACCCATAATCGCCATACACACAGCAACAACCCACAGACTCTGAGCGATCACAGGAGATGAGCTGGAACGTAAGAAGGATGATCCCTCGATCACTTCTGTCCTGTGGGTACCAGCAGAGCAGGTTGTGCCTTCTGCTCCATTGCATGCACAGCTCCTCCTGTCTGGCCACAGCCAACCTCTGGAGATGCATCACCCATCCAGTGGCTTCCCTAAGTAGACCAATGTCACTTCTGTGTTTCCATAGACGGCAGAAACTGCTGGATATAGACAGGTCTTTGGAAGTCCCCTAAATGCCACTCCTAAAAACTCATAGCCGCGCTCAAAGGCCAAGGTCTTGTCTTCCATATCCAAGATGACTCTGATCCTTTCGCCTATCTGCAACAGAAAGAGAAATAAATGCATACTGAGCATAGGTGAAAACAAGGAGGTCGCAGCTAAACATGGCAACATCAAGGGTAAAAGTCAAATTTATGTTGTGTGTGTATCCTCAGCCATGAACCAACTACAGGAGAGAAGTAATAGTAGTAAGAGTACAGTGTGTGTACATGAAGAATACCACATTTATTAGAAGTTTTCCCCTGTGTATGCTGAATATCTGGTGTGCACTTCCACACGGCAGGTTGTGCTGCCCACTGCTACACAAAGTAGAGAATCTCCTTCCTATATAGCTGTGCAGTCTCTCTTTGTACCTGCCTCCTGCTCACTCCCCCCCCCTCCCTAGACTGGCATTAACATGTGTGGACTGGAAAAAGGCATTTCAGAGTGAAACATAACAGAAAGATAACAGAACTAGATATTTCTCTCACTGATGCAACAAATTGCAAAGTTTATTGTGATTGCATGTCTAAATTACTTATGCAAACTTATGTGAAAAGTTAGTGACCATTTAAAGGGTTTCTGTCATCAGGTTTCACCATATTAAACCGGATGACATTTGCGCAGGCGCAGTGAGTGCAGCTGGCTGCCGGGAGCTCACTGGTTCCTCACTGCGCCTGCGTTGATGACGTCACACTACACCCGGAAGCCAGCTGCACTCACTGCGCCTGCGCCGAATGAAGGACGCACAGCGCGGGATTTGCAGCGCTGACAGGGCCAGCAGCAGATAGAGCGAGCTGCCTGGCCCTGTCAATCATCAGCGATGACGCCTGCATGAAGGTGGGGAAACGGCGCCACTAGGTGCAGGGTTACCGCCCCCTGCACCTAGTGAGGTTAATTTGCATATTACAAAAGTTTATTTTTAACAAAAATGGGGACACATATCTTGAAAAAAGTAACATATTAGACCTCAGGTGACATTCGCACATTGCAAATGCCATCCAGTTTAATATGGTGAAACCTGATGACAGAAACCCTTTAAAGGGGTTATCCGACACACTGATTCTACTTACCTGGCTCCCCACACGTGGATGAAAGCATCTGGTGCCGAGCGGGGGGGGGGGTGGGCAGTGTATGTGCAGCAGTCAGGCGAGCCGCCTCCCCCGTCACGGCCTGCCATTGGCTGCCCCCACCCCCGATTGTTTTGATCCACGCACAGGGAGAAGCAGCTGCGGCCATGCGGGGACCAGGAGCAGTGCAGGGATCAAAGTAAGGATATTGTGTGTGAGGGGCCCGGCGTGGGGTGGGGGTGGGGGTGGTGGTGTGAGGACCCCCCCCCCCCCCAATGCAGATTCAGGTTTCCTTAGAGTAGCCTGTATTCTCCTGCCTGAACAGATGGTCAGTGGATAATTCTACTCCTTTAGAGTCTTTTTTTTTGCTTTTGCTACTCTGTCCTGAGGTCTCGTGCTCTTTAGGTGGAGCTCTTCAGAGAACACAAAGAATGGCAGTCATCTTGTACTTACCTGATACTTGGGGGCATTATTGCACTGAGGAAAACTTCCATTCACTTCTCCATTGTGCAACAGATTATTATCAACTAGGTTCCAGCCCCAACTCTGGTCATCACTGCCAAGGAGCGCCACATAACCCTGGCACTGCATGGGAGCCCGTTTGGTCGCAATGCCAATTACCGCCACCGTGCCAAGTGGACCTTCCCACCATACTTCCCAGGCATGACGCCCCTCGCTGAAGCCAATTTTGGTGCGTGCCCCATCAGTGCTCTGAGCGATTGGATTCCGATGAAGAGTAAAACCATTCTTCTTAATGTACACGTTCCTAGAGCAGTCATTGGAGCTGAATCCATGCTGGAAGGCTCGGACCTGTGGAGAGATATTCATTTCTCAATAAACGGTACTCAATTGTTCACAGAAAACCAAACTACGCCACACTGAACGATAAGAGCAAAAGTTATAAGAGAAAGCTCAGCCAAAGAGCTCTTCCATGATGGACCCTTCTAGTATGGAATGGTCATTTAAAGGATCCTCTGGAAGTTAGAGATTGATGGCCCATCCTCAAGATAGGCCAACAACACCTGATTGGTGGGATCCGACATGAGGCTTCCATGCTGATCAGCTGAAGAGACCGCAGAACTCCATCGAGAGCCATAGCCTCATCCTAGACCAGTGATGTCACATTCACTGCTCATGTGGCCTAAGTGCAGCTCAAGTTATTAAAGGGGTTCTCCAAGTTATATATATTGATGACGTATCCTCAGGATAGGTCATCAATATCAGATCGGCGGGGGTCCGACACCTGGCACCCTGCTGATCAGCTGTATGAAGAGGAGGCACGCTCCGTACTAGCGCTGCCTCCTCTTCACTGTTTACATGCTGGCCGTAACGGGTAGTGGTGAGTAGGTGTAATTACACCTCACCGCCCCATTCATTTCAATGGGAAGGATCACTCCTATAGACTTGTATGGGAACGAGCCTTCCCATAGAAATGAATGGGGCAGTGAGGTGTAATTACATCTACTCACCACTACCCCCGTGTCGGCTAGGATGTAATCAGTGAAGAGGAGGCAGCACTGATACGGCGCGCGCCTCCTCTTCAAACAGCTGATCGACGGGGTGCCGGACCCCCGCCGATCTGATATTGATGACCTATCCTGAGGATAGGTCATCAATAAATTCAACTTGGAGAACCCCTTTAAGTTATCCCCTATTAGATCAGTGGGGGTCATAGCGGTAGGGCCCCAACAGATCGAGATAACTGGGAATCTGTATCCATTCCCCTGAAATGAGCAGAGCAGCCAGTCAGGCATGTGATCAGCAGCTCCATTCATTTCTGTGGGAGTTCTGGAGATAGCTGAGTACAGCGCTCTGCAGTCTCCGGAACTTGCATAAAAATGAATGGGGCGGCAGCACGTATGCCCGACCACCCACTCCATTTCATGTGGCTCCACGGGGTACTGGGTCCTCAATCTTCAGATCGGAGGAGGTTCCAGCAGTAGGACCTCCACCGATCTAATAGTAACCACCTATCCTGTGGGAGGGGGTTAACTCAACCGGAATACCCCTATAATGGGCATGGGCTGGCATACCAAGCGCTGCCACTATACAATGTATACATAGTTTTTATTGATGCTATTCTGGAGTGTGCGTGACTTTTATCACATTTTATTTCATTTTTTGGGGTAACAGAAGCAATGAAAAAAATGGCAAATGGACACCGATCTGAAGAATGGGGATCCAGGATGGACCCCGCTGATCAAACACTGAAGCCCTACCCTGAGGTTAGGTCATCAGTATTAAAGTCAACGTGCAAAAGAGGCCTTACCTGGTGACCTCCTTTTCATCGGCAGATCTGTCCATTCCCGGGCTCCTCTTCCGCCATCCAAGACGACCTCTTCTCAGACTGGTGCACACCGTACATAGGTAGTCCAAGATGATTCCTACTTGTCCAGCCCTGCTCTCTGAAGGCAACAGGAAGTGTCTGGACCTACCTGATGCACTGTATGGATCAGATAGTCTGAGAAGAGGTGCGGCCATCTTGGAAAGAAGAGCCTGGGAACTGTCAAATCTGCAGCGGATAAGGAGGAGGAGGGCTCCAGATAGGGGTTTATTTCCCAGTTTATGTGAAGGTTTTTCTTCAACTGAGGATTTCAGGGCTGATGTAAACCTGCTCGATCCCAGTTCTTCTTTCAGCATAGGCCGTGTCAGGGCTGCCAGGCCCTCCCCTTACTGAAATAAAGGACTGGTTGAACGGAAGGCGCACGTGCTACAAAAATTAGGGTTATAGTGTGACCATACCAGGCGAACCCAACACTGCGGAGGATGCTGGGATCTGTAGTGCTACTGAATCCAATGTTCTCAGTTTTCAGCCATTTAGGGCTACAGAGTCTGACCACAGTGGGGGGGGGGGGGGGGGGGTTTAAATCCCCTTTTGCACTGGCGTTTGTGGCGGAAGATGTGCCTAATTTACGGCAAGGCAGAACCCTGGCGGAAAAACTAGGCCAGCCCCCCGGCTTGAGTAGCTTTTCGAAAAAAATTACACCTGCTGCCAGATGTAAATGTTGGTAGATTTGCCAGGACCTAAGTGCCACACCCTCAACACTATGGCGGAAACGTATAAAAACTTGTGTAACGTAGAACTGGCTTAGTTGCCCATAGCAACCAATCAGATGCCACCTTTCAATTTCCAAAGGAGCTGAGAAAAATGAAAGGTGGAATCTGATTGGTTGCGACGGCCAACTAAGCCAGGTGTACTTTACACCAGTTTCATAATCTCCCCCTATGTCAAATGTGACGCAGAAACACTCATGACACACACAGGTGTTGTGCAACATTTTTACACAAAAAAAGGCAAAATTTTAGAATAATCCTCCAGAGACTGGACAAAGGTAACATCCACCTTCTGCTCTGCAGAGAAAACTAATGGAATGGAGAAGCTAAGAGTAACCAATCAGCACGCCGTTTGCATTTTTCCATCTGCCTTTAGAAAATAAGAGCTGTGATCTGATTGGTTAAGCCCGCAGCAAGCGTCGCCCGTAGAAAGAATGAATGAATGAATGAATGAATGAATGAAGTGTCGGAGACCGCTCTCACCCTCGCCTTGTATGTGGGCAGGTTGCAGAGCACGTCGGTGCGGAGAGCTTCCTCGCTGACCGTCCGCAGGCACAGGCTCCTCCACACGTCGTTATTCTCGTCCCCGTGCAGGCAGCGATGCCAATGTTTACACACCAGGCCGCAGCTCCGGAGGTCTGACAGCTCCAGGTAGGAGAATACCAGCTCCAGCACACGGCTTGGTAATCTTCCCGAGCCCGAAGCAGGAGGCGGTGGAGGAGGCACAGCGGGAGCCGCAGAGGGAGCAGCGGCGGCCGCCGCCATACCCTCCCTATCTCCCGGTTACCGGCGACTCAAGCCCCTCCACACTCCCTCATCACCTAGCGCCAAGCAACATCCTGCTGCATCACGTAATCACTAGCCAATCAGCGCTCGCGTCTACGAAAATAACTAGCGGGCCATCCAATCGGACGTCAGATACTAGCGGAGCTCTACTCGTCTTCCTGCACCCTGCAAAACCTCGGCGGCGCAGCTCAGTAACCAATCAGCGACCGATCCGGCCTCCTTATGACAGTGTGTGTCCCAATCACGACAAAAGGCGCTACCACGCCTGCGCCTCACATGGATAGCCACGCCTTACTACAGGGGAGCGTCCACATTTTAACCAATCAGAGCGTTCCTTTTACTTATGCGGAAAGAATGTGGCCAATGGGGTTAAGCAGCACATGTGTAAGAGGGGAAGACGCCATTAATTCCGGAGAGCGAGGCGTGTAAGTCTTATGTACGGTATTTACTTGTCCGCAGCTCTTACCTCACGTGATAGAACCCTGACGATGCTAGTGGTATAGTCCTGTGCCGGGTTCAGAGGAGCAGTGCGTGCTGGGGCTTGTAGTTCTTAGCTGGCTAGAGCGGTTATGGGAAGACTGCACTTGTTGTGGAGGTGCTGCTGCTGCTTGTCTGGTGTAAACCCTGTGTGTGAGGGGCTGCTGTGTACTGGGAAGCTCTGTGACATTTAGTGGGGTCTCTAGGTCTCTGTCAGTCTAAAGGGTTGCCTGAATGGAAAAAAAGGGGATCAACACGTTTTCCGAAAATAAAAGCCAATGGTGTTTCTGGTCATCAGTGGCTAGCAGTGACGTCATGTATTTATAACCATCACCGTGTAGGACGGAGATAGGCAACCTCCGGCACTCCAGCTGTTGTGAAAGGACAACTCCCAGCATGCATTATTACTCTGCTCTTCTCAGAGCTGGCATAGAAGTGAATAGAGCATGCTGTGTATTGTAGTTTCACAACAGCTGGGGTGCCGAAGGTTGCTGACCCCTGATGTAGGCGGTATATACAACAGTCGGCCACAACAATAAAACCGATTCCGTAATAGCTGTGTCCTGTCGAGGACTTCACATGACGCCTGATGGTATCCTGTGTTATCTGGCACCAAGACATTACCAGCTGATCCCTTAAAGGGGTATCCTGGGAGAAGGGTATTGATGATCTATCCTCAGCTGATGACATTTGTGTTGGTCCCATGTTCATATGTGCCCACATTGCTGAGAAAAATGATGTTTTAATATATGCAAATGAGCCTCTAGGAGCAACAGGGGCGTTACCATTACTCCTAGAGAGAGGCTCTGCTCTCTCTGCAGCTGCTGCATAATATATCCCACCCTTTTGACTAGTGCCAAGTATAATTCACTTCACGTCTGTGGTTCTGATGTTACGGCTGATCGGTGTATTCTGATATATTTCTACTTGTGCAGTTCTGTAATTTATAAGTTAAAGGGGTTGTGCCAGTACCGCCTCCTCTTCATTGTTCACCTGCTCGCCATCGCATCCGCAGCAGTGAGCAGGTGTAATTACAAGAAGCTGTCCCATTCACTTCTATAGGATGGTTTGTTCCTATAGGAGGGAGCTGTCTCATTGAAATAAATGGGACTGCTTAGGTGTAATTAAACCCGCTCACTGCTGCGGTGGCGAGCAGGCAAACAAAGAACAGGAGGCAGCACTGGCATTGCGCAAACGGCTGATTGGCGGGGGTGCCCAGTGTTGGACCCTGGCTGTTCTGATACAGATAACCTATCCTGAGGATAGGTCATTAATAAAAATAACTTGGAGAACCCTTTTAAGTTTTCTTATCAGATACTGAATCAGTTTTGTCTTCTCTTTTTTCAGGGCTCCCTTGAAGCACTTGGATGGATTTCTCTGCCTTCTGTGAGGGTCCACACTGAGAATTAATCCCTGTTGAGGAGAAAGATTCATCTGATGCATGTTGTGTTTGGGAATGAATGGCACAGACTCTTTTGTTGGAGATTATCACACTCCGCACTCCACAATTCTGGCTTCAGAAAGTCACAGAATAGAGCTTTGGTAAATGTCCACAGTGAAGTTCTGATCCAGTTTTATGTATTTTAGGGGAGATATATTGTAGAGGTCTATCTCTTCTACTTCATGTCTGTATGATTCACTTTTTTCCACAGAAAAATCCCTTCATAACTGCATCAAAATGCACAATTGAATTGGACACAAAGGTTAAAGTGACCCTCCGGTTCAAGAAAAAAAATTCATGTTAACTGGGTTACAAACAGAAGCCTTACCCGGTGCCTCCTTCTCATATTTTAAGCATCAGATCTTCCAGTTCCTGGGCTTTCCTTCTATCATCCAAGATGGCTGCACTTCTTCTCTGAGTATTTGGCGGTCGGATTAGCCAGTACTGCTCACATGTCTGAGAATTGGTGGATCTGCAACTAAAAAGATGAAATGCAGGGGTCCTTGTAAATGTTCTGTTTGTTTCCCATTTAGGCCTCATACACACAACTGTATTTTTTTTTACAGTCTACAAATCGCGTATCCACAAAATACTGAAAAAGTCCAAGTGCCATCTGCTTTTTTTTTTTTTTTTCTGGACCCAAGTCAATGCGGATAAATTCTATCTTTTTGCGGAATGGACATATGGTTACAGAAACACTGATGGTCTGTGTGCTTTCTGCATCCATGTGTCTATTCCGCTAAGGGCTTATGCACACAGCCGTTGTGCTGCATTTCCGTTTATTGGGGACCACAATTGGCGGTCCCCAATGCACAGGCAACATCCGTGCGGCAGGAGGGTCCGTGATCCGTCCGCACCGCAAAAAAATAGAACATGTTCTATTTTTTCGCGGTGCGGAGGCATGGACAGAAGCACTCCGTAGTGCTTCTATGGGCTTCTGATCCGTGCCTCTGTTCTGCACCGCATCTCCCAGATTGTGGACCCATTCAAGTGAGTGGGTCTGCGATCCTTGATGCAGAGTGCACACGGCCGGTTCCTGTGTACTGTGGACCCACGAGCCCTAATAGAACATATCCTATACTTGGTCACAAAAGGTGGACCAAAGGCCCATTGAAGTCAATGGGTCTTCAAAAAATGTGGATGACACTCGGGCTGCTTCTGTATTTTGCGCATCTGCAATTTGTGGACTGCAAAATAAATATGGTTGTTCTTGAGGCCTTAATTTGAATTTTTTTGGGGGCCAGGAGGATGCTTTAAAGTGTATATATATATATATATATATATATATATATATACCCATTACTTCAAAGTGTCATTTGAAGGAGAACTTTTTGCTGAATATGTCTTAGCCACGCTGATTGGAGTAGAGTTGCCGACTGATAGGGATGTCTCAGCTGCAGTATGAAACACAACTTGTGGACAGGGGTAGTACTGTTTTTGGAAGAGTACAGCCATTAATTTCTACTCTTGGACCAGCCCTTTAAGGGCTGCTTACATGTCCATTCTGGAAGAACTGCAGAAGCTGTATTCAGCACCTCAGTAGCCAGTTCAGATATCTGCAGGAGGCTGGGGCGCATTGGTAAAAACATTGTTACTTCGTGGCTCCTGTCTGCATCTAAAGCGCCTTTTCCACGCTGCGTTGATCAAATCGATCAGTCTGAGAGCGAATATTCGTACCTGATTATTGCCCAATATAAACGTGCCCTGCGATAACACGACAAGACACTTGTTTGCCGTCTAGTCCTTTTTTTTTTTTACTTAGAGCTAAAAATGGTCATTTGTCATTAGCAGATTTCCCCATGTAACCGGGTATATTCTGCCGTCAAACAGCATGAAACTATATGAGGAAAGAGGTTTGAGCAGATGACCACAAGAACGATCATACACTCAAATCCCTTCCAATGATTGCCAAATGAAAGAAAATGCGCCCTGATACTTTCTGTACTTCTATCCTTATGGGCAGTTCATGTGTAAAAGCGTGTTTTTGGGGTTGTTTTCTGTTATTTATAAAACACTAGCAAAAGCGGCAACTTTCTGGGTTCATAGAACACATGGGCAGCATGTATCACTTGGAGAGGAATGACCACATGAGACCAGGAGCAGGGTGTAAACTGAATATCATCTTGTGTGAAACTGAATACATGGATTCCTCAGCCGCAGACATAGTATTTTTTAATGTCAAAGTGACTAGAAGCTTATGTAAGACATTTTCTTTTTATCTTCCCTTGCTAGCTGTGGGCCGAATAATGGCTGCAAAGTGGGACTCAGGCCATGCCAATCCTGTGTTGAGCCTGGCAGTCAGCAAGGAGAGGGTGATCGCTTCTGGTGCTGAAAGCGGAGAACTTACCATCTGGAGCGAGCAAGGAACTCCACTCGGCAAGTTGCATCTGAAGGGCGATGAAGATGTAACTGGACTTGCATTTTCCCCAGTTTCTTCTTCCAGGCTGTATGCTGCTCATGGGGAGACAGTCAGCGTGCTGGACACCAGAGCCTTGGGCGATCCTGTGGAGACCTTCAGCATCAACAAAGAAGAGATCAACTGCATTTCAGTCAATGAGACAGACAGTCTGCTAGCGGCTGCCGATGACTCTGGCACTGTGAAAGTCTTAGACCTACAGAGTAAGAAAGTCTGCAGGACTCTGCAGAGACATACGAATATCTGCTCAGCCGTTGCCTTTAGACCTCACCGGCCACAAAGTCTAGTTTCTTGTGGGCTTGACATGCAGGTGAGTTAATATCTGTGGTCATATACTGTATTTAACAGGATACTCTGTTTTCTGCAAAGATAGTTGTCCCATCATGTCACATGTGATAAGTGTCTGATCATCAGGGTCTAACCGCTGAGATCCCTGCTGATAATGGAGTGGTGTTCATGCAAGAACTCTGCCACTCTTTTCAGCTCTATAGAGGTTCTGTAGATAGCCGAGTGCTTGTACTTAGCTGAACCCTGGTGGATTGGACACTTATTCTCTATCTCGTGGATAATGTGTTAAAGGGGTTCTGCAGTTCTGTAAAACTGATGATCTATCCCCTGGTACTCCTTAGGGACTAGCTGGTCAATATAATGTGTGATATACGTCTGTATGAAATTGCTAATGCGTTGGTGATAAATTGAGACTAAATTCCCTTTGAGTTGATGACCGGCCCCGCTCACTATGTAATGAAAGGTGAAGGGAAACCATGCTATGAACAGTCCTGTTTCTCGTTCTCTAGGTGATGCTCTGGAATGTGCAGAAAGCAAGACCACTATGGCTTACAGACCTGCAACACTTGGCTCAAGATGAAGAAGATGAGGATCTCCATCAGTCCCCAGGTCAGCTCTTTAATCCACCACTGGCTCACTCACTTTCTGTGTCCAGCTGTGGAAACGTGTTTTGCTGCGGTGCTGAGGATGGGAAAATCCGCTCATTTCGGATTACAGGAACTCGTTTTGAGGAGGATCTTTGTTTTAAGGCTCACACCCAAGGCGTCTCTCAAGTCAGTTTTATAGGACAAGACTCTGGCCAGACTTTGCTACTGTCTGGAGGCAATGATGGAAGAGTGTGCCTTTGGAATCTCAGAAATGACACTGTACAAGCTCAGAAACCGCAAAAACACCACCCTAAGAAGTCCTCATCGAAACTTAAAGTGAAACAAACGGCACAGGCCTCTCCAAGAGTTACTTCAAGTCTCTGCATTGAACATGGAGAAAAAGTGAACTGGATTCTAGGGGCTGAACTTCAGGGGTCAAAAGTGGTTCTCGTTGCAGATCCTAGCAATGCCATCTCTGTGTATCCGCTGGGCGAGCTATAGATTGCCGATTAAAGTGCTTCTACCAGAATTAAATGGGTATTCTGTTCATGAGACGTTATCCTCTGTCCCCAGGATAGGGGATAACTATTAGATAGGTGGGGATCCTACTGATCACGAGACCTGTCAATCCCCCTGAGTACAGTGCTGTACTATCTCCAGAACTCCCATAGAAATGAATGGAGTGGCTGCACACATTCTGGCTGCTCCTGTTCATTTTGGGGGGGGGGGGGGTACGGGGTCTTCGTTCTGTCCCAGCAGTAGGACCCCCTCTGATCTAATAGATAACTTCACATAAGAGAATACCCCTTGAAGGTTTAATAACAATGGACATACACGTAATCAGTGACGGATGCGTTGGTGACAGGGATCTACACCATATTCAGTGCCTTAGGCCTCTTTCATATGAGAGTGTTTTTCGTCCAGGTCTGATGCGTGAAGCGAACGCATAGCATCCGGACTGAATCCTGACCCATTCGTTCGAATGAGTCACGTTTTTCATGCATCATCTTTGCTTTCAGGAAAAATCTCAGCATGTTCTATATTCTGGCTCCATAGAAGTGAATGGGGCTTTCGTGGAAAACTGATTACATCAGGATGCAATATGTGCTAGGAGGTGTAGTTTGTAATTCTTCCGTTTTTTTTCTTTTCACGTACATGAAAAACGCATCAAACTGATTGCACCCAAGGAAAAAATTGATCAATCTTGGTTGCTTGAGGCCTAACTGAACACATGCTATATAGAAGCTGATGCTTAACATTTCTATGGGGTGGATCTTCAAGCATATATAAATTCTTCCTTAAATGTTAGTAAAACAAGTTAAAGGCTCCACACCCCTTTGGGGAAATGGTTACGTAAAAATAATTTTTGTAATAAGGTGTGAGGTTTCATTAAAGATGTGGCTTCTGTAACTTGTGTGTATTTTACAGAACATAACAAGCTGCAGAGTCAAATCTCTTGGGGGCTGGGGCTTGTTCTCCAGCTCCTTTCTCTCTCCTGAATGACCTTTGATGAGCTCTCTGCCAAGCTGAGCTCTCTGCCCAATTTGACTGTGAAAACCATTTTGCAGAATGCTATATATTGTGATACATAGAAGCTGCACAAGCCCAAAAAAAAACTACATTTACAAAATTATTTTTAGGTAAAAATGCAGTTGGCTATAGCCTTTAAAGGGAACCTGTCATATCCGAAACACCCCCTGAATTAGAGTAAGTGTTGTATAGTGTAAGTGATGCTGAATCCGAATATGTAAGTTTTATCTTCATACTCCTTTCCATTCTGACGCTGTGCTCCCACAAACCAGCAGTAAAATGCACTCAGTGGACTCCAGTGCTCACTCACATAATGGAGAGGACTCAAAGAGTCCAGTGAGTGCATTTTGCTGCAAGTTTGTAGGAGCACAGCGTCAGAATAGAAGAGAGTATGAAGATAAAACTTACATATTCGGATTCAACCTCACTTACACTATACAACGCTTACTCTAGTTCAGGGGGTGTTTCGGTGATGACAGACTCCCTTTAAAGGGAACCTGTCACCTCATTTTCACCTATATAACTAACAGCACTGCCCCATAGAAGATTGCAGACACATCCCAGACATACCTGTGTGCACTTTGTGTCTGTATTACATGTCCGGGAAAAAGCACTTTTATTCTGCAGGAAAACAGCTCCTAAGTGCCCAGCTGAAAGTGAAACTAAAAACAGCTTTCTCTCCTGACTCGATTTCTAACAGCTATATCTTCTGATATACTGGACATAATGCTGTAATTTTGGTATCATTTGGAATGTCAGCTTTCAAAGAAGGTCAGAATCATTGTTCTATCTGCTACTAATCCCAAGATATGAGCAGCTAAAGCTGCCCTCCCCCCCCCCCTCCAGTCTGGTTTGCAGCAGCAGCAGCAGAGCCAGGCACTTGGGAGCTGTTTTCCTGCAGAATAAAAGTGTTTTTTTCTGAACGAGGAATACACACACACAGTGCACACAGGTATGTCTGGGATGTGTCTGCAATCGTCTGTGGGGCACTGCTGTTAGCTATATAAGTGAAAATGAGGTGACAGACTCCCTTTAAGCTGTTATTTTGCAATGTTTTATTCTGGCAGTGCTTTAAAGAGGTGTTCCCATCTCAGACAATGGGGGCATATCGTTAGGATATGCCTCCCATTGTATGATAGGTGCGGGTGTGACCTCTTGTAAACAGAGCCTCGAAAGTCCCGGAGGGCGCACCACGCTTGCTGGCCACTACTCCCATTCATTTCTATGGGGCCAACTGAAATATTGCCGAGCCTTATCTAAGCTATTTTCGGAGGCCCCATAGAAATGAATGGAGGGCTGCCGCGCATGCGCAGTGCTCCCTTTTGGACTTTCATGGCCTTGTTTACAAGATAGAGAGGTGGAACCCTCACCTATCAGACAACGGGGGCATATCCTAGTGATGTGCCTCTATTGTCTAAGATGGGGAAACCTCTTAAATGAATGTATATATTAAAGACAGCTGTGCACTATGTTCTTTAAATAAAGAGAATACATATAGCGACTGTAAAAAAAAAAAAATTATATTATGCAGCATATGCATACTGGAAAGCTTACCTACTGGTACGAAATGTGTTTAAATCTAGTAAATCTTCATTTTCAGGTGGAAGATCACCCTGGTAGTTTGGTTGCCGTCTAGAGATGAGTGAACGTGCTCGTAACGAGCACTGTACCACTCGGCGCCCATGCGAGCGCAGGGGAGCCGAGCGGTACAGTGCTCGTTACGAGCACGTTCGCTCATCTCTATTGCCGTCTATACAAATCTTCACAAGGGCTGCTTCTATACTTGGTGTCCTTTTTACATGGACCAGTTATCTGTCAGCTTATCAGGGAATAGCTTTTGTATGAACACTCATTCCCGATAATCTGACAGATCATCTCTACATGTAAAAGGACCCTTAAAGAAGAACTCCCGCAAAAATTTTTATTCTCTGACCTGTTAGAAAGGAGCATGATATAATCTGTAGTGATTGTCATTTTCTTATCAGAGGCTGAAATTGAGAGTTTCCACTCTCTTCTTATTGTAGCTGGGTCATGTGACCAACTCCCTGACCTCCAACTGACCCAGGACAGAAAGCCAGTAACTGCTCTATTCATTCCTATGAGACTGAAAGTGAGGCTCCCATAGGAATGCATAGAGAATTAGACTTCCTGTCCACACATAAGGTGCTGTGTGAGTTGGTGGATCTAATTCCTAGTCACATGACACAGATAAGAAACTTCAGGATGATATAACTCAAAAATTCAGCTACTGGTAAGAAAATGACATTCACTACAGATTACATCATGTACGTTTCTAGCAGGACATGGAATAAAAATTTTTGCAGGAATTCTTTAACTTTATATGACATCTGCAGATAACTGTTAAAATCATCGCTAACAAGAGTTTGTATGAACGCTCGTTAACCATGATCTGGCAATGTGCCTGCGTAATCTGCAAGTGTAATATGAGCTTTAGTGTGAGAGCTCTTTACTAATTCATCCACTTCCAGATGTGTCTGTCCTTATTGAAGCTTGAGTTTGGTTAAAAACTTTGGTTAAGAAGTTCTCATGAAACCAAATTGGTACATTCATCTAACTACTGACTTGCTGCCCATATAGGATAGACCTCTTGTGACACATTATCTTGAAATGATGTTTTGAAAAGCTGGTCATCTTGTGACGCACACATCAGGACTTGTGCAGCCAAGGAAGGACACATCTGTGTTTGTCCCTTTAAAGACAGATTTCCTTTTTCCATCTGTAATTACCTCTCCCCAGAAGACCTAAGGGACGGACGTCATATTGGTTTATGCACTACACTGTGGTGCTTTGATCCACCTTTTGCACAGAGAACTGCTTCAAGAGTACTATATACTAATGCTATAATAATGTGACGTTAAAGAAGAACTCCTGCAAAAATTTTTATTCTCTGACCTGTTAGAAAGGTGCATGATATAATCTACAGTGAATGTCACTGATAAGAAATTGACAGTTTCTATGAGTAAAAAAACTCTCTTCTTATTGTAGCTGGGTCATGTGACCAACTCCCTGACCTCCAACTGACCCAGGACAGAAAGCCAGTCACTGTTCTATTCATTCCTATGGGAGCCTCACTTTCAGTCTCATAGGAATACATAGAGAATTAGACTTCCTGTCCACACATAAGTCTCTGTGTGAGTTGGTGGGTCTAATTGCTGGTCACATGACACAGATAACAAATTTCAGGATGATAGAAGTCAAAAATTCAGACACTGGTGAGAAAATGACATTCACTACAGATTATATCATGTACATTTCTAGCAGGACATGGAATAAAATTTTTGTCGGGAGTTCTTTAAGGCTGCCCATACCTGTACTTCCTGTGCCACACCTTTACGTGCTATTTGAAATGCCCAGCGAGTACTGGCCCTGCGAGTGTGGCCCTGTGATTAGCGGTGATCCATTTGCAGACCTTGCTGCTGAGCTGCATTGGGTACAGGGAGACTAATACAAAGTTGAGTTTATATGTCCAAATTATTGTGAAGGGAAAGTGTCATCAAAATATAATCTGTTTAGCCTTTTCACTGTCAGGGGTTTCAGGACAGTTTTTGCATACACAAATAAAACCTGAATTGTAAAATGTATCCCCCCATGCTAATGTATATTTTTAAATGTACACACCTGATAAATTGTAAAAAGCCATTCAGCACTTCATGGACACCTTCATGCAATTTTGCATTACATTGTAACATTTTGTAAGTAATGCATAAAAATGATTTTTTCAGGCTAAGACTTTTTGCTAAAGCAAATGATGACGCACAGCGTCTGAAAAAATAAAAGTAAAAAAATAAGTTCCAGTTTCGCAGACTTCATATACACTGCCTATATCAACGTGTACATATCTTTGCAAAATCATCAACACTAGAGAAATTTGCATGTAGATTACCGCTAATTGCCATGCCACAGTGGCAAGTAGGCTAGGGCCACACGGCAACATGTGTTGTGTGACTTTTCATATAATGTATGTCAAAGGTGTCACAGTGCTACACGTGACATGATGGGACTGTGAACCGACAGTCACATAAAATCCAACACTGCCGGATTTTTTGTCGCTAGTTGCATGCGACTATTGCTCCAGGTCGCTTGCAACACATGACTAACTTGTGACATGGCCACGACTTGGCTGTGATTTCACAGCCAAATCCCAGCTCTAAAAAAGCCTTCATTCATTTTAACTACTGAATGACAGCTGCAGTCTACAGCATTGCATTAAACTAAATGCATTCATTTGGACGGCAGCTGTAGTTAAATAAAATCAATCAGTTGTGTTACAAAAAGTTGCAGTGTAGCCTTCCCCCAGTCACGTAACGGTAAGTTAAATGTATTGTTGAGCTCTGCAACTTGCTGTTGTGTGATGTGCCGCTTTATAGGTGCAGCCTGGAATTTAGCAGTTATCCGCATGCAGATCCCAAACCTGGATCACACTGTGGGCACCCTAACTGCTCATCTTCTCACTCCTTTAGTAGAAAAAAAAAAAGATCCCCAACGTTGTGAGAGCGTGAGTATATGAGAAAAACATAAAAATACAGCACCTGCAAGTACTAGGAAATACAGATTAATTTAGATTGCAGTACAGCTACAATGCATTCCAAAATCTTAAGACCCCTGATCGGGGTCTGACACTGGGACTCCTGCCGATCAGCTGTTTGAGAAGGCAGTGGCACTCGCAGCAGCACTGCAGCTTTCTCACAGCTTTTCCTAGGCCAGTGATGGCATATTCAATGATCATGTGGCCTAGGCACACCTCAGCACCATTCAAGTGAATGGGGTGAGTGTGCGATACGAAGCACAGCCGCTATACAAAGTACGGCAATGGGTTTGGTAAGTATAGTGTAGGTCGCAGCGATCAGGGGATGCCTTCTCAAACAGCTGATCGACAGGGGTCCTGGGTGTCGGACCCCCCCAATCAGATACTGATGACCTTTTCAGAGCATAGGTCATCATTATTGAAGTTGTGAAAACCCTTTTAAGATGGTTCTACACCTTGATTGGAGTTCACCTCTGGTTGGACATGATTTGCAAAGACACAACCCTGTCTATATAAGGTCTCACAGCTGACAATGCATATTGGAGCAAAAACAAAGCCTTGAGAAGGAAAGAGCTTGGATCTATGGAGCTTGGAGAGGATTGTGTGGAAGCACAGATCTGGAGAAGTGTACAAAAAATTTCTGCTGCACGGAAAGTTCCCAGGAGCACAGTGGCCTCCATAATTCTTAAATGGAAGAAGTTTGGAACAACCAGGACTCTGTCTAGAGCTGGCCTCCCCAGGGGAGAAGGGCCTTGGTACGAGAGATAACCAGGTAGCCAATGGTCACTCTGAACTCCAAAGATCTGCACGATGGGAGAAACTTCCAGGTCAACCATCACGGCAGTATTCCACTAATCTGGGCTTTATGGCAGAGTGGTCGGAAAGAAGGGGAAACCAGGCACTGCTCATCACCTGCCCAGTACCATCCCTACAGTGAATCATGTTGGTGTCAGCTTAATGCTATGGGGTATTCAGCGGCTGGGACAGGAAGACTAGTTAGGGTTGGTGGAAAGCTGAATGGAGCAAAGTACAGGGATATTTTTCATGAAAACCTCATCCAGAGTTCTCCGAGAGAAAGTTTCACCTAGGAACAAGACATTAACCCTAAGCACAGAGCCTACTCTGTGAATGTTCTTGAGTGGCACAGCCAGAACCCAGTTAAACAGGAGAAACCTGTAAATGGAGGGGGGAGGCTGAGTGAAATGGTGGGAAAAAAAACAATATTAGCCTTACTGGTAGTTCTGTTTCCTTGAATCCACCATGACAGCCACAAGGAGATTGACCTATGTAGAGACCGGAACAGAGAGAGAGAGTTTAAATTGACCCACCCATCCTCTCTCCTCAGTGGTTCCAGATTACTATCCCCCGTGTATTTACGTCATACCCCAAGTTCCACTTTTATTTATTATATAATAGACCTACGTACATCTAGGGAGTGGAATTGTTCCTCCGTTGGATTCTTAGGATGAGAACAGAAGGATGGCAAAACTATCTCTTGGTTTAATTGTAGCCATATTATGAGGGTTTGGTGAGCATCTTCGTTTATTCTGTCTACTATCTTTAAAGGGTTTGCTCGGGTTCAGGGCTATTCTTTTACTACATATCAGTGGAGCATTGGAGCAGTTCCTTTCTCTGATGCTCAACTTTGCCTTGTGCTGCATCATGCAGTGCAAGGCTCTGTTTGTTTTTTTGCCAGTTATGTATCAGTCTTCTCCTCACTATGTCAGGTGGAGACTACCTCCTAGCAGTGAGCCTGGTGACATCACCGGCACAGATGAACGGTCTACAGCTCTTCCGGAGGCTGTTTTGGAGGCAGGCACTATGATGAAACAAACACATACAGACGGAGTAAAGATTCATCAAATTGAACACCAAGATGATGATGCATAAATTGCAATATAATATGACTGTCCACAGGGGTGCACCATTCAGTCTGGACCGGTAGGAGCTACTACACATTCATCTTTGATAGGATTCAAATTTGTACCCTCCTGCTAAGAAAAGTAGCGGTTACGACACGTCAGACATATTGGCACCAGTGCACAGCAGACTTCCAGATCCCTTTCAGATGGGCTACTAGAAGATGAAAGAAATATATTATAAGCTATAAGTCATCTCTGGTACAACTCAACTACTAATTATTATAATAATTGCATTCCGTATAATGTGGGCATCGTAAGGAGTCCAAACATTACCCCCCCGACAGCCAGCATTTGCACATGATGAGAAACTCTCATTCAGGGACCCCTACACTGGTCATATTTGAACTTGAATATTTGAACGATCAGCCTGATGAAATATGCATTATTAAATCATATCGGGGCCCGAATATCCATTAGTGCGGATGGGAAGACATGTTTTATTAATATTTTATGCGTGCCAGCCGAGGCATAGGGGTGGAGCATGCACCCATAATGAAGGCCTTCCCAGAAGACTGGGCCAAGGATGGGAGGGAGACTCTGCCAAAAGGGGATAAAAATGTGGGGTTTCAAACCTTTCATTGACACAAGTTGGGGATCCGACCAACATTGGGTTGTGTTCAACGTCCTTCTGTCCCCAGAACGGACTCTTATCAACATTTAGCTGAGTAGTAAGAACCTTTCTGTTTTTATCCTTTTATTTTTATAACTGTTTTGCACACATTTATGTATGTCTCTTATTTCTTTTCATTTTTGTAACAAAGTACTGTACCTTCTTAGTACATTAAAGCACATATTTAATGGTTTTGCCTTGTGCCCTGAATGTGCCCAGTAACCTCCATTTTTTAAGTTTATGAGTGCGGCTTTTGTTACTGTGTATTTGCTATAAGTGTGCACAAAAGGCTGTGTCAGGGTGTGATTGAGGCTCAATCTGAGGCCTGTATGTAGTGGTGTGACAGATTGAGTGCATGGAATAGATCGACCCTTGGTAGTCGCCAAGGGTCACGTGACAGTGCAGTTCCCATACGTGACAGGTACTATTTGAGGAATCAGACTGAACAACAAAGTGTGCTCCCTTCAGTGTACAAGCATATAGACACTGCTGGGCAAAGCATGTAGTTGTCTTTCTTCCTGAAGACCGGTAGGTTCATCCTTGGCTCAGCCTGTTATAATAAGAGCTATGAGACTGGGGGTGTGCCGTGTGCATAATACTTCCCTCTTGAAAAAATCCTGCTTACACCTGTCAGGATAATGCAACAACCATCACACACAAATAAGGATAAAACTTCCCAGACTCACTATTTCTACCTACTTGCATGGTCAACCTGGGCAGTCACCCCGCAACTGGCCAGCAGTCCCTATACGGAAATATGCGTGAGGACGACACACAAACAGGGAAAAACAAACAGACAAACACTAAGAGAATAGTCGTACGGTAAAGGTTCAAATGACGGACAATGAAGTATAAAAAAACAGAGGCAAATGAGAAAACCAAACACTCTAAAAAGTCAGAACCAGGAGGTCAATACAATACCTAATTTCCAGAAGCCAAAAAACATAGTCACAATACTAATCCGGAAATCCAAAGCCAAATGAGTCTTCAATATGACAAGGGAACAGCAGGGGAAGCCGGAGGACAAGAAAGTCACTATGCACATGCAGGCACTGGCCTTATATACTGAGGAGGAAGCAGCTCACACCCGCGTCCCTCATTGCCACCTCAATGGCTCGGGGCTCTGATGCTCAGCATCAACACCCCTGTGAAAGAGTCTATTAGTTGGGTTTTGTAAATCAGACAAAAACCACCACTGGTTACGTAATGGGGTCTTGGGTTCATGTCTGACCATGGACAACATCTGCATGGGGTCTGTATTTTCTCCATGTTTTTGCATGGGTTTCCTCCAGGTACTCCAGTTTCCTCTAACACTCCAGAGGCATACTAATAGAGAATTTAGATTGTGAGCCCCATTGGGTACAATGAGTAATGATAATGTCTGTAAAAAGTGCTGCGGAATATGCAACAGGAATAAATAAATAAGTGGTAACAAGGAGATAGTAGCTCACTGCTTGATCTGATGAATAGTGAGGTGCACTACTAGTCAGCACACCCAAATGCTGTAAGAACTCTCAGTATAAATGTTAATATAGGTAAGTAGGCACACTCTAAATGAGATTAAGAAATCAATACATAGGTTTTATTAATGGCAATATAAACAATAATAGTCCAGCGCTGGATTATACGTAAAGATATAAAAATGCAAATAAAAATGAAAAAGTAAAAATAATAAAAAATAAATAAAACAGAGTCCAATAAAAAATTCCAAGTAGTAACAAAATCACTGGTAGTAGTAGTCCTAAATATACTGAATATATTAGTCCACTTTAATTCCTGGTTATAATATTTCAAGGGTTAAAGTGCCGCTGTGCTTAAAGCTGCTCGGATGCCATTATGTATCAATAACTTATTAATGTAGGGCTTATTATTCCCAGAATGCTGATAGTTATAATATATACATATTCATTGGTGGTTCAGTGTTGTTGTTGCCCCGTATAAAGATTAAAAAAATTGGTGGTCCAGTGGTGATCAATGTAAATGGTACGTTACCAATCGATGAATGTGTCGTGCTGGGATGGTCTCTGCACCGCCGTAGCTTGTTAATCCTTCCGTCCTCAGGCAGTTCCGTAGCGCTAGCAGTTCCGTAGCGCTAGCAGCTCACTAGCGGGCGCGCGATCCAAAAGTGCGCCTAAACTTCAGATGGCGTCCCACGTGGTACACTCAAGGCTACGAACAGGTGGATATCTCCGGGTTGCTTCGGTGTATGGACGCGCTATATTTACCAATGTTACTTCGGTATATGGATGCGCTATAATTACCAGTATTGGTAGCGATATTCTTTGATATCTGTATTCTTTAATAGAGTGACAGTGTTCTTTCAGAGAGTATCCTTTTACTTCCAAGTCCATTCACTGCTTTTCCCATACGCGTTTCAGGGTTCAAACCCCTTCCTCAGTGGTCAGCAGTGAAGGTGTACAATCTGATCTTATATAGCCCCTTTATTGGGGGCGGATATATCAATTAGTCAATGAGTAAGTGATTAATACAATGAGCAGTGTCCCAGAATCATTGGGAAAACCTGGAAGAAGTATGTATACATCAAAGGATACATAGATATACATATGAAGATGCTATATCACATAGAGAATATTGCTACATCAAATTGATCATCAAAATTGGTCATCAAAATTATCTATAGGAAATATAGGACTATAATAATAATATTAGTAATAATAAAAATCATAATGATAAAAATTATAAAAACCCAGGATATACAAAAATATAAAAATATACAAAAATATAAAAAATATATAGATATATATAAACGGGATAATATTGAGAATCTATCTAAAATTGCAGTATATAGAGTGGTAAGGGTTGCAGTAGTCAGTAAATGCCAGTAAGATTACCAATACTGCTATAATTACCGCTACCAATACTGGTAATTATAGCGCATCCATATACCGAAGTAACATTGGTAAATATAGCGCGTCCATACACCGAAGCAACCCGGAGATATCCACCTGTTCGTAGCCTTGAGCGTACCACGTGGGACGCCACGTGGCACGCCATCTGAAGTTTAGGCGCACTTTTGGATCGCGCGCCCGCTAGTGAGCTGCTAGCGCTACGGAACTGCTAGCGCTACGGAACTGCCTGAGGACGGAAGGATTAACAAGCTACGGCGGTGCAGAGACCATCCCAGCACGACACATTCATCGATTGGTAACGTACCATTTACATTGATCACCACTGGACCACCAATTTTGTTAATCTTTATACGGGGCAACAATAACACTGAACCACCAATGAATATGTATATATTATAACTATCAGCATTCTGGGAATAATAAGCCCTACATTAATAAGTTATTGATACATAATGGCATCCGAGCAGCTTTAAGCACAGCGGCACTTTAACCCTTGAAATATTATAACCAGGAATTAAAGTGGACTAATATATTCAGTATATTTAGGACTACTACTACCAGTGATTTTGTTACTACTTGGAATTTTTTATTGGACTCTTTTTATTGGACTCTGTTTTATTTATTTTTTTCATTTTTACTTTTTCATTTTTATTTGCATTTTTATATCTTTACGTATAATCCAGCGCTGCACTATTATTGTTTATATTGCCATTAATAAATCTATGTATTGATTTCTTAATCTCATTTAGAGTGTGCCTACTTACCTATATTAACAGGAATAAATAAACCCCTTACATCTGAGGGGTTGTTCCTGCAGCATGTGCATGGGCTTCTTCAAATTCATTCAGAAGGTTAGATCTAGAACAGTCTCTGGAACAAATCTGCGGCTTGAGAACATCCCCTATTAGATATTTGCTATACATATCCAACAGGGAGTGTGCCCTACCCCCACCCCCAGGTAACATGCAATCTATAAAGATATACATTGATCGATCTGTTAGTTTGAACTTTAAACAAAGCATATGAAGAAGATCAGAAGTAAAACCAATCATACAGAGGTACAAGAGATGTTAAGGGAACTGCTGGCTGCAGGGTACTGTTCAGTTAATGGATGCATTGCGGCCTGTTCCCAGCTAAAGACCATAAATGTTTATAATGGTTATGTATTATGAGCCTGTGCAATTATAGGGGAATGGAGGTAACCAGTTGGGAGAGGGGGGGGGGTGTACCTGCACAGTCTGAACATGGCAGCACTGATTGGGTGAGTCTGTGCAGGTACACCCCCCCAACTGGTGACCACCCCTCTGTACCCTTACTGCAGACTGCTGGCAATCCAATTATAACTTCTAGTACAAATAATAAAGGAATGGCACATTGTAGAGCCATAAGAATAGATGCTCCAGAATTGTTATTACATGGGGAATGCATGCAGCTATTAAAATAGGCATGTCAGGAGTGGTAACAGGTCCTCTTTAAAGATTGTTTAGATCTTTCAAATATCCATGACACCAGGGCAGATGTGAATTTCTGAGACACTCCTTAGGCATCGCAACTAGTTAAAGAATCTTTCACCTTGAGCATGGTGTTTGAGCTGCAGGCAGCATATAGTTTTATGGGAAAAGATTCAGTAAAACTTGGATTTAATTAATTTAAATTCCTGCTCAATCTGGTCTTTGAAGTCAAGGAGGCGGTCCTATCAGTGATTGACAGCCTTCCCTCTATGTCTGTGCATAGAGATAGATGTCAATCACTGATAGGACTGCTTCCTTGACTTCAAAGCCCAAAATAAGCATTAATTTAAACAAATAAAATACCACTTACCATATTTTTCCCTTTATAAGACACACCTGATGATGAGAGGCCCCTAGGTTTTAGAGGAGGAAAATAAGAAAAAACATATTTTTCATCAGACCCCAGATAAGACCCCCATATCAGACCTTAGGTCAGACCCCCATATCAAAACTCATATCAGATCATCAGATCAGACCTCCAAATCAGACATCAGACAGCCGTGTCAGACCCACTTCAGAGCTAAATTAAATATAAATTAATAATAAATATAAAAAATAATAATAAATTATAAAAAAATAAGAATGCATAAAAAATGACAGCAAAATTGCTCCTTGTAAACCTGGAACACATTTCTGCAATACAAATATATTCAATACATATATTTAAAATTAGCATGACTTTAAATGTAATGGGTAATGTCCAGGCCTGTACAAAAATACGGCAAGAGAGTGAATAAAAAATCCTTATTCTGCCGCTGCTCTAACCTCATACTGGAATAGTTCATAATCATTTTTATCAATGCAGTATATTATGTATGTAAAATTGGTAAAAGTAATTGAAACCTGACGTAGAAAAAAATATACTATTTTCATTGGGTCTATCTTACACATACACTACTAGAAAATGAAAAAAGAATACCTAGAAAACTGGGATTGAGCTGAGATTGACAAAGTATAAACTGCTAGTGGTGTTGTGTCAAGGATCACACAACCAAGGTGGTGCACCCTTTATTTTGGTTTATTTAGTTCTGCAGCAGGGTATATGTTGAGGCCAGGTAAAATTAAAGCGGTTTTTCAGGATTTTAATATTGATGACCTATCCTCAGGCGGGGGTTTGAATTTACCTCTCCTTGCTGGGGGTGCCCCATCTTGCCACTGTTGCTGTCTATCTGCTGCAGCAATCTACCTGTGTGTATTAACGAGAAATTGAGCATCAAGCTTCAATCCATTTACGTATATTCAGTTTCTGCACGGTTGCAAACATTTTTGGGACTTGTTGAATTAAACCAGCATATAGGTGATCAGTACAGTAGTAGACAGGCTAGGGTTACAATTTACCAGGGACTGTTAACACAATATTAAGAGTCAGGCCTCAATCGTCAGTTTATGTATATTCCATTTCCACGATGTTGCAATTAAAATTTTTTGGGACTTGTTGAATTTAATTAAGCTAGCATATAGGTGATCAGTACACTAGTAGATAGGAAAGGGTAACAATTTGCCTGGGAGTGTTAATACAATATTAAGAATCAGACCTCAATCGTCCATGTATATTTCGTTTCCACATGGTTGCAGTAAAAAAATTTTGGGACTTGTTGATTTTAATTAACGATAAGGTAGACAAGATAAGCTAACAATATACCTGGGAGTGTTAACGCAATATTAAGTGTCAGGCCTCAATCATCCGATTACATATGTTCAGTTTCCACACGGTTGCAATTAAATGTTTTGGGGATTTGTTGAATTTAATTAAACCAGCATATAGGTGATCAGTACACCAGTAGACAGGCTAAGGTAACAATTTACCTGGGAGTGTTAATGCAATATTAAGTATCAGGTCTCAATTGTCCATTTATGTATATTCAGTTTCCACATGATTGGAAAAGAATAATATATATTTTTTGGGACTTAATACACAAGGTATAGCGGCAATCTACTTGTGAGAGATAATGTGAAATTGAGTGTGAAGCCTCATTTATTTCTTCACACAGTAGCAATATACATTTTTTTGGAGGGGGGGTTAAGTTTAATTAAGCAGGATATATACTTGTTTATAACACCAATACACAGTGCAGGGGGTTACGGAAGGGTTCCAAACGAAAGACCCAGAGCCAGAATGTGGGTAGTAGGCAGCACCACCTGTCCGGTCAGAAATAGTAGTAGTACTAGGCCTCAGTTGTCCCTACTGGCTTCGGAAAGGTGCAACATTATAGTTGAGATGAAAGAGGATGAGATTGTGGATTGGATGGCTCACTCTTCCTCTTAGTCATAGCAGGATGACGTGGAGGTGACTTCAGAGTCTGACACTGTGACGTGGATCCAGGGATCACAGTGTTCCTCCTGCTCCTCCTCCTTGCAGCCCCAAAAAAGGCTTTCAGTGGAGTCCTCCCAGTCTTCCTCTGCCCGTTCTTAGAGGGTGCCTTCCTTTTTCCTAAGAAGGGGCAATAAATCTCCACCAACCCCTACGGCAAATAGTCAAGACAGTTGATGACTTGTGTCAGAGTAGTCAGCGTTTGTACTGCCCTGAGGAGGAGGTGGAGGAAGAGGCTGCAGATCCCAGGCATAGCCGTGTTGGTGGTGGTAGTGTACCTGCACTTTTAGTGTTGGGGGACAGTGGCAGTCAGGGAAGAGCAAAGGAGGGGAGGCTAAAAAAAACACAATGATATCCCACAGTCTAATATCAGTGAGGACTGCGATGACGATTGTGTGCTGGACAGGGTTGCCAACCAGAATTTTTCATTTTTCTGGACAATTTATCCCAAAATTACGGACAGCCAACACTTTTTACGGACAAATTGAAAAACCATAATGAATGATAAATATGATAAGCAATACAGGGCTACAGTTCAATATTCTAACAATAATTCATTACCAGCCCTTACTGTGAGCTGTAAAATGATGATAATTACCACCAAAATAATCTACTTAAGAACCACTAGCCTCAAAAAAAATCACGGACACGGCTATTTTTTTTCACGGACACAGGAAAAAAGTCACCTATTTTTACGGACTGTCCAGAAATTTCTGGACGGTTGGCAACCCTGGTGCTGGACAGGACCTGGGAGCCGGATCAGGGTGCTGAGGAGGCAACAATAGAGGAGTGTCATGGTGGCAGCAATAAAGAGCAGAGGCCACGTACTTCCCAAGGAACAGCCAGGGCCACATCTGCTTTGGGATTGATGATGCGTCTGACACAGCGAGTGGGTTAGGTCCAAAATGTGCCAGCGCTAAGCCCAGCTCTGCTGTCTTTACCTCTGCTGTGTAGTTATTTCCCATCTGGTATTTTTTCTCTATGCTGCTGGAAGACAAAATCATTGCCTTGAGCAAGCTGTGCAAGAGCAAAATAAGACGTGGGCAGGCAAACACAAACGTAGACACCACAGGTCTATTGAACCACATGAAGCGGCATCACCCCATCCTGTGGGCAAACAAAGGTGGCAGCAAGCCCCCGCAATAAGAGTTCCCTCTTTCTCCTGGTTGCCCTTGAGCCAGCCAGGCCGCGCCTCACATCGTCATCATCCCTTTCTGCTTCTCCCGCCCAGACTCCTCCTCCTCTCCGTCGTCAGCCATTGATAACGAAATAGGTGGCCAGGAAACAACTCTATGTTCCCAGCAATCTGATGTTGTGCAAGCTTAATTCCCACCTAGCCAAGCTGTTATCGGTGTAGTTGCCGCCATACCATTTAGTTGAGGCTGCTGCCTTTAGGGAGCTAATGGTGTGCTCTGAGCCTTGCTGGAAGATTCCTAGCCGGCATTATTTCTTCTTAAAAGCCATCCCTGCCTTTACTTTCACGTGGTGGACAACATGGGTCACTCTGATTTTTGCTGTGTGGCAAGATTAACACCATGGTGGACACCTGGAGCAGCTCTTACGGGCAGGGAAAGTACATGTCTTTCACTGCCCACTGGGTTAATGTTGTTCTCTGATAGCCACAAGGCAGCACCCTGGCCAGGTCCTTTTGATTCCCTAAATCCCCCACCCCAAATTATTGTGTCGGCCTGGCTCCCACACCAGGCACTTATCCACCTGCTCTTCCATGGACATGTTTCCGTCCCCAACAGCAGCTGGGCACAGGGTCAGGGTTGCCACCCTGTGTTGGAGCTGATCAGCCTGGGAGAGAGTAGCCACACCGGCAAGCAGTTTCTCAAGTACATCGAGCAGCAAACATCCTACTGGATGTCACCCTGCCGACTCCAACTGGGCAACATGGTCAGCAACAGTACACAGTGACAGGTGTATCGTTGACATCAGTCTGACGATTACAAGATAGTCATTCTTTAGACCCTCGCTACCAGGGCAAAATGGGGGAATGTTTTCCTTTCGCAGGAATTCAAGACAAATTACGTTATTACTAGGAAACACTGTGTACACAACTTGCTGCAGCTTATGGCGAGCAGGCGACTGCTGCAAGCATGTCTTCAATGAAAGTCCCTCAACCCCTCCCGCCGCCACCAGCAGCAGAAGCTGCAGCAGCCATTTCAGTCTCCTCAATGATGAAGCAGTTTTTTCACGTGCCACACCAGGCAGAGGCCAGTCATAAACGACAGCTCTCGCCTCAATGCCCAGGATCAGGCCTACCTAAACTATCTACAGTCTCTGTCGCATACCCTGTTCCCTGACCCCATGGATTTCTGGGCAGGCAGACTGGAACAGTGGCCCGAACAGTGGCACAGCATGCTCTCTATCTTCTTTCTTGCCCAGCCTCCAGTGTCATATCAGAGAGGATTTTTGGGGGGTGTGATGAGACCCAAAATGAACCAAGCCTGGATTCAGGATTTTCACTCTTCAGGCTGATTCCGATGAATAGACCGAAGCATTGCTGGCGGTGCCCCATCTTGCCACTGTTGCTGTCTGCCTGCCTACTATCACGATCTGTATAGCTGCTGCTATGGCCTGCATCATGCCCCAAATGCAACTTTCCAAACATCACGTTCTGTACGTCTGCTGTGGCTGCATCATGCCACTTATGACATTTTTAAACCATCTAGTTCTGTACGGTTGCTACCGTCGCCATCATCATGACACTGCCACCATCATCCCACAGCTGCTACCTGCCGACCATCAGTTTCTGTAAGACTGCTGTTCCCTCCATCATAGGGTGGCCATCCGTCCGGTTTTTGGCCGGACAGTCCGGTTTTTTAACTCCTGGTCCTCCGTCCGGCGCAAGGCCAGGACGGACGGCCAGAAGTCTGCCTTTCCCGGCCAGTTAAGGGGGCGCCCTGCCAGAGCGCCCCCTTAATGGCCCGGCCTTGTGCTTGTGCCCCCCCTCAGACCTCAGATCAGCCCACCCAACCACTTTAAAAAAAACATACTCACCTGTTCTACGCTGCCGCTGCCATCAAGTTCCGCGCTCCACTGTCTTCCCTGCCGGCGCGCTCTATGACCTGACGCTGCGTCAGGTCATAGTGTGCGCCGGCAGGCAAGTCAGTTGGAGTGGGGAACCTGATGGCAGCGGCAGCGTAGAACAGAACAGGTAAGTATGTTTTTTTTTAAAGTGGCTGGTTGGGCTGATCTGAGGTCTGAGGGGGGGCACAAGATGCTGGTCTGAGGGGGGCACAAGATCTGAGGTCTGATGGGGCACAAGACGCTGATCTGAGGTCTGATGGGGCACAACATGCTGACCTGAGGTCTGATGGGGGCACAAGACCCTGATCTGAGGTCTGATGGGGGCACAAGACCCTGATATAAGGTCTGAGGGGGCACAAGACGCTGACCTGAGGTCTGATGGGGGCACAAGACCCTGATCTGAGGTCTGATGGGGGCACAAGACCCTGATATGAGGTCTGAGGGGGCACAAGACGCTGATCTGAGGTCTGATGGGGGCACAAGACGCTGACCTGAGGTCTGATGGGGGCACAAGACGCTGACCAGAGATCTGATGGGGGCACAGTGGGCTGATCTGAGGTCTGATGGGGGCACAGTAGCCTGATGTGAGGTCTGATGGTGGCACAGTAGCCTGATGTGAGGTCTGATGGTGGCACAGTAGCCTGATGTGAGGTCTGATGGGGGCACATTGTGTTGATCTGAGGTCTGATGGGGGCACAAGATGTTGATCTGAGGTCTGATGGGGGCACAAGACGCTGACCTGAGGTCTGATGGGGGCACATTGTGTTGATCTCAGGTCTGATGTGGGCACAAGACGCTGACCTGAGGTCTGATGTGGGCACAAGACACTGACCTGAGGTCTGATGGGGGCACAAGACGCTGACCTGAGGTCTGATGGGGCACAAGACGCTGATCTGAGGTCTGATGGGTGCACAAGACGCTGACCTGAGGTCTGATGGGGGCACAAGACGCTGACCTGAGGTCTGATGGGGGCACAGTGGGCTGATCTGAGGTCTGATGGGGGCACAGTAGCCTGATGTGAGGTCTGATGGTGGCACAGTAGCCTGATGTGAGGTCTGATGGGGGAACATTGTGTTGATCTGAGGTCTGATGGGGGCACAAGATGCTGATCTGAGGTCTGATGAGAGCACATTCTGCTGATCTGAGGTCTGATGGGGGCACTTTCTGCTGATCTGAGGTCTGATGGGGGCACAAGATGTTGATCTAAGGTCTGAGGGGGGCACAAGACCCTGATCTGAGGTCTGAGGGGGGCATTTTATACTGTACACATTATGGGGGCACACATTATGGGGGCATTTTATACTGGCACCTTATGTCAGGCACCATGGGGACAAGGGGAGGAGCACTATGGGGGCACTATATAGGAGTATTTTATACTGGCACAAATTATAGGGAACTATGTAGCTCAACTGGGGGCACTAAGATTTTTTTGGGGCACACAGTGGGCATTGGCATGCATTATGAGGGCATTATGGGGACATTGACTCTACTGGTGGCTCTAATTATTTCTATTGGGACTTTGGGGAGCACTATTATTGTGGGGGGCACCCTGTCACGCTATCAGCTTAGCACAGTTATTTTTGGGGAACATTTTGGTAACACTTTAGTAGCGAAGTTATTTTTTTTAGAGCACTGTGTGCCAATAATTACTAAAGGAAGTACTATCTGTGGAGCACAGTGTCTGAGTATTGAGGGTGGCAGGATGGGGTGTTCAAGAAGGTGGGAGAATGATAGAAAAGTAGGAAACTAAGATGTCTGTCAAATTCCACAGAGAGAAGAGATGGCTGAAAGAAATCATCATGGCGGTCTGGTCTGAATGGAGAAGATTGAGGACACAGAATGTCTACATCTAAGAAGATGTCACTGGATGTAAGAGGTATGTGGCGCTGTATTAGGCTACTTTCACATCTGAGTTAGTGACTCTGGCAGGCTGTTCCAGCAGAGAACAGCCTGCTGGAATTCACTGACTCCGGCACTGCTAGATACAGAATGCCTGCCGGCCAGTAAAACGGCAGCGGTAAAGCAGTGCAGTGTGTAATTGTGAACAGAAGAACCCTTGCCCTTGCCGGGCTGCCTGGATGAAATTAAGGGTACATCTGGGTTCAACTCTGAACCCTGACAACCCCTTTAAGGTTTTCCTCTCTTTTTTTTTTGCCGGGCACTTACTGGGAGAGGGGCGTGGTTTCGCAGGTTGGGGGTGTGGTTTGCAGGTTGGGGGTGTGGCCTAAATGTCCTCCTTTTTGGGATGAAGCAGGTGGCCACCCTACTCCATCATGCTGCTGCCTTCACCCAATATTTACCATATGGCAGTGGCTGCAGCTGCTGCTCCTCACTGCCAATCCCCTACTGCCATCACCATTAACACAAAGCATCTACCACCAATACCACTCTCACTACTATTACTACTACTACTACCCATAGACAGCCTTGTATGTTCCATGCTATGCTGCCTCTGTTGCCCCTACTATTGCGCCCTCATGTCACTATATCCGTACTGTACCCTTCCCACATCTCCCTGCATTGCTGCTGATCCTCATAAAAAGTTTTTTTAGGTTTGATCACAATTCACAACGAGCCACTTTTTCTTCTGACAATCAATCCTTGTGCGTGACATACAGGCAGGCATTTTGACCATGTCAAGGCATAATATTTGGATGCTTTGTCCCCCAAGCCGCTTTTACCGCTACCACTTTAAGTTAAAATGATCCCCATTCCTTAGTTCTATTGTTTGCATGTAAAATGTTGTGCAGCCATATTTTTATTATTTTTATTATTTGTTTTTTGAATTGTTTTTTTTATTTGCTGAAGCCATTTTACCCATCATTTGGATATTATATAAAAGCCCATTAAGACCAAGCGCCATAGTATGCTGACTGTCGTGTGTAGTGATGAGAAGAAGTACGTGTAGTAATGAGATACGTCATGCTCTGGTTGGAAGAAGAGATGTCTTCAGGAATGAAAGGAGAAGAACCTTCCGGATCTGACGCCACAGAGCCTGCAAGCAGAGTATATAGTAGAGATAAAGAACTCATGTGCGCTACAGAGCCTTTGTGTTCCTCTATAATTCCCATTATCACTGCCACTCAGCATAATAATGAATAAGATGAAATTTACCCATATATATTACTGGAAATTAGTTAAACAAGTCACCTATACACCTGACAATATCTCGTATAGAAACCCTCATTCTTCCATAATGGAAAATGTACCCCCCCCCCCCAACAATCACACAAACCATGGCTGGCTACTAAGGGCTCATTCAGACTGCCATAGTGTTTTGAGAGTATGCACATGACCAGCACTATGATAGAAAATGCCTATTCTTGTCCGTGGGAAAGATCTTTTTTGCGGCGCTGCAGAGCGGAACTATGGATGCTGACAGCACATTATATGCTGTCTGCATCTTTGCGGAAATGAATGGGTCCGCACACATTCGCAAAATTGTGGAACGAATGTAGATCCATTCATAAGGTCATCTGAGTGAGCCCTTTAACTAAGACCGAAACAAAAATGTTCAATTTAGGCCTTTCTGATATTTCCCACCTCAGAATAATTCATCATTGTGGTGAATCCCTATGTAATCTCCACAGAAGACTACTTCGCCCATTCCTCTTTTCCACAAGGTCCTGTCCTCCCTGTACACCCAGAATTACCCCAACAAGGCTTTATTATTCCTGATATTAGCAGCAAGTACAATTTATGGTTTATTTCTTCACCGGGTTCATGTGAATTTCCACAAAACTGCGTTTCTGGAGAACTATGGGCGCCACTGCCACCCCAGATATAAAGGTCCCATCCCCTGCCCCCATCTCCTAATAATACAGCACTAGAAGACGCCGCCATGAATATCTCCATTGCTCTGGACCCTACACAACCACTCCTGATGCCCATATGACAGTGTAGAGGGCAGAGCAGGTCCATGGACCACTGGCAGGCAGGTGCCACCTGAGGCTTCCATGACCTATGACCTCATGACACCTGCACATGACCAACTGCCATCCATTTTCAACTGTCAGCGGTAGCGACTGGACTGAACCCGACAGGAGAAGAGAGAATGGCGTCCACTGGACACAGAGGAGACGACGAGGAGAGAGAAGAAAAGAAGAGGAAGAGGGAGAAGGACAGCGAGAGCTCCAAGGAGATGAAGAGGAAGAAGAGCGAAAAGAAGAGAGAAGAGGACAAGAGGAAGAGGGAAGAGGACCACAAGAGCGGATCCAAGGAGATTAAGAAGAGGAGAGGAGAGAAGGTCAGAGTATTGGAGGATGAGGAGCCAAGAGCCAGCAGCAGCCAGGACCCTGGAGCACCCTGCCCCAAATTAAACCTCACTTGCTTCAACATCCATCGGGTGCTGGGTAGAGGCGGCTTTGGTGTAGTAAGTTTTATAACTCCCTATTTCCTGCCATAGGGACAGTCATAGGCGGATTATAATGAGGGAAATCTGGGCAACCGCCCGGGGCCCAGCCTCCTGGGGGGGCACAGGCCGGATTGCCCCCATTATAATCACATTAGGATCAGTGGTGTGCGGTCTGCGGCACAGGGGGGCCCGGAGCGCACGGGAGGCCCTGCCCCCTACTCTGCATCATTAAGATGCGTCCCTGCGCTCCGGGCCTCTCCTGGCCGGTCACCGCTGCAGCTTTTAGGCCCCCCTAATGTACTAAGAGCGCTTCTGTGCGCTCCCAGATGGCCCCGCCTCCTCCCTCATGCTGCGCTGCTGGTCCTGGACAGGGAAGGACCTGTGCAGTGCGGCAAGAGGGGAAAGAAGAAGACCAAGGCCCAGCCCCCTCCAGAGTGGCATCAGGACAAGGGACAAGTAACAGTAAGTATTTATGTGTTTCATGTATGTATGTATGTGTGTGTATGTATGTGTGTGGGTATATGTATGTATGTATGTGTATGTATGTGTTTGGGTATATGCATACACTGTACATACTGTATATTGTACAGCGTGGCGCAGGGGTTATATTGTCCGGCATGGTGTAACAGCCATGCATTTGTTGTACAGTATATATTATAATCCCTGTACCATGCTATACAATGTACAGTATAATCCATATACCATACTGTATAATACACAGTATAATCCGTACACCATGCTGTATAGTATACAGTATAATCTGTACACCATGCTGTATAGTATACAGTATAATCCGTACACCATGCTGTATAGTATACAGTATAATCCGTACACTATGCTGTATAATATACAGAATAATCCGTACACCATGCTGTATAATATACAGTATAATCCATACACCATGCTGTATAATACACAGTATAATCCGTACACCATGCTGTATAATATACAGTATAATCCCTACACCATGCTGCATAGTATACAGTATAATCCGTACACCATGCTGTATAGTATGCAGTATAATCCGAACACCATACTGTATAGTATACAGTATAATCCGTACACCATGCTGTATAGTATGCAGTATAATCCGTACACCATGCTGTATAATATACAGTATAATCCCTACACCATGCTGTATAATATTTAGTATAATCCCTACACCATGCTGAATAGTATACAGTATAATCCCTACACCATGCTGTATAGTATACAGTATAATCCCTACATATAGGGTATAATCAGTATAATCCCTATATGCTGTATAATATACAGTATAATCCATATACCTTGCTGTATAATATACAGTATAATCCGTACACCATGCTGTATAGTATACAGTATAATCCCTACACCATGCTGTATAATATACAGTATAATCCCTACACCATGCTGTATAATATACAGTATAATCCGTACACCATGCTGTATAATATACAGTATAATCCGTACACCATGCTGTATAATATACAGTATAATCCGTACACCATGCTGTATAATATACAGTATAATCCCTACACCATGCTGTATAATATACAGTATAATCCGTACACCATGCTGTATAATATACAGTATAATCCGTACACCATGCTGTATAATATACAGTATAATCCGTACACCATGCTGTATAATATACAGTATAATCCGTACACCATGCTGTATAATATACAGCATAATCCCTGCACCATGCTGTATAGTATATAGTATAATCCATACACCATGGTGTATAGTATACAATATAATCCGTACACCATGCTGTATAATATACAGTATAATCCGTACACCATGATGTATAGTATACAGTATAATCCGTACACCATGCTGTATAATATACAGTATAATCCCTACACCATGCTGTATAAAATACAGTATAATCCCTACACCATGCTGTATAATATACAGTATAATCCCTACACCATGCTGTATAATATACCGTATAATCCACACCATGCTGTATAGTATACAGTATAATCCGTACACCATGCTGTATAATATACAGTATAATCCGTACACCATGCTGTATAATATACAGTATAATCCGCACACTATGCTGTATAATATACAGTATAATCCGTACACCATGCTGTATAATATACAGTGTAATCCGTACACCATGCTGTATAATATACAGTATAATAAGATTATGTTAAAAAGACCGGACAGAAAAGTTCTGCATGCATCATTTAACCCCTTAGTGACCAGCCTGTTTTTGGCCTTAGTGACCAAGCGTTTTTTTTTCTTTTTTCATCGTCGTGTTCCAAGAGCTATAACTTTTTCATTTTTCCATCTATATAGATGTATGAGGGCTTATTTTTTACGGGACAAGTTGAAGTTTTTAATGGTGCCATTTTGGGGTACACATAACTTTCAGATTAACTTTTATTAACTCTTTCTGGGAGGGAAATGGGAAAAACTGCAATACCACCACTGCGTTTTTACGTTATAAATTTTACGGCGATCATTTTTCGGTATAAATTACAACATATATTTATTCTCTGGGTCAATACGATTACAATGATACCAAATACATATAGTTTTTTTTGCGTTTTACTACTTTTTTGCAATAAAATCCTTTTTTTAAAGAAAAAAAAGTTTTTGCATTGCTGATTCCCAAGAACATAATTTTTTTAAATTTTTCTTTCTATGGAGTTGTGTGGGGGCTTCATTTTTGCGGGACAACTTGTATTTTTCATTGGTATCCTTTTTTAGTAAATTACGCTTTTTGATCGCTTGTTATTACGTTTTTTCGGTGGCAACTAAGAATAAATTAGCAATTCTGTCTTGTTTTTTTAAATTTTTTTTATTGTGTTTACCGTAGGGGCTCATTTTTGT